>JAAOMT010000602.1:199695-243612 GCA_016748015.1 Geosiphon pyriformis | reverse complement strand
AAATAAATTAGCTGGTCCTTCGATCAAGATTAAAATATTAATTGAGAAAAATGGCAAGTTCATACTCACCCTTCCCATTCACACAATCTAGGCCGGGCTTCAGAGACAAAGTAAAAAAAGTGATGATAAACTTTCCAACATATACTTTTCAATATGTGAAATCATTATTTCCAATAATAAGTTGGTTACCCCGATACAATTTGACATGGTTTACAGCTGATTTAATTGCTGGTCTTACAATTGGAGCAATCGTGATACCACAAGGGATGGCATACGCGCTAATTGCAAAATTAACACCCGAATATGGACTTTATTCATCGTTCGTAGGCGTCGGGCTTTATTGTTTGTTCGCAACTTCCAAAGATGTTTCTATCGGCCCAACATCTGTTATGGCACTTTTAATTGGACAAACTATTGAACGTGTAAGACCATTAACTAAACCGGAAATCAAAGAATATGAAATTGCTGCTACACTTACATTATTTGCTGGTTTGCTTTCGGGAATGATTGGAATCTTTCGACTTGGTGTTTTGGTCGAACTAATTCCTGGCCCGGTGATAGCTGGCTTCGCCACCGGTTCTTCCATCAACATTGCGATCACCCAAATTCCACAATTGATGGGTATATCCATTAAAGATAAGGAAGGTCCCGCCTATCTTATTGAGAAAGAAACCCTCACAGAGTTAAACGAAACCAATGTGGATGCTGCAATCGGATTCTTGTGCTTGTTTTATTTATATCTTATCAAGTTTGGAAGCAATTTTCTTTCAAAGCGATATCCTCGTCACGAACAGATATTTTTCTTCATCAGTATTTTACGAAATATTTCAATAATAATTTTTGCCACTTTCGCTTCGTGGCTAATAGTCAGAGGAAAAGATACACCTTCAATTCATATTCTCGGAGATGTCCCATCAGGATTCAAAAATATTGGTCCTCCAATCACAGATATCAATCTTGTTAAACAAATTGCTGGCCGAATACCCGTCATCGTTCTCATTCTGATCATGGAACACATTGCGATTGCAAAGAATTTTGGAAAAATTAATCATTACAAAAGTAATTTATCACTCATTGATTGATGTTTAACTTTATGGCTGGAGAGGAATCAGCCTAACAAAATTTCCATTATTAGTTAATCCAAGCCAAGAAATCATCGCTATCGGCGCGACCAATGTAGTGGCATCTTTCTTTGGCGCATTCCCATCTACTGGTGCATTTACACGCACAGCTATAAAAGCCAAATCTGGAGTACGCACTCCACTTGCAGGCATTTTCACCGCTTTATTAGTACTCCTCACACTATTCTATTTGACCCCTGCTTTCTACTATATTCCTAAATCTGCCCTTGCGTAAGTGTGATATCTTTTGTTGCTGTTTTATCTAACTTATATTGTACTTAATTAACAAGATAGACGACATAATAATAATAATAATAATAATTAGGGGAGTAGTTATTCATGCTGTCCTTGATGTATTTACCTCCTATTCCTACATTGTGACTTTGTATAAAGTTGATAGTAAGTATAAGCGGAAATTTTTTTGAATCAATTTTTGTGTAACGGGCAGCTCCATACCTCAATTCACGAATTTTCATTCATTTAGTCAGGGATTTGGCTATTTTTGCTACGGCAGTGTTTTTTGCAGCATTATTTGATGTTGAGGTAAGTGTATATAATTTAGGAAAATCAGTTTTTATTTAATTGTTCTCTATAGCTAAAAGTTTTTCTTCCTGTCTATACTTAGAATAGTGTCTATGTTTCAACTGCTTTGGCATTGCTGATCCTCATAGTTCGGTTTGCCACACCACGTGTTGAATCACTAGGTCGTCTTTCTATCCCGCATCCCAATTCAGCTAATAACCCAAAATATGCTTTTGTTCCTCTGGGCCATCCTTCATTCAGCTTAGCAATGGCTCCACCTGATGGTGTGATCATTTTTCGATTTGAAGAAGCTCTCACTTATCCAAATTCAAGCTATGTTGACGAGAAAGTTATTGATTACATAAAAAGTCATACACGCAATTGTCGAAGGCGACCCGAAAAAAAGGGTGATCTTCCATGGAACGAACCTCCCCCAAAGAAACCTGGCGAAGAAACTTACAATCAAAAACTTCCACGGCTGCGTGCTATTGTCTTTGATTTTTCAGCCGTGAGTTTCATAGATTCCACAGGTCTTCAAGCATTGATGGATATAAGGAAAGAATTGAACAATTACGCTGCTCAAGCGGTTGAATATCACTTTGCTAATATACTCGATGAAAAAATTCAGGATATTTTGGTTGTGGGTGGATTTAGTGTTCTTAAAGAGCCTGAGGAGATAGCAATTAATGGGAATATAAACGAGCAGGATGAAAAACATCAAGGCGTTGAAATTAGAAAACTTGATGAAAAAGGCAATGGAGTTGAGATTAAAAATATCGGTCGGAAAGAGAAAGAAGTAGAGATAATACGCATTGAAGCAGATGGCACCACCAAAAGTTCGAATCCAAACTCAAATAATTTACGTCAAAAAACACTTTTTCATTTGACTTTGGAAGAGGCAGTGAGTGCGGCTGCGGGTGAAGATGCTGTGTGGCCACAAACCCATCCAAAGGGGATTCTGATAACTTCCTATAAAAGGCCACACAGTAATCCTCGTCCCGAATTTTCACGTGTATTTTTCCCTTAGTTTGAAAAAAAAATATTGAACACTTTATTCTTGAACTCATCACATCATTAAAAGGGATAATAGTTTTATCTTTCATTTTTAGCTATATTCTTTAGGTTAATGAAAATGGGATATGATTCTTATTTCCTTATCATTAATCCTACCAATTTAAACTGAAATACAGATGTTTACTCGAACATCCAAGCCTATTAAATAAATATTTTCTTATTTGAGCATCGAACTGAATTCGAACTCTGTTAAATGTTTTTTTAAAAAATTATGAACAAGCGGGAATATTGAATAATATAGCAGGACTTAAATACTTTTATTTATAAAAATTTTGCACTTTTTTTTATCAGTAACACGTCATTGATATTTAAACTTTACATATTACCGTCTCATTTTTAATAGCTTTTAAAGATTTCCCCCAGCAACCAAATTAAACAGGTTAATTTGTTTTTATTGATTTAATTCTCCAAATTTTCATAAAAATTTCACAAAATCAGTTAAAAGGAGATGCTTCACCCCTTGAAAACTGCAAAATACAATGTAAAATATAAATTTATTGCCAAAAGTCTACCAATTTGTTTTTTTTGGAAAAAGGAAAAAAAGATACTCATTTAAAAGCAAAATCATGAAAAAGACTATTTTTCTACAGCGAAGTCAATTTTTTTTTTATCGGTAAGGATTTCAAAACATAATTTAATACGAAGATTTTAGTTTGCTTTCTATAATTTACATTGGCTTAATGGATTTCTGCAGTTTCTAAGTTGGAATTAACAAAATATTTACTATGATTGACCAAATTTCTGAAAAGTATTATCATGAACGGAAAAAGAGAAATGCTCTTACAAAATCTTTTTCCTATCATTCTTTTTGAAACTGTCTTGGTCATCACTTTTCGCCAATTTCTCTTGTCTCATATTGAATTACTCGCTTCGTTTTTACTGATTCTTCTGCGGTGATATTTGAAATTGTATTCGATTCTTTTTGAATTACTTTCACCTAAAATTTTATTGTTCAGAATTTTATGATTTTGTGACTACACAATAACTTATTCATGTATCTCAATGCCTTAAAAGTAGAGTGACTTTTTGTAATCGGAGATCATTATTTGATAAATAATGTATAATTAGAGTATTTTGATATCCCTTGTCGCATCAAAGTTTCTTGTTTAATTCAGTGTCGTCATTTCGGCCGAATAATTATTAGTAAGTTATTCCAGGGTATAATCAAAATCGTTTTTTTTTGAGTAAAAAACTTAAATGACATTTGAGACTAGATTTCATAAAATTAGGTCATGGCATCAAATATTTCTTTTCAACTTTATAAATTATATGTATATTGAGATTCATATTTTATCAAAAGTATTTTTGGAGATGATTAAGTATAAAATGTTATTGTGATTTCCTTTTTCGAAAATTAATAGCAACATTTGTCTTTGAAAATGTGATTAAATATTAATCTTGAAATAATATTATGAAATAATCTTTTCTTTATTGCAAAAGGATTCAAGTTTAAAGTTCAATATATTGTGTCAAAAACTGAAAACTCAATTTTTAAATATATTATAAAACGTATAAATTCAAATTTCAATTGAATTATTGTTAAATTAAATTTAATCGCACCTGTTTCATCAATTGAGATTTCAAGTTCAGTATTTTATTCAAAAATTTATAAAACCCTATTTTTAGTTATATTTCTTCTTAATAAAAAAAATAAAAAATAAATTTTACTATAATAATAAATTTTAATTTTATACCAAATTCTCTAAGCTGAAAACAAAAACATCTTTTTTCGATTTGATTTATTAAGCTATTTCGGTATTAAAATATCACTTATATTAAAACTTACACATTCTTAATTAAACTCCATATTACTATGTAAGTAATATTCAAGTCCCAATAATAAAATAACAAAGGGAACTATTCATATTCTTATCAAGTTTGTTTTGTATTAAAAGCAGCAAAATACTTTGGATTCATTCAGATTGTGATTGATATAGCCATATAATTCACAAATTTTTTGTTTATATATTATATTATATATTATATTATATTATATTATATTATAATAAATAATAATAAATATTTTATAATACAATTGTTAAAAAAATAGTAATTTTTCAACAAATTGTATATTGGCATACAACATTATCTATATAAGTGTAAGCAAAATAAAAACGACATATGGGCAGCAATTTAAACAAAAGACCAAAATCACATATGTCTAATTATTAGTAATATTTTGAATAATAAATTGTTTACTTGTAATAACACTTTCCAAATCATAAAATCATCAGCAACATTGGCTCAGATATTAATTGAAAATGCAGAAGCTTTTCAGTCTTTCTGAAATAAATACATAAAAAGAAATCAAAGAAGTAAAATTTATCCAAAAGAATTGGTTGTATCATTTTTCATCAAATAGATCTTTGAAACATAACCGAATAGCTTATGTTTAATGTTTAATCAAACAGATCAATATAATCAACAAAGAAAATCCATCAAGTCAAAGAAAATTCATTTTTTCATTTTCATGCGAAAATTTGTTAACAAATCAATCCAAATATGGCAGAATAATGTCTACAAATAAAAATCTGTTTATTTTACTTAACATAATATTATTTCAAGTTGTGAAAAAAGGAACGATCCTTACATATCAAACACCTCGATCAAGATGCTTTCTGTCACAATTCATCTTCTAAAATATTTCCTCATCGCTCTTGTTATTTTTCTTATTTGCGGTCAAGGAAAGTTCAACATTAAAGAAATAATAACTCAAGATCAATTCACTGGCAATGCCAATAGCAGCTCAGTAGAAAGTTTCCCAAAACCAACTTTCAAAAACACTACTGTCAACTCGGCAAATTTTTATTGCAAGCAATCAAAATTTTTACGGCCAAACAAAAACAGGCAAAACGGATCACGAACTTCAGCTTCATGTTTTCAAAACGACAGTCTCTTTGTGAAAAATCACTTCACGAATAGAGGAGTTGTTAAAAGAATTTCAATTGATGGAAATACAGAAAAATTAAATGATAAAATGGTGAAAATAGGAAAGAGGAATGTCATCAAAAAATTTTTTCTGAAAATGGAGGGTAAAATAGCAATAGAAGACAAGTCACTTTTGGCATACTTCAAGGAGATGGCTCAATTTGCTCAAAAAGTTTATTGCCTTCAAGTAGAGAATATGGAAAAGCTACTTATAGGTAAATCCTAAGAATATCCTTAATATTGTTATTATTCTTTAATAATTATCTTACCTTCTGCAGTGGGAGCAAGAATAACTCAGAATCGTATAATTATAAGCATGAGAGGCGAAGAAATAAAAAAAATTGCTCACTCTTTTTGGGACTATCATTCTACATTTACTTCGTATGGTGAAACTTCAAAGTCTGGATTAGTAAATTTCAAGTGGTTCGAAAAGTTTCGGCAGGTAGAAGAAACTTTGATTCATTGGTTTCGAGATTTCAAAAAGATTAACAATCTACAAGATGATAAAATCTCCTCAATAGAATTTACTGGGCATGGTTTAGGCGGGGGTAAGGAAATAGATTTCAGAGAAAATTTTGTTTTAAACCAATTTTTAAGATTCAATAATAGCTAATATTATATGGGCCTTCAAAATTTCCCAGTTTACGCAATGTTTTTCGCACTTCGAGTAAAGAATCAACATCCATCTACTACAATAAAAATTATAACTTTTGGGGCATCTAGGCCCGGAAATCAAGATTTTGCTCTATACATTGCACATAAAATTCCGTTTCTCTATCGAATCACGAATTTTGACGATTTTGCACCTCATTTACCGTCGGCTACCAAACTACCATATCGACATCCAAACACTGAATATTGGATTTATAAACTGGAAAATTGCGATTGTACTGAAAAAAAATTGCGAAAACCAGCTTTTAATGTCTACAAATGCCTTTCATCGGGACGAAATGATATAGAGAACGAGTTCTTTTATATAGAGGAAAATCAAGTAATAATTTAATCCTTTTTGGGCATGTTTGATTTCAAACATAGAACGATTAAAATTTTCGATTTTACATGCACTCATTTTTTTCTTCTATCTACCAGTTTTGTCATTATTCAACATTGAGGGATGAACCCCAACAACCGGAGCGTTCCCATCTTGGGCCGTATTTTAGCGTGATGATGAACTGTAACCTAGAAAATACGGTTTTACCAACTTTGAAGAAGAAAGGGCTTTTATTTTTGGATATTTAAGATGCCTTTATAATCATTGTTTGCTCCATTTTATTCCAGCCCAGAAAAGAAGATATTTAAAAGGCGAGGGATAGATTCTGGGTTTGTGTCTCAAAGCAGAATAAAAAGAAAATGCTTCTTGGTCAACGAATCGATCCCCTATTTCTTGGTAAAACCACATAGTCAAGTCAGAAATTTACGTTAAATGGGAAGGCATACGTAAACTCTTAAATTATGGCAATTCAAAGTATAAAATGTATCTTCTCTTTCCTCGTTGTGCCTATAAGTTTTAGAGTAGTAAGGCAGTGGTTTTAAAGATATCCATTCTGAGCGAGTTGGATCGAAACAATTTTGGGCAGTTGAGGAAGAAAATTTTGCTTATATTGGAAATTCCTCGCACAGGAAAGAGAGAATCCTCGATATTAATATTTGTTTCTAGGATGAGCAAATTTAGCAAAAGTGAACTTAATCTGGAAACCTGATTGATTGAAATTGCTATTGAAACCAATATCACAGAATTGGATTTCTTATTAAAATCCGAGAAATTCTTATTTTTTGATCCTCATTGAATAAAAAGACTCAAATTATTGTGAAGGAATCTTTTCCTGTTGCTGCATAAAATTTTGGCTTAAAAATTTCTTTTAATAAAAATACTGATTAGTTGTCTAGTATTACTTATTATTTGTCACTAAAAAGGTAAGTAACAAAAGCATTTGCTTTTTTTGTTTGCTTTATTATTCTTGATTTTCTTTCTTCCTCTCCTTTGCCATTAATACTGTTTTGATTAAATAAAATAACTGACTTTTTATTCTTTTTTTCGTGTTTATTATCTTTATTATTGTTATTGTCTTTATTATTATTATTATCTTTTTTTATTATCTTTTTTTCAATTATTGTCTTGATTAATACAATTTTAAAAGTTTTAATTATTTATTAGAACATGTTTTTTATTTTATAAAATTTATAATTTTTTTAACAAATTAATTTTCAATTCACATAAACTAATTGTTTTTAATACTATTATTATTTGCAAAATACAAAAATAATAACAGTAAAATATAAAAACAAAAAAATAATAATTTATAATAAATATTAAAAAAAAACATATTTAATTATGTATTATTAATTAAAATATTTTCGAAGCAATTTTTAAAATAATAAATAAAATTGGCCAAATTTTTTTTAATAAAATAAGTAATTGAATAATAATAACAACAATAGAAATCTTAGAATTTGCTAGTAATATATTAACAGTTTTTTTAAAAAAATTGTTCAAAATTATATTAGTATTAAATATTAGTATCAAAAAAAATACAGTTTTAATAAAAAAAAATAATAATAAAAAAATTTTGAACTTGCATTTTAACTTGTTTAAATATAAAAACACTAAAAAAATGGTATTAATAAAGAATATTTTAAAAGAAAGCAGAAATTATTTATTACTACTGTTAAAATTTTTATTAAAAAAACTATTTCAAAATTTGTTATTAAAAATAATAAGATACAAAATAAAATTTTTTTCTTAATATAGATGTTGTCTAAATAGAAACAGTCTTTTTTAAAAACACTTATTTAAAAAACTTTTTAAAAAAACTATTAAAAAAGATAAAAAAGTTATATTTTAAAGCAAAGTAACCAAACTTTATACAATAGACTTTAATATTAATAGTAAATATAAAATTAATAATAAAGTTTTTTTATCAGTTTTTTTTAAAAAAGTACTAAAATTATGTACAATTATATTTATAAACAAAGTAAATAATAGTGCTCTAAAATAATTTTTTAATAACCAAATTGTTTAATTCATATTATTTTTAACTAAATACAGTCAAACTTGAGATAATCCATATTCTTGGTGAATACAAATTGCTATAAGTTATTACAAATTATGAGTTTTCTTAGATTTAAGTATATATAGTATCCATATATTAAAAAATAAATTTATTTGCATATTCTTATAAAAATCTTTAATTAGCTTATGCAATATTAAAGAAATTAATAAGAGTTGTTTGCTTTTGTTCATTTTGCATTCTTTTATAAATTATACATTTAACATGAGCAAGCTTATTAACTGTATCATAAAATTTCTTGCTATTTTCAAGCTCCATAAACTGTTTAAGATTTGTTATAGCAGTTAATGTATCCTTAATAGTCATTACTTTTTGTACCTCTTGTTTTTCATTAGAGCTATCATGTTTTGTTTCATAATTTGTTATAATATAATTTGTCTTATCATCATCCAGATATTTTAAAATAATTGTATCATTTTTCTCAGATAGATTTACCAACTCTTTAATTGATAAATATGTACGATTTGGCTATATACAATTAAACTCTTTGTAGCAATCCTAATACTATCTCTTAATTATAATTAGCTATTATTTCTAAGTTTGTAGTTTCATTCTAAAAGTTGTCATTTGTATTTATTAGAAGAATGCCAACTTTGTACCAGCAATAAGTGATTGTTTCATTTAAAACATTCTCTTATGTTCTATAAATTAGACACATTGCTTGAAGTTGGTTAATTGCATAAATATTATCAGCACTATTATTAAAAAGATCCAATGCATGGCAAAAAAAGTAGCAACAGTAATGTGTCTTAAAGCAATAAATAATTTCAGTATTTATAAGTTAAATATGTGCTGTCAAGTTAGATGCAAACCATTCTACATGAATATTTGTAATAGATCTCATATTATAGTTGTGACCAAAATTGTTTACTAACAACAATATGATTTAGTTTTTTTTTACACAGTTAATAGTCTCAATTAACAAATTACTGTCGAAAAATATTACCAGTCATCCAAGTATAAGTGTTTGAATAATATTAGAAACCAAGTTGCTCTCCTGTTTTTTTTGAAAACAGCATAAATGTTTAGCATAATCAATAATAAGTGGTGGCAAAGGCTCAGTTTTATTAACATTGGTCGTAAAAGCAAGTATCAATCATACTTTTAATTGTTTGGTGCCATGATGTAGTATTGTAGTAAGATTTTAATTTGGTAATATGACATAAAATAGTGCAGTTTCATTCATGTTAAAAATATCACATAACTTCCAATCAGTAAAAAGTGTCATTATATGTACTCATTTATTTTTAATATGCTCAACATTGACTGATGATGCATTACCATAAAAGTAAAGTAAATGTAACTTAATACGGTCTTTAAAGCTTTCAAGCCAGCTATTAAATAGTTTTTGGCACTCATTTTCTGGAATATCTAATTAATTATAGAATTTTATGCCAGCAGCTCAAATTATATTTCCAGTAAGTATTATTCTACATAATTTTGCCTCTTGAACAAAAATAACAAGTGCTTTATCAAAGTCAAGATTACATATTGTGTATATATGCTTGTTAGTCAAGTCATGCATTGTATTTGCTTGTGCATGAAGATTTGGTTTATCTTTGACCCAAGCCAAAACTAGAGGCTATTTTATGTATGAAAAACTGTTTTCTTTAAAGTGTCTTGCAGTTTTTGATTGGTTTTTATCATTTGTATAATACCAATTAAGCACCATAAGCTTATTATGAAGTGTAGCATTCTCACGACTTTGTGGAATGCAAGCTGAAAAAATAGCATGCTTTTTGTTATTAGACATGGTAGAATCAAAAGGCAAAAGAAAAGTACAATTAGGATAGGGCTGATCCAAAAATCCGACTTGATTACTCACACAATTAATAATAATTTAAAACTTAGAACAATTCGAAACTCTGATTTAATTACTCACACAATCAATAATAATTTAGAACTCTGACTTGATTACTTATACAATCGATAATAATTTAGAACTTGAGACAATTTGAAATTCCGACTTGATTACTCACAAGATTAGTAATAATTTAAACTTGGAACAATTCAAAACTCTGACTTGATTACTCATACAATTGATGATAATTTAGAACTTGGAACAATTCAAAACTCCGACTTGATTACTTAAATGATTAATAATTATTTTGTTGAATAAGTGATGTTACATTATCATATAGCATTTTTAGTCATGGAAATATTGGTTTGCTTTACTGCAATTTTACCAGAATTAGCAAAATTTAAACTAAATCCAGCACTTGAGATAATTTATACTGACAGTAAAAAGTTATGGATTATTGAGTATTACAGATATGGGTCATAAACATAAGAATTTTTTAACTACCAAATTGGTAGATTCAAAATGCTATGGTTTATCACAGATTATGAATTATCTCAGTATGGGTTATTTTAGATTTGACTGTATACAGAATTTTTTTAATTAAAATTAATTATTTGAATATTAACAAATTAGTCTGACCAATTTAATCAATTCTACTATAGCTTTTTGTTATAGTTTAATAAGTCGTAATTAAATTGATATTACTGTTTTAAACTTAGATAAGACTAAGATGATTGCTTTTTTAGATGTATCTATATAAATTTTTTCAATTATTACAGCTTAATTTAAACAAATTTTTTGTTTTTTAAAATTGCTATTTACTTAAATCTTTTTTTTACTGGTTAATATTATAGTTTGATTTATGTTTTTTTAAAAATAAATGCAGATTTAATAATTTTTTCAATTTTTAAAAAAATAAAAAACTTTTTAAATTTATTTAATGCAAAAAAAATTCTAATTGCCAATATTTTTGTTATAATATTTTTTTATTTTTAACAGATTAGTATTTAATATATATAAAAATTTAATTTTAATTAAAAACTTTTTTTTGTTCATTTTTAATTCCTTAAAGAGCAATAATTTTAAAAGATATTTTCTTTGGTTTTTTCTATTTTTATTATTCAATCAAATTTTTTCAAATTTTTTTCTTTGACTTTAAAACTACTGGTAATATTAGCAATTTAATTATGAAAAAAGTAAAAAAAATTCAGTTTAAGTTCAATTTTATCAGTATTGACATTTAAAAAAAGTACAAAAATAGAGTTTCGGAAAAACTTAAAGTTGGTGCTAATAATTTAGTTTAAATATTGATAATATTACAAAAACTAAAAATGTAAACATAAAAGAAAAGTATCTAATAAAAAAACTAACTTTTAATTCAATAGTAATAACAATTCAAATAGCAAGAATATTAATATAATTCTAAAAAAAAACTGAAAAATAATAATGAAGTATATATTAAAAAAACTTCTTAAAAGAGTTAATTTTACTAATATTAATATTAAAAATAATTTTATTTTTTTTTCTTCTTTTTTTAAGAATTTAGTTAATGTTTCTGCCAAAAAATTGTTTGTTTTAAATATTAATTTCTTATTTGTCAATAGAAGTTTTTTCAAAAAAATTGAAAGTTGTTAGAAAATTGTTTTTATGTGTAAATAATTTTAAAAAAAATTTTACTTTCTTAAGATTTAATTAAATTATTTGTGTAATCTTTACTTTATAATCAAATATGTTGTATATGGCTGAATTAATTAATAATTATAATATTATAATAAATACTAATCTAAAAAAACCAAATATTTGTTTAAATTAAGTTGTAATTATAAAAAAATTTTTATAAGTATATTAATAAAAACTATACATATTATGTTAATTAAATATAATTAATTAAACTGTAATAAAAAACTGTATTAAATTTTATTAAATTAAATTAAGCTAATTTTTTTGTTTTAAATAGTTAATTTTAATCAAAAAAAATGTTATAAAAATAGTTAAAATTAATAATAACAAGTTAACATAAAACTTTAAAAATTTTTATAAGGCTTTATTTTATATTTTATTTATAAAAATAAATATTTATGACTTATAAAATTATATTATTAAATACAATTCTATTATATATGTTTGTATTAAATATGTTATTATTTATTTTAATATTAAAAATAATTTGTTAAAAGCTTTAGTTACTATTTTAATTATAAAAAATGGTTTTTTTACTAATTTTAATTAAATTTAGCAGTCTGTTTAGTTTACAGTAATTTTGGTTATACTTTTTTTAGTTATAATTTTGCTGTAATTATAAATTAAATATTGTATAAAAAGAGTTTTTTTTAAATACTATTAAAATTAAATTGGTTTTTATTTATGTTAAAAAACAGCTTTAATTCTTTGTTCAATTGCTTTTAATAATTAAATATAGACTTTAATTATTGATGACTTTATCTTTTTTGTATTATTAAATAATTATTTTATGTTTAATGTTAATTTTTTTTATGTTTCTTCAATAAAAAATTATTTGAATATATTAAAATATTCTTTAAAACTATTAGTTAATCAAGTATTTGCTATTTTTCACAAATTAAATGCTTTTTTAATTGTTATTTTTTTTATTTTGTTAAACATAATTATAAATAAATTGATATTAGTTCTTTTAATTTAACTTAGTTATAATATTAAATTTATTTTTTAGATATTAATAGTTTAAAAATATTTGTAACTAAAATTGGCTGTTTAGAAACAAATATATTGACATAAAAAAATTCTATTATTTTAGTTTTAATTAAGTTAAATTTTTTTGTTTTTGGTTTTGGTTTATCTTTATTTTCTTTTATTTAATAAATTATTTGGTTTAAAAAATTACAATATATAATATAAAAAAAATATTATAAAAAAATATAAAAAATAAACAATTCTGTTTTAGTTATTATAAAAATAAAGTTAAAAAGTAAAATTTAGTCTTGAATTAAAAATAAATTTAATAATATTTGAGTTCATATCTTAAGTATAAATATTAAACATTTAGATTTTGGTATTATAGTTATTATAAACAAGAATTTGGTTAAATATATATGTAAAATTTTTAAGATTGCTAACTGGTTTTTATTAATTAAATTGTTTTTTAAGAACAAACTTTCTGTTATAATTTTGGAACTTTATACTGGTGTTGTTTTGACTATATATTTGGTTTAAACTAAAAAGATCAATTTTTTAATTATAAAAACTATAAATAAGTTTTTGTTTATAGTTTTAAATAATTTCAATAAAAATTAATTTTGAAGATATGTTAATTTTAAAAAATATTTAAATTCAAATATTATTAATTCTTTAATAAAAAACTTAATAACTAAAATTACTATATAAAAAAAGTAAAAAACAATTTATTATATATTTGTTTCCGTAAATTTTATTAATACTATAATTAATTATACAGTTTTAAAAGTTAGTAATTTCTTTAATATTAATTATTAAACTGTTTTTGTTGTGATAAATTTGAATAATTTATTAAATATATAATTAAACTTGCTTAAAATGTAGATTAATAAAAATTATTAAAAGTTTAACATTAAAAATACTAATAATTCAAAGTAGAACTATTGTAAAAATGCTTTGTTAATTACTATTATAATATACTTTAATAAATTTTTTGTTTTTAATAAGTATTATATATTCAAGTTTATTAAATTTTATAAAATAAAAATGTTAAAAAGTATTATTATTATTATTAAGCAAATAAAAAATTTTGTTATAAATAAGAATCATACTATTAAAAATATATTAAAATATCTATTTTACAAAATAATTTTGTATTATTTGATTATAAAAGATAAATTAATTCTGAATTTTGGTAAAATTAAGTTAAAAATAAATAAAATTATAAAAAATTAGACAAAAAAAAGTTTTAAACAGTATTTTTAATTTATAAAGTTATTAGTATTTGTTTTTAATAATAACATATACAATAAATATGATGAAATATTCAACATAATTAAAATTTGCCAAATAAAAAACTATTGATTTATTTAATATTACTAATAAATTTTAGAAGTATTATAATAAGTCTATTTTAAAAATACTTTTGGTTTTGTTAAATTTTTTATTATATAAATCAGTTTTTTAACTTTAAAAGAAATTTAAATGTTTATAATATTTAAGCTTTATAAATAAAATAAGATTTTAACTAATATTAAACTAATTGTCTTAATTAAAACTGCTTAAAAAATTCTTTTTAAGATTTTTTTAATAAAAATTTTTGGTTTATAATAAGTTTAATGTTTTTTTTAATAATAATATTTTTGTTTTAAAAAAAATTTTAATTCAATTTTAATTTTTACAGTAAATTTAATAGTAAAAAATATATTAAAAAAGAATTATGAGTTTTGGTTTTGCAAAATATACAACAAACCTATAATTTTGTTAATTAACACTATTAAAAAACAGTTTAATCAAAATAAAAATGTGTAAAAAGTTTATAAAGTTTTTTAGTAGTATCTATAATAATAAAATCAATAAAATTATAATAAATTATAAGCTAACAGATAAATACAGAATAAATAATAATCTAAATTAAAAAAAAGTCTTGTGTAATTATTAAATTAATATTAAATTTATTGTTAAAACTAACAGAATAAAAAATTAGACTGGATTAATTTCTTATTTAGCTATTAGAACTTTTGTTAATAATATAATTTAAGTAAGAAATAATTAAGTTTTTAGTTAATATATTTTGAATATTATAAGTAAATTTTTTATAATCAATAATATTTTAATAAATATTAAAAAAACTATAGCTATTTTTATTAAATCAAAAATAGAAAATGTTTTTTTGTTTGTTAATAAGTTATTAATATTTATAACAAAAAAAAATTTATTATTTGGTGTTAACTATATAATAACTGATTGTTAATTATAAAACTTAGTTTAATTTTGTTTTAAAAAATATATATGATAAGTAAAATGCTTTAATTAAAAAAAATTTCAAAACAAAAACTGATTTGCCAAAAAACTTTTCAAATGAAACAGTTTATTATTTTTCTTTGTATAATTTAAAATCTTTTAAACAAATACAAATAAAAGTAAAAATAGGTTTAATAGTAAACTTTTCAAATACAAAAAATGTTTTTAATTATAGATCTTTATATTTGTAAATATTAAATTAGTTATTTAATTATCTTTGTGATTTTTTGTAAAATTAAGAATCAGTTCTGTAAACAATTTTTTGGCAAAAATTATAACAATATTTTTGAATTATATTATTTCTTTTGAGAACAATTTACTCATTGTATTTTATTTTATTAGTAATATTCTATTGTTTATTGCTTTAAAAAATATAGTTTTTTGTAATGTAATTTATTTATTAAAAAGATTTAAAATAGCTTTTATTGAACAATTATTAATTAAAAAAGATGTAATTTTTAATTAAAAAAGTTTTTATTATTGAAAAAAATTGGATTTTAGAGATTCTGTTTCTATATAGTTTAAAAAAATATTTAAATTTTTTTAAGTAATAAGGTTTTTTATAACATAATTTTAATAATGTTTTGTATTTTTTAGCTTTTTAACATTAAATTTTTTTATGATTTTATTATAATAAAAAAAAGTTTACAAAAAGTAAATTTAGATATTATTAATATTTATATAAATAATTCTTTAAAAAATTTAAATGCACCAAAAATAATTTGTAATACAACTGTATTTTTTCAAATTATAAACAATTATATTGGTTTTAAAATATGCTTTTATGTTTAATATTAATGTAATAAACTAAAATAATCAAACTGTTTTAAATGTTTACTCATTTGAATTAAATTTTGTTTTGTCAAATTTTTACAATTATTGTTAACTTGAAAAACATTACTTATTAAACATTATCAAAAATAGAAATTTTAATATTATATAATTTAAAGTCAAAAATTAATTATATGTTTTAAATAATATAAAAACAGATATACTTATTGATTTTACTTTTTATTTAGTTTAGTTATTTTTAATTAATGTTTAAAAAATATATATTAAGACTAATAAAGTAATAGTTTTAAAAATGCTTAGTATTTGTAATATTTTTAAAACTATTTGCTGTGTTTATTGAAAAGTTG
This sequence comes from Geosiphon pyriformis, assembly GCA_016748015.1. Lineage (NCBI taxonomy): Eukaryota > Fungi > Glomeromycota > Glomeromycetes > Archaeosporales > Geosiphonaceae > Geosiphon > Geosiphon pyriformis. The sequence goes on along the minus strand of JAAOMT010000602.1, from coordinate 227,006 downwards.
AATTTAGTTATAATGTTATTAATAAAAATATAAATATAAATATTAATTGGATTTAGATATTTTTGATATAGTATTCTAATTTGTATATGGCTTTTAAATTTATAAATAAATCTATAACTAGTTTGTATTCTTATTTTATAAAAGCTTTATATTATTATCTGTTTATTGTAATTTAAAAATATTTGTATAATAAATAATATCTTAGTGTTTGGTATTTTTATTGTAATAAAATTAAGTTTTCGAATTATGTTTTTATGTATGTAATAAATATTAATACTTATAAAATTTGTTGAATTTATTTGTTATTTAATAAAATTTATTATTAAGAACATATATTTTGTTATTATATATATTGTAATTACTGCTTTTCTTTATGTTTAATAATACAGTATATATTGTTTTATATAAAAATATTATCTTTAAAAATTAATATAGTAAAGTTCTATTTGCTTTTGAATAATATCAAAGTTATTAACAATAAACTTGTTATTTTTGTTTATAATTTAAGTATTATTTACTATAATAAGATATAATTGGTTAAATTTAAATATAAAACAATTATAAAAAAGAATAATTTAGTATTTTGTAATGAATTTATATTTTTAATAGTTATTAATTTGTATTTTTTGCTTTTAAATAATGTAATAAAATGTTTGATATTGTTAAAATAATTGATATTGCTTAAAGTTAATATAAGCTTTATATATATTTTTAATATAAATTGTAGTATTTTAGTTAAAATAAAAACATAATATTGTTTTAATTAGCTTGAATAACTGGTTATATATAGAAAATACATAATTTGTGCTTAAATTTAAAATATTTAATTTAATACAGTAAACTTTCTTTATAATAACACCTTTTGATTAGCACATTTGTGGTGACTATAAAGAGATAAGACTATAAAAAATGATCAATATCTTATCACATGATCTATATATTACGTGTATAATATAATAACCAATTATATATATTTTATTTAAAAAAGCTATCTATTTACAACTGTTTTTTCTCTTCTTGAACTTTGAGAACAGTATTACTAATTAATGTTTTTAAAGTTTTAAAAAAGTCTGAATCAATTTTTTTACTATACTGCTCTTCACAATAGTGCAATGTATCTTCAAATGCAATTTTATCTTGATGTGTAGATAGCAAAGGCAAAAGTTCATCTTCATTTTCACTTTTTAAATTTTTATTTGCATTAGAATTTCCACTATACTTGTTGTTAATAAGATCCACAATTTCATCTTTTGAGGCATAAATAAATAATGGTTCAAACTTGTCAATATTAATAAAGTTTATTGTCAATAGCTTATTAATATCAACATGTTCAATAAGAACTTGTACTTCTTGTAGAAGTTTTTGTTCAATATCTAATATATGGGCTGGCATTTAACTATTATTCAGAATTCCCATATGATGCCAACAGTTTTGGATTATAGTTGTTGTTACCACTAATCACACATTAATTAGAAAGTCAACTGCATCCTTTAATATTACTGTTGATATTAGAATCTTGCCATTATACTGATTAATAAAATGGAAAAGAAACAACTTTTGGTATTGTGTCTTAAAGAATGCAATAATTCCTGCATGTAATGGTTGCAAATAGGATGTTGTATTGGATGGTAAGTATCTAATCATAATATTAGATAATACAGAAGATTTTCTACCATAGAGACTAGTATTATCAAGCAATAACAAAATCTTTTGTTTCTTGCGACACATTTCTTCATTTAATAAATTAAGCCATTCACTAAAAATATCGGTTCGCATCCATGCTTTTGTATTGTAATGATAAGTGATTGGAAGTGCATTCATATTAATATTGCAAAAACATTGTGGCTTTGTGGCTTTGCTGATAATTAAAGACTGCAACTTGATGCTGCCTATTGCATTACAAGCAAGAAATATGGTAATTTGACTCTTATCACACTTGGTGCCAGAGGTAGATTTTGTTGCCAAAGTTGCATTTGGTGGCATTCTAAAGAATAATGCTGTTTCATTGGCATTGTAAACATCATTTAGATTATATTCACTAATAATCTCATGCAGTTTCTCTCATTTCTCTAGTAAAATTTCCAAGAGAGCACTGTTTGCTTTGCCATGCATCTTAATGTGATGCAAATTATGACGTTTTTTGAACTTTTCTAACCAACCATCTGATGCTTTAAAGTTATTTTCTTTCAAAAACTTTTCAGCAAACTTGAAGGCTTTTGTTTGTAAAATTTTTCCAGTAAGAATGCAGTTGGTAGCTAGTGCTCCAAGCATCCATTCTCTCAGTGCATTATTTATTTTCAGAAACATCTCTTTTCTGTCCTTTGTCAATTGACCAGAGTTGTCATATACATTTTTTTCAATCCATTGGTCTGATTTCACAAGTATTTTTGTTACAGTAGAGTGGTCAACTTTTAAATTAAATATTTCAATAAGTCTATTTGCTGAGTAGTCAGGATGCTCTAGTTTGTACTGGCAGAGAGCCTTTTTAGTTTTCAAGGAGATTGCTGCTTGCTTTTGGTTCACGTTTTTTGGCATGTTAATAAGAACACACTTTTTATTGCATTTTGCTTTTATAATGTGTTGATATATCTGTTATGTCTCAAATATCATTTTGCCTTATATCTAATCGGACATATGAGATGTCTCATGTCATATGAGGTGTCTCAGATTATAAAAAGTGGCCAAATTATAAAAATGAAGGTTTTAATCCAACTATAGGATTCTAAGTGCAAATAACAAATTCTTGGTAAAAAGAAATCTAATTTCGATAATACATCTGTGACACTTTTTGCTTGATGATCAATAATGAAGGCTGTCAATTTGATCCTTTACATACTTGCATAATTGCATAGAAGATAGCACAATGTTATGTTGTCAAGTTCTCCAAACACAGCAATGTCTATATCAATTAGAATATCAATATAAAATACTTTGCACAATGTCAGAAATATTGAAGTAAAAGTCAACTGCAGTTTTTTAAAAAATGTCCTGATCATTATAAGTTATAAGATTCGATATGTAATATATATAGGCATGTAATGGCTTCTGAATTAATATGGCCATATATTGTTTCTAAGGAAAATCCATCTGTTGAAGGTTACTTAGAATAGACCCAAAATGAAACAGATTTTATGTTCAGGTTAAAGTATGAACAAGTCTTTTTTTATTTACAAGCAATTATTAACTTTTGCACTGGAGTTTATTTCAATAGGTCTTCATTAAGACTCATGACTAGACGAATGTTTGCACCAATTTGGTCTGCTTGGCCCCATTTTATTTACCAATTAATTGAAATTGCTGATAAAAAACAATGGCTACAATTGAAGTCTGAAGTTTGCAAGCTAATTCAAGAAAAAATTGTAATTTCTTGATCTAAATTTTCAAATCAACATCAAGGCCATGATACAATACTTGAAGAAATTAACAAAATACTTAAATTGTTGATTCCTTCTACACCTTCACAATGGCATTGGAAAATTACAGCACATAACTGTATCAAATTTGAAAGATTGCATACTAACTTTTTTAATGTCATCAGATATTCTAAAAGTAAAATATACAGATCTCATACATGTTCTAGCTTTATTGCTGAATCAAATCGATTTTAAATTCAGATAAGAAAGACACAGTTTGTAAATCCAAATGTCTTTAATTATGTTTTTCATGATATTGGCCATGAATAGATATTAAGCAAAGAAATAAAAAAATTCAGTGAAATTACATGGATAAAAAGAATAGACTTTCTTAAAGCAAGACAAATTAAGAAAACATTGTTAGATACTTAGAAACCAATTCCAGTAATAAGTGAAGAAACAAATCATCAAAAAATGTAAATCTGTTAATAAAATCACAACTATTACCTATTATTAACTCTCTAATACCTCTTTTAAGTGATCATGTTTTCGAAGCTTATCAAGTTAATCATGTAATAGCCTAATAAATATCCTTCAAGAAGTTAGAAATATATTGTATTGTATACAGTTTTGTTTACCTTGGGTTGGGTGCATTACTATTTATAATTGGCATTTTTAAAACATAATATGTTGAGTCTAGGTCCAAATCTTCATTCTGTGTGATTATGTTTGGATTATGAAAAGCATTCAACATGGATTTATTTGCCCCAAAAAAGTTGATTTTTAATACATCTTTAAAATTATCAGTCAAACTTTCACTCATTAATACTAAATATTAGTTGAATGATGAATATGATTGCTAGTATGAAGCCCTTTTTTAATCACAGATGTCAAAGTTGGTGTGAAAATGTATTTATTGGGTATATATTGGGATTTTCATGCTCTGAGTTTTATTACTGGTCACATTTCTTTTCCTAAAGAAAAGTAAATTCGAACTCCATTCTCAGTTGATTTGCTCGAACAATATCCCATTAACAAACTTGTTCCCAGAAAATCCTATTGAGCCATTATTTTTGCTTGTAGGTCTGTTAATTCCTTTTCCCAATACAGAAAAAAAGTAATTTTGTTAGTCAAAGTTTGATCCAGAGTAACTTAATCGATACTCACAGCAATAGCTTTCAAAGCACTACCAGCCTCTAAAGCACTACCAGTCTCTAAAGCACCAAAAGCAATAGTACTGTATCATATGTCAACTATTATTAAAACTCTCATAATACCTGCAAACAACAAGCCAGATATAATAGTTCCGTCATTGTTTTTTGATGGTGGTGGCAACTTATAAAGAAGAGTAATTAAATGTTTTAATATTTGAGAAATTTTGTTTAGTGTTCTACAATCATTTCCAGAAACTTCTCTAATTTTTTTATTACCATAAAAAGAATGATTTCCATTGACAATTGGGAAATTTCCCTAACTGTACATATCCAATTAAATATGAAATGACATCTGATGTTTATATCTAATATCATATGATTATAGTATGACTATAGAGAGTGGAAATTACTTATATTCTGCTATCATATTTGTGAGAATAGGAACTATAAGGAGATATATATAGTAAAAATGACTATAAAGAGATAATATTATATATAAATGGTTTTGGTTTTTAAAAAAATGTGATTATAAGAAAATAGTGACTATAACCAGAGGGACTATAGAGAGAGTTCACTGTATGAAAAAAAAATATAATATAAATCTTATTTGTTAAATAAAAAATATATATATAATTTTTTGATAAATATTTTTTTAATAATTTTAAAATTAATTTATATTTTATTTAAGATAATAATATAATAAAAAAAAAACAATATTTTATTTTTTATCTTATAATTAATAATACTAATTAAAGATTTATTTGCTTTAAAAATATTTGTTTTAAAATTAAGATAAGTTTTATTCTTATTATCTATTTTGTAATTACTACTAACCAACAAAATATTGTTTATTTACTATTTGATTAAGTATTTATGTTTAAAAATTATTAGCACTAATTAAAAATTTGCTTAAAGATATATTTTTTTTATTACTTAAGTATTTAATATTATTTATGCTTTTGAAAAAAATATCATTAATAAAACAATTTTTTTTGTTAGTTATATTATTGTTAAAGACAATTATTAAATCTACAACAAGAGTTTGTGTCTTGAAAAATTGTAAAAAATATAAAAAAAAGTTTTTATTAACAAATATTATTTGTAATTTTTAATAAATAATTATTTAAAATACTCTTTAAAAAGCCAACAATATACAATCAAAAAAAATTGAATTATTGTAAAAAATTTATTTTGTTCTATTAGATAAAGAATTAAAAACAATTAATAATTTTTTTACAATTTTGGAAAATCTTGTTTATATATTTTTTAAAAAAACAATTAATAATTAAATTAATAATTCAGTCAATGATTAAATTAATAACCAAGTCAATAATTAAGTTAAAAATAATTACATTAATAATTAATTTTAAAAATAAGATAACTAATATGTATAACATTTGCAACTAATATATGTAATTAATTAGGTAATTAATAAAACTAATAGATTAAAAATATTAACTGAAAAGTATACTATTAGAAAATAAATTTCAAAACATGAATTTTGAAATTCTGAAGCAATTTAAAAAGTGGAGATTAAATATTTTATTAGTTTCAATTATATTTTAAAATAAATATCCAGCTGTAATTAAAATAATAAAAAATATTCAATAAATTTGAACAAAATCCAATTAAATAAATAGCAACTTCTTTAACAAATTATAAATAATTTAGATCTTACTTTTTATACAAAATTTTTTTAAAATAGAAACTTATTATTATTTAATATGTTTCATTAAACCCAAAAATAAATGTATATTTTATGTAATTTTAAATATTTAAGTATTTGATATATCAAAAAATACAACGATTTTGATATATTTCACACTTATAAAGTAATTAATAAAAATCACAAAATTCAAATCTATTTTATTATTTTACAATAGTGTTTTATTTATTATTTTGTTTATTAAGTTGTAAATTAATCTTATATGCTATAAATAAGTTAGTTCTAGTCGAATATAATTCAACATTTCTTTATTATAGACACAAGTTGCGAAAGGTTTTTCAAAAGCTATTAAAAAAACCGAAATTTTCGTAGATAATTTAAGGCGCTGCAGTTTGTCACGAGTAAAGTTACATTTGCGTAATCATGCCCGATACCTAGCTTCCTATTGACCTAGATGGTGGCTTAAGACATAGAATTTAGAATGAGTCATCAAAAACTGCACGCATTTTGTTCGCTCACGTTTTTCATGACTGGGATGATTCTATTTACCATTGTGAAATATCTGAGGGGTTTTCACCGTGTCAACCGTATTAATAACCAAATTTACAGCAATTCTGACATTGACTAGTTTTCAAAAAATTCATCTGCTAATTTTCTAGGCTGACACAGTGAAGGTCTAATCAATTTTGAATTATAAACAATATTTTGAGCTGTGGATTAACAAAAAAAGGAAAGCTATCAAGATGTAAGGAAAATAATGATAAAGATGCTCCAGGTTCTGATATAATGGTATGACTACCGAATTGATAATTCTGTATCTTCGAATTATATTTCGTTATTTTAAGGGGAAAAGATTATCTACATTGTGATATTGGGAAGCCAAGGGTCTACCAGTGTGAACAGTCGATGTTTTTAAATACAATGTTATTTCCCTTCTAACTTAATCAACAATTTGTCGACTTCTTCTTCAGGGACCACAGGACCATTTCCAGAGCATTTAGCCTTGGTCTTTAATTCATTGCAGAGATTGTCGATGACATCACCCTGAAATTCGTCAAAGTTTGGATGCTCGTTGATTCGTTCCCATACTTTTTGGCATGATAAATACTTTTTATCACGGATGTCTTCAATTGTAGTGAAACTCGTATTATGATTCCGATTGGAGTCAAGCGGGTTCTTGATCTCATTACTTGGGGTCTGCATCGGTGCATAACTACCAAAATTTTCAAAACTGTCCTCAAAAAGCGGGGGAATGTGTGCTGATCCTGAGAGGTTATCAATAGATGCGGTGAAGGGCGTCGGGTCACGATATTGAAAGAACGCCGTTTGTTTCTTGTCAGAATTAGTTCCAGAGAATTGGGAGTTCTCATCATTGCTTTCAAGCTCCTCATCATCGTCATCTTCATCTGGACACATGCCATTAGTGAATTTTTTGCAAAACTCTTGAGCATTTTGCGGTTTTTGCGATGATCCAAAACCCGAGAGCTTAAAGCTGTTTGAATCTTTACTTGAATCTGATGCAGGCAAGGTAAACATAAGGGGCGCCACAGAAGGTTTGGAAGGGTTATTAAAATTGGGATCTGTAGTCATATTCAAATTTAGAGTTTCAGAAATTTGAGGGGAGTTGTTTTGTGTAGAGATAGAATCATCATCACTATCATGTGAGGATGGAGGTGTGAATGGATCCGTCGCAAGTGGGTTGCCATTAATTGGCGCAATAAGTTCGTTAATGCTTTTGTCAAGTGCCACCGAGCTTTCATTTGCTTTGTCCAAAGGGAAATCAAACGTAAACGTTGTCTGTTTCAGTATATAGTTTTCTGTCTGCAATTGTTCTACAAGTGATTTCAATTGAGAATTCTCATTGGTAGTTTTGGCTGATTGCGATTCTAACTCTTTGATTCTAATCTCAAGTTCTTTGACATAGCGCTCCTTGCGCTCGCGAAAAGCTCGTTGTGCAGCACGATTCTGTGCTTTGCGTTTCTAGGGAGACCAATATCAATTGAGTTCTTATCAAGTTTAATCTTGTGAAGCCAAAAATCAATATTATGTTTTGTTTCAAAATTGACTTACGGAGCTAGGAGTATTGGTGAGTGGTTTCCTGCCTGGTTTCTTCTTTTGACTTTCAGATGACTGATTTTCAGAATTAGGAGACATTTGTGACTGTAAAACGTCTAAAAAATTATTAATTGGAGTAGCGAATTAAAAATCTATATATTTTTTCAAATTTATTATATCAATATGCCATAAATTTTGGTACCTTGAGTTGATAGGTCTGTGTGAGGAATAGACGTGATGTTTAAGTTATCTGAAAAGAATAGAATTTAAGATAATTCAAAATTAGAGGAGTAAATTTGAAATTAAAAATCATCAGAGTGTTAATGTTTGTACATGAGAAGGCGAAAATATCAAGAAATTTTTTGGTTCAAATACTGACGATTTGCTTTAACTGGAACTTGTGTAATTATATCTTCCAATAATTCCAACTTTCTCTTGGAGTCGTCTTCGAATCTATACTGATCGTTATGAGCAATTGCTGCAGCCAGTAGCTTTTGAGCTTCTATATTATCTTCTATTGAAGAGAAGTCCCAAGTATTAAAGTCGTCAATAGTGAAAGCAGGGGCAGGAACAGCACTCGTCTCACTCGAAGTCGAGGCGAACGGACTGTTACTGTTGTAGAGAGGGTTCATAGTGTGGGATAACCTTCACTCTCGCACGAGGGTTGTCTTCGAAAGCGGAGAGAAAAAATTATTTTTAACCGAGAAAAATAATCGTAAATGGTTCCAACTTTTCGGAACAAGACTCCCAGTAAATTATGGAGAATAGTGCGTGAAAAGGTGATATCTAATTGGCTAGTATAAGTTAAACAAACATAAATTTTCCCATGATGAAGCTTTCACTGCATCATGACATGCACTACATATAACTTGCGGAACTCGGAAAGCAAAATTTCCTTTTTGGTGACATGTAACAGTAATAATTAACATTCTGGCTTTTGCATTAGTCAAAGTTGGAAAATGGTCAATACACAGCATTAGCCATAGGCTTTTAACATGACGTCAGATTCCAAAATCTAATAAATAGCTATTAACGTCAGTTTAGATCAGGGGAAAAAGTTCTTGTTACGGAAGACGATCAATTTATTTCACTGGAGGCAAGCCGGGGACCTCTTATGGCTAAACACGAAGTCTTAAGAGAACATCTTTGAAAACATCATAAAATTGATATTAACCCGTCTGCTGAAGGAGCTAAAATAATGTCTATGCTTGATATTCTAAACCTCCCATCGCAAAATATCGCCAAAGCCAACAACACTGGTGAGCAATTAGACCCCATGATGATTCAAAGAGCCCCGGAAGCAACAATCTTGGGCGTGGATGATGAGCAGAGGTCAGCGCAAAAAGTGAAAGCAAGGGGAAACAGGGAGGCTGCTGCTTATAGTTCCGTGGATTCATCACGCAAACTCCCGCCCTACTTCCTTCAGAGTTGAACCCACTTCCGTCGGTGAAGTCTGGAGGAAGTCTTTGGGTTTCTGGACTCCCAAGACAAAGGAGTTATATCTCACATTAAAATAATCAAGGATAACTGGGTCGCTGGTTCAGTCTTTCTTTTTCATACCAAAGAAAAGCCTACATCAAATACCGCAGCCTTGATTATGAAACTCAAAGGCGAAGAGCAAGGGTATTCTCAGGATTTCACCATAACTGGCCGACTGTCCTCCATATAATTTAGCATCTACACTTTCGAATTCCAGATCCATTTTTACTTAATATAACTTGACAAGAATCCCTTTCTTTTGTTTCCATTAACATTCTCATATCTTTGATAACATTATTTGATTGTAAACGTTATAATGAAATTCGTATCTTCTTGCTCTACTACCATAGGCCATCTGGTTATGTGTTTATTAATCCATCATTTATCAATGATCTTATTTCATTTAATGTATAATATTTCTTATAGGGCTAAACTGATGTTAACTGGAACGATTCCATTCTCTGTTCCAATTGCGGGTTGACATGAAACTGAACACTGCTCTGGACGTTATCTATATGGATTATCTAAAGGAAAAAAACCTTCTCGAAGGATTTGACCTCGGGCAGTTCATTTGTGTCATTGGCACATTAAGAAATTTTAAAAACATGATTGGCGCTATACACGAAGTGCTCTCTCCATTATCCGTCCTTGAGGAGGATGTGCTCAGAATTAGCAGAACCATCAATCATGTTAAGAGATGTGCCATCCACAATCCTACTTTTGATCCTGCATTGGTGACATTGACAGTCCACGTCAGTACATTACGAAGCTTTCTCAAGTGAGCTGAAAGAGGAAAATGACAACCCCTATAAAATACATAATAACACAAAACCAAGGACAAGCACCTGTTAATGGTTTATTCAACGTTGACAACAGCCCTTGAAAAAGCCATATTGAGCATACCAGTTCGTAATAACGACACAATTACAACCGCTGATGAAGCTACAATTTATCGACAGCGAGGAATATGAAATTCCTGTACCTAGCTGGAATATTAGAAGAGCATACTCGATTACAATTAACCAATGAATTGGTAGAGTTTTGGATGATGTATCTCGGCCTCTACCATTTATTGAGTTACACAAAAATATCGTTGAAGGAATTCCATCTTTTCCAACCACAAAGGATCGACCGCTATCTCGATATCAAAATGGAGTTGTGAGTATATGAAACATGTCTCTCTAAACGCACTGGGAGCAGTCTGCGATAATTTTGGGTTTTATAAGACAGAATCTGGAACCTTGTGTGTCTAAGCAAGCAAGCGAAGAAAACGGATTCTGCGACGACAGAACCAATGTTTATCACTAATTTCTATACGATAAGGAATATCATTAGGAATTGAATAAAAATTTTCATTGAATTCTTTGTTTAGAAACCAACTTTATCTGGTTTTGTTACATATATAAACAAAACTCATGATAAACTTTTGTGATATGTAAACCCAATGTTTCTTAAAGGCGAATGCATCTGATCAAAGAAGTTAGAATTTTGCATTTCGGATCAAACAAAAAAATAAAAGAGAAACTTTTGGAGATTATGTTCTTCACTTTTTACTAATTTTGTTTTTGGTCACACTCTAAAGATAAGATCAATCGAGTGAATAGTATTAAAGCAGACCAGCTTTGGAAAATGATTTGGTCAAGGATTTTGGCTTTCAAAGTTTAAGCAATGAGCAAAATTTAGCTTGATTCACGCATAAATTTTCCTTAATAGTCAACTTCTCACTTAATCCAAATTTGTTATGTGAGGTTGGCTCAAAAGAATTGATTTGAAGTTAGAATTGTTAGCATCCATGAAACTCTTGATTGAAAGGTATTGGGATTCGCAATCTGTACCTTTGGGAAAGGGTAACCCAGAATATTGCTCCGAATTCAGCACTATTATTTATTGTAATTTTAACACCTTCACCAGGAAGATTTCTTAATATAGGAAACTTGAGACTTCTAAATTTCTAAATTAACTTTGTAAAAACCTATTTAATAACTAAAAAGTAAGATTATAACAATATAACTATTTAAACTAATTTCTTTGAACTGATCCTTGACGCCAAAATTAGTAGCAGCTCACCATTCAACAGTTCCAATATATTCGGCCTTTAGCTTTTCATTAATGAACTTTTCCACAAATCGTTTAGCCGCTGTTCCAGTTCGATGGCATCTAATCTGCTCGGCTCGTTCAGCTACATGCCCATCAGGTAAAATATTGCCATAGCTGATAAAAGTTTTCCGCACTTCATAGTCAATTTTGAATCGCCAAAATCGAGTTTCCTTTGTGAAAAACCCTGATGAGGCTTTTAATGATCTATTAATTACTGCATCTTTATTTAACTGTTTAGGTGTTTGGGGTTCCCGGTATTTTACCTGAGAAACATTAGAGGGGGCAGAATTTGAGAAAAACTTAGTCCGGAGAAAGCGACCTTCATTTGGTATGATATGATTGGATATTTTCTGTTGCAATAATGATGAAATTATGGGAAGATCATTATGGTGGCTCTTTAGCTGTGCAATGCCATCAGAATCAAAAGCTGATGAATGGTCCATGTATGAATTCATCTCATTTTCGAGATCAAGTTGCTCGTCAGGTAAAAGACTTTTTAGCAAATGTTCACACATATTCTCACTATTAAAAGACGGCATGAGTAGTTGTGAAAATTTCGTGTCAAACATAATCCTCAATGATGGGTCAGCTAGGTAAAGAGATTCTCTCATCGGTGTAATTAAACGTATAAGTCAAACGAATCCTGGTGACCATTTATAAAAAATCGAAGCCATCTTTGTCTAATCTCAAATGATATCATATTTTAAAAAAAATTCAACTTCCTCAAATTGATCTCGGACAAACAGCAAAGCTGCAGGGAAAGAATAGCGCGTTTTTTGTGAGGTGGACATGTGAGGTTTTGCGATATCAGGTGCTCATCTGCAGGACATTGGTCTGATATCAGCTTCCAAAAATCACTTCTGTGATGGTAGCTGGGATTTTAAAACGTGAAGTGACTTTCTAATTACAGACATTAAAGTGTTTTCTTAAAGCTCCACTTTTGGGTTTGTTTATCCGACTTAATGCTTGCATAATCAAAAATTTGGTTTGTTACTTTTAACCATTTACTTTCAAACTAGACAAGCCTGAAATATGCATAGTCTTGACTTCTTGTGTTTTAACGAATTTTTGATTTGGGTAGGATGGATTCAGGTTGAATAGATATAAAGCTCAGTATTTCAATTGAGAATCGTTTCCGGTGTGATATTTTCGAGCAATACAAAAACAAAAGTTAGAAAATCGAAAACAATAAATTTTTATAGGATTCTTTTTCATGTAGTATAAGGTGAAGGAACGAAATATCCAATAATTTCTTAAGTATAATTCATACATAAAAATAGAAATCAAACACTCTTATATTCTAAAACAGAATTTATTCCTCCTTTCCATAAAGTTGGAATTAAATGTCTATTTCTTAAAAGGTAAGTTCAAGATATCAATGAAAATACCAAAAAAGGTTTATTATCAACTTACGTTTATTGTTGACCATATCGGATGGATTATCACATATCAATAATAAATACTAAGGATTGCTGTGTAATGCCTATCATTTCCTTTAGGACCAAGGCTCCATCCGAAAATCGCCTTATCGAGTCGCCGGGCCATTTTATTCTTATGCTTTGAGGAGGATACTATAATTTACCATTTTGGGAGATAAGATCGTCCAAGTATTTGCAAATGTGAACTATACATCCAATAGAATGTTCGTCAATATTACCTACACCTTTCGCGGGAGAGTACCATGTAAAAAGTGTACAGACCCCGGGATCAATGGAGAGTGCCATCCGCTTGGTTTCGCCAAGCTGTTTTTGCGTCTCGTATACCCAGGCAAACTTCCACTCGTTAGGTTTGTGATAGTGGGTGAGCTCGCCATCCGACATTAGCTTGAGGAAGGGACTACCTATGATTATGCCCCTTTTTTTTTTTTTTTTTTTTTTTTCAAAATGAGGAGGCCACAAAACACGTTTGTCATGATGGTAGGTTTATAACGATGTGTAGTAAGCATCGATAGATTATGGAGATGAGTGATACAGAAATGGTTTCATTTGAATTCTGTGCACGAATCGTCATTGTTTTTCGCAGATCTTTCGAGATCAAAATGATAGAGTGTGCTTATAGAACTTGTGGATTCGTGTTTAACTTTTGCTGATTTACATTACGCCTTATCACTTCTTCCCTAGCAATAATGCTTCATCGATTTTCTCAAGGAAAATATTCGCAAGCGCTTCGTCGTGCATACCCGGAAGCAACATTCCAATAGATATAATAATTCATATGAGCTTGCGCTTGCCCATATTGCAGCATTTTGCAACATCTTGTCTTCGTGTTCATTAGCATCTTTTCCTGTTCCAGCACCTTTGAAGCTTAACTTTATCTAAGCCTGTTGTGATTGACCGATATAAGAATTTTTGGTATAAAAGCAACGATGTTGACAATAGTTTTATAACTAAACCTCGTCAATCTCATCCACCGCTTCAAGAGCTGCTTTTGAGGATGGTGTACGATTGAAAGTATCTTCCATCTTACGAGTTTGCGATGAGCTACTGTCGCTTTTCATCTCTTCTGGGGCTCTCGTCGATGGCATGCAGCTCTCCTTCCCTGCATGCGGCAGATAAAGACTGATGGCAAGAATGTTTTGTGAGAGTTCATGCTCATCAGAGGTCGCATCGTCCAAGAGAACCACGAGCTTTACAGAATGGAGAAAAAGATATATTGAACCATCTCGCAGCTTGTTCGTTCCAAGAGTCTTAAGTCCCGATCGTTTGAAATTGATACATGACCTGATATCGCCGAGGTTGAAAATTGAGTGAGGAGTTGTTTTGTCGTTCGAAATCTTGTTCTTGTTTACAGGGGGGTGATATCAAGAATTGCTAGATATTTATTTTTCAGTATCAAGATCAAATCTGGTTGTTTGATAAGCAATTATCAAGTGATTTTTTTATGTAAAATCTTTTCTTTTCCTAAGAAAAACAGCGTATGTGGTTTAGTGGTATAATTACCGCCTGCCACGCGGTAGACCTGGGTTCGATTCCCGGCGTACGCATATTTTTAATCTCTTAAAGAGAAATATTTTGACTCTATATTTTAATGTAACCATTTTATAAGGCCCAATTAATTTCTTGGATTTCGCAGCTTTCGTTTAGATTCGCGATAGTTCTAGATAATCATATTTTGAAAGTACTATAGCCTCCCAAGAGACAAAGATCTTATTAAAAGTTTTCCCTTCAATAATTTATAGTTTACAAAAACCCAACTTGGCTAATATTCTCAAGCAAATCTTAAAAATCCCACTTGATGAACAATCGAAATTGTCTCAGCAATTTCCGTACCTATTTTTTATAACTGTTAACACAAAGTATTAGTGGCATTGCCTTTGATTCCGAAATAAGATACTTTTAAGGCAATTTTCTCAAAAATGCAAATTTCAGCGGGACTATCACGATAAGAATATTAAAAATAAGCGGTAAGAGATAAGGAAATGTGTCGAATTCAGAATGGGATTTATTTCCCTCAAGATATCCTTGAAATCTTCATCGCTAAAGTAATTTCTCAAAAAATATCTTATCCCAAATTTCTCATTTAATCTGTATCGACAAGTTGCAGAAATTCAAGAGCGATTCTGTCAAAAAGTGAAAATTTGCAGAGAAAAATGAATAATATACAGTATTTTTAATAAAATTCGGTTTATATTTCAGGATTTGGTTTTGGTACAATTTATTGGTAATACAACAGTTAACGTTTATAAATTTGACAATGAATGATTAAAATTTTGTGAAATTTATTCATTAATTTTGATATTAAAATAAGCTTAGCTAAATATAATTTTAATAAGTAAAATAAATTTGAAAAATTTTAAAAGATTCGTCTTTGAAGATAAATTAATTAAAATATAGTTTTTTAAAATGATAACAATTATTTCAAAAAATTTGAATTCAAGTTAATAAGTGCTGAAATGATTTATAAATCAATCGATTACTTTTTGATAATTTCATTAATATGTATGGATCAAAAATTCAATGAAGTACAGAATTAAAAAGGAAAAAATTTAATTGTGAGAATCAAGCTTAATTTTAACGCGAATATTTTAAAACTTCAGTATCATTAAATCACGCCTCATTTAAATTACTTTTTTAAAACATCGACATTCTCTCAAACCAAAATATTTTGATCAGTTTTTAAATTTTATTCCGATTATTCCTATTTGCAACAACCATTTTAGTAAAATCTTCAAAGGTTCCCGTGATTAGCCGGTGGAGAAGTTGGCATGGGAAGAATTTTCAAACAAGATCAAAATATTTGCTAAATAATTCAAAAAATTGAGATTTCTTATAAAAGATTACATTTGAAACCTCTGAAAATATTCTTTGAACCAAGTTCACACAAAAACTATGATATTTCATAAAAATACGTTGATAATATTTTTGAGCTTCATTGTATCGAGCAAAAGTGTATTGGCTATACCAGTCGAGAATTTGGAAATACAAAGGGATGATACTTTAAAGGAGCCACCTTATTACGTGGAAAAACTTGATTCTGATTTATATGAAGAGTCTCCCTTTTCTCTACCTAACGCTAACGAAAACATAGATCAAATCGCTGGAGTTCCTAGCGAAAATGGTTTTATTAGTAATTCAGAAAAAGAAGAGACTTTTAATTTCGAAGAAAAATCACCGTTTATTTCTCCGTATTCAATATTTGAAAGTGAAAAAATTGGATTAAATGATGGGCAAATTATGTTAGAGGAAAACAAGCCTGTTAAATACCCTTTGCAAAATACATTCGACTTCCCGGCAGCAACAGATCCAAATTCAATTTTTCTGTCAAAGATTCCACAGGGCGCGTACCAACAACCTTCCGCAAATCAGAATGACACGCAATTTCTATACTCAGGACTTTTAGACATCTTCAACAATATAATAAGGAAGCCTAGAACAGAAAAAACCGAGGGAACCCAATTCAATGATTTAAAAAAGAATTTGACCGATGAAGTTGTCCTCCAACTTACTATCCACGCATCGTACGCTAATTTACCATATTGCTTTCCTCATGAAACAATAGATTTCACACCAGAAATTAAAGGTATTTTTTTTAACGAGTTGACTTATAGGCTTAATTTTCTTGAATACTCTCGAAAAAACATTAGAAACTTTAATTTCTTTTGAAATATAGTCTCAATAGTGGGATTAAATGCGCAAGAGAAAACTCTGATTGTGAGTTTTCGAGGTTCTGACCTTGGTCCTGATAGCCGAACAGCGGGACGAACTAAATTGATTGATTATATTTACGCGAAAAATGCAAAAATTCATAGAGGATATTGGGAGGCAATCAAGGATAGTGGGTTTTTATATGGGGGTATTATTCCATTTATAAAAAAATTGATAGACAGGACAAATATTAATTTAGTTCTTACGGGACATGATGCTGGTGGTGGTAAGATCCCTTCAAATTTTCCGATTTTTTATCAGAAAGACTTTGGGAGTGAATCTTTAAATAATTCCATCTTGTAGCATATGCGGTACTCGTAGGCCTGGAGTTGAAAAGAGATTCACCCAAAAAAGGTATATCTATTTACACCTATGGTCAATCTCGCCTCGGAAATCGTGAATTCGCACAATATGTGAATAACCAAATGGACGAAAAGTTTCAAATTTATCGAGTGGTTTACGGCAATGACTCAACTGCACATGTTCCTTCAATGAAAGATGGTTATATGCATCATGGAACTGAATATTGGATTGTAGGACCAAAGGGACCCGTTTATGAATGTCCCATAGTGGATGATCGAGAGAATGAGGTATTTTTTGAATCGGGTTTTTAAAATTTCCCAGATTTTCATATAATCAATTTCATGGCAATCACTGTTCGACTCGATTTTAAAAATTCATATTCAATTAATTAGGCTTGTGCTAATTCGGTGGTGGCAGATAAGAATGGACCGGCCCATGATGGCCCATACTTTGGAGTTGTAATGAAGCAATGTAATGCCTCTAGAAAAGCTTGAAGGATAATTTTTTCTGAGACCAAAAATTCGAAATGGAAGAACGATTGAGCAATGAAAGCAAGCTAATAAATTGAGTAACTATCCAAGGCCAAACGCTATTTTAAATCTTAACATGAAACTATTTGAACTTGTAGAATAGAAATCTACGATTTTCATGACAAGTTTTTTTAGAAATACGAGATGCGTCGTCTTTTACTAAATTATTACAAGATTAAATTTTCAATAATTGATGATTCTATTAATATATTAGCACCATCTACTCAATTACATAAAAAATTTTTAAAAATAACCATGTCTCTTCGATGTGATATTCTTTCAATTGTACTTGTAATACAAAAAGTCCAATTTTTGCTAATTTTACAAAAGGATTGTACATTTTTATCGCTGCATTTAGTTAATTTATGCTTCTACTAATAGATCATTTAATCTTGACATTTTTTAATCTCCTCACCAACATGAATTCTCTATAGTCATCTTTTAAAGAAGATTTTTTTCTATTGAAAAAACTTTCTTGCAATCTCACGTTGTTTTTTATCATAAACACTAAACCAACTAACACCAATCAATCCAGAAGCCCAGACAACCCCGGAGAGAAAGGATTTTTGCAAATAAAGCAATACCATCGATTCCAGCATCACTGCCATCAAAAGAGACCAAGTAATAATGCGAAGTATTACGTCTTTCATGAGATCATTTGACCCTATTGAAGCTTCTGCATGAATATCGGGTTGAGCTGTAAATGTGGTGTAGCTGAGTTTTGACATTTTTTGGGAATTTAAAGGTAGCTTCGGTTGATATAAAGTTGGATGTGAAATGAAACCAGAAGCAGTTTGAGTTAGGGTTGAGGAATTTTTTTTTGAAAAGAAAGTTTGAGAGCAGTCGAAGAATTTGTCGTACTGTGGAGAGAAATTTGCGACTTTGTTGTGTTCTCCCGATGGGGTAGTTAATAGTTTGATTTCCTTTAAGGCTTCATTGAAATTGGTTTTTGATCGTTCCACTTTTGAAATTCGAAGCTGCTCTTGGAAGTCTTGGGTAAATATATTTGTTTTAGTAAAATTGAATGATGAATTCATTATGATAAATTAGATCTTATTATTTCGGCAGAATAAAATTTTGTTTTGAGTGGACAATCTTGGGTACTCTTAATAGCTCAAAACACTTAAGCAAATAAAATTGACTTTCCAGAGAGTTTAAGTTCAAAATTTTCCCTTCATTTTTCTACGAAATAGTAAAAAAGGAGAATATATAGAATTCGAAAATCTCAATTCATAAAATGAACAAAAACTTGCTAGTGAGTTATAAATTTTTTATATGCATCATGATTTTCTTGGCTCCTTGCAGAAAAAAAGATTAAAAATGCAAAAAATATTGGCCTTGATAATACTTAATGTACAAAGCAACTTATCCATTTGGTCCAAGGCTTTTTCCCAATGAAATTGATTAACAAACTTTGAAAAATTCTCATACTCATTAAAATCTTTTGTAAGAAAGTTATGAAATAAACTTGCTGTATTGTCTTTCTTGACAATTTATTTTATTATGTTGGTCTTGTATTGGTTTATTTTCTCAACCAAATACTTGTATTGTTAAATTAGCGTTTTCAATGAATTTTTCCATGATAAAATTATAATGTTGGTGCAGGTTAAGAACTGCAAAATCATGGAGGTGAGGCATCTGATAAATAAGGGTCAGTAATTGATGTTTTAGTGATTGATCAAAATAAACGTTGAAATACGATTAAAGAAATATCTATAATCTTTGATGGATCAAATTATTACCATTAAAAATTCTGTTCTAGTTTCTAATTTATACTTATTCTTAATTATTCAAAGAAGTCTGATTATAATACTATTTGTTTAAACTCTATTTTATAATCTAATATTTATTTTTTCATAGTTTTAACCTTTTTTATTTCACAATGGTAAAAATTTGAGCAAAGTAATATTTCCATTAAGGTATTAGGTTATGAAAATTATTTTTATTAAACACTTATATTTGTTTTATGCCAATTAAAAAGAACGTTTTCGATTTTATAAAATTCTTTAAAATTAAAATAATTTTTTTTTTAAAATTATATCATTTTTTCAATATTTTTACATTTGACTTAAAATACTTGTAGTTAAATAGTATTTATTTATTAAATATTCAATAAATAAATGATTTTCTTATTTTTAAATATAATATAATTTAAAAAAAAAATTTCTATTTAATTTGAAGTTTTTTTAAAAATATTTATATTTTGTATTTTTCTGGTTTAATATATAAAATATTATGTTAAGAATCAAGAAAGGTGGATATTTATTTATAAAAACAAATTTTAAATTAATAAAAATAATTATGGTCAAAAACATATTATTATTATAATCAATCTTTATCATTATTTAAAATAAAAGAATTAAAGAATTTTTTTAAAATTTCAAAATCAAATAATTTTGAAATTGTTACACAATCTAAATACTATTTTTTAATTTAAATTAAAGAGCTTTAATAAATTGTTTAAATAAAATAAAAACTTAATTTGATTTGTGTGTTTAATTTTGCCAAGCAAAATAGTTGAATAAAAAAAAATTATTTTTCAATTGTTCAAAACTTGGTCAAAAAAAAATGAAAAATATAAGTTTTGTATGTAAGAAAATTTAGAAAGAACAGTTGTGCTATAAAAATCTATTATTAAAATAATTATTCCCACATGAAAAAAAAAGCTGGAAAGAATTAATACCCGGCACTCATTCTAATTTATGTAATGTCTCAGGTTTGTGGGCGGCCTATAAGTATATATACATTACCGTTAAATTCGAACCTAATTCAGTTGTCAGACCCAGTAAATTGTGAAAAGTATTGATGAATACCTCTTTACCAGTCTTTTCACTTTTCACTAAATATTTGGGATTTGCTGGGGTAGCCTTTGCGGTGAAATTTTCCGTAATTTTGGTGTCACTTGTCAATTTTCTTTCTGCATAACCTTCTGTGATACCACCGGCACCTTATTTTAAAATTTGTTCCATTCATAAATGTTATCTGTTATGTATAACCCTTGTACATACGCCATTGAACATGTTCACCTTCATGAAATTTTTCTTGCTGTCGTTTCTTCTAAATGAGGATAGTAATGAATAGATTCGCATGGTTTATCAGGTTACTTATGATTTCAATTTCATCAAAAACCCAAAATTACCTCACAAGACATATGTAAATTTAAGCTTACGGAAAAGAAAAAAGTTAAGTACAAGCCGCTTTGGTACGATAAATGAACTTCATCTGATTCGTGCACTTTAATGCCGAATGACGCATTTAATACGTCATAGATACTCTTGTATATTGTTTTTGGCAATTTAGCATGAAAATATGACTTACTAATTTTGACAACTTTTTATTGTGGAAAAAACTAATGGAGTATTGGTTCAAAGCTATATACAATAGCATGCAGCGAGTTTGAGTATACGTTCCCTAATTTAAAGAATTGAATTTGTACAATGTGCAGTATTTGCCGTTTATGATACAGAACTGAAGAAATTGACTGAACTAATTTTGCTAAATTATACACAGTCAATATATCCCGCCTTCAACTTGATGTCAGTCAATCTCTGAATAAAAGATCTCGCGTCGGCGGCACACTGATGGCGCTGGACCTGTTCCGCTCGTTCTTTGAGACTTCCGTCCTTAAGGATAGATCCATAACTCACAAATGTTACTGTACCTTCCTGGATCCTAAATCGCCAAAATCGCGAATGTGTCTTTAAAAGACCTGACAAAGACGTTTGTTTGGAAAGTCTGTTTGGTTCATGGTCTGGTTTTCTTGAGTATTTCTTTTGTTCACGTTTCGGTAGAATTTTATTTTGTGAACTTCTTGTCGGGTTGAAATCAGTTGTTGACGAGCTGCTATGGTTACGAGGTTTAAGATTTTGCAAGGATGGACTTGACTGTGTCCTGGAAATTCGGTAAGGTTGTGATTTTGGAACAGTTAGAAAATTATTGTCTTGGCTGGAGGTTGAACTAATCGCTTTTGTTTTTGTAGAACAACTTGGTAAATCCGAATTTTGTCTGATGAGGATTCGACTTGGCATTTTTGTCTCTTAGCTTGGGATTTTAACAGAGAAAAAAGTGAATTTTCTTTTAAAAATTGCCTATAAAGTTCACAGAGGTTCAGGGTTTCATTTTATAACAAATTCTCTTGAATTTTTAAATCATGGCTCCATCATCTAAGCCTCGAGACATTATAGGCGAAATTCTGCAAAACAGTAAATACTTGACACCCCGTGCAAAAGAACCGTTAATTTCCGATTCGATCAGCTACAAATATACCAACGGGGAACTTTGTTTGGCCTACCCACCATAATTTATTTCTTTGGCATCCAATGACAAAGCAGGATCCCTGGAAGGTATTGAGCCCTAGCTGATTTGTTTATTCAAACTGAATACAGTGAATAACAGGAAAGTGTGATCGTGTAAAAAACAAAGTTTCAGTAGGGTTCAGAATTTTACATTCGGTAATGTTTAGCAGTCATAACTGGTCAATAATCGGCTGGTGGGAATTTGGCCTTACACTAAATGTCAATAGGCACGAAAGTTTTCATCAGCAGTTTAACTTTACTTGCTAGCTCAACTGAGAAGCAATTCATGAGGTTGTTCTCATGATTGATAATCCATGCATAAGGTGATCACTGAACTCTTTGGATAAGCATTTACAAATAAACCGCTTTTAATCGGGGTCGTTAGAGTGAAAAGACGATTCCCTATTTATCTTGAAGAAAACAACGATGTTTTTCAATTAGATGTAATCAGATTTTTTTTAAAATTCTATATTGGGAAACTTGTTTATTGTCATTTAATCTTTTACTTATATTTTTTTAATAGCTTTTTGGCGTGTGAATGAGATCCCATTATAATTTTGTACGCTGCATGACAACAATACTTTTTTAACCATTTGTCTAATTGATTTTGTGATAAAATAGCTAAATGACATTTTACATAATTAGGATTTACACTTTTGGAAAATGTTTTAGCAACACTATTCATGATATCAAATTTGTTAAATTGTCATTTTCATATCATGTCTCTAAGAAATTTCTTATCACCACAGAGCTTTTTCAACATATCCTGCCTTGAGTTTCTCATCAATCAAGCGTTCCACAAATTGTCTCGCATCATTTGGATATTGATGTAGTTGTACTTGTTCGGCTCGTTCCTTAAAACTGCCATCTTCTAAAATTTTACCATAACGAATATAAGTTGTGGTTTTCCCCTTTATTTGAAAATGCCAGAATTTGTCTTTTGTTTGAAAAAGTCCGGATGGTGTTTTCAAATGTAATTGTTGGACTTGACCACGCAATGACAAGACTCTTTTGTCAAGAATTGGTTCGTAGTATTTTAGAAGATTTTGTGGTGGTATTGTGGGTTTTTTCTTTGGTTTTATTGGATTAAGACATTCATCTGGTGATTTACTTCGTTTTAGTGGACGTGAAGGGTTACTTCGTATTAGTGGTGGTGATCGTTGTGTCATAGAACCTGTGGAAGTTTGAAAGTTGAGGTTTTTCTCACACACAGGATAATGAGTAATTATGATGTTTGGTATCTTCATGATTTTGGGGTAAAAATCGCATTTTGAATTTAGTTGGTCCAGTGTTACCGATGGCATTTTTGAAATTTTGAATAAAAAAAATTTATTTTATTTTATTTTTTTTAAAGAAATTTATATTTTGAAATTAAAAGAAAGAAGCTTTTTTATCCCAATTATTGGCGAAAACTGCAAATTAAATTATCATAAATACAAAATAAATTGATTGATACTACTGAATACCCCTTCGTTATATACATGAATTCAAAAGTGTTGTAACCATTTATGTGTGTTCCTATTTTTACCTTTCCATTTACGATTAACAAAATGAGATAATGCCACAGCGTTTGAGATACATTGCACATTCTTTGTTTACGTATCCAAGAAAAGGTATTGATGCAATGGAGGCTTTGCTTCTTTTAATTTCCGACGTTAAAAATATGCACACTGGAGATCGATAAAAAAAGCTTATGGAAAGCTTGGTTGAAAGGATTATCGAAATTTTTTAAACTGGCATCGTATGCTAATATATTGGATGCGATGAATCTCAATCTGTTTACCAAACTCACAAATGAAATATTGATTTTTTTTTTAAATACAACTCCCAGAAATGATCATCAAAATCATTTCTAAAGTTGCTTTATGTAAAAAACAGTTTATCACTTTATTAAAAAAACATTTTTAATAAGAAAGTTAGATGCTGAAACACCGATTCATTAGGGCCTTGGGGGGAGGAATAATTTTACTCCCAACAAAAAAGAGGTTTTTTCTAATGGTTTTTTTTAGATAAGCAAAAATCTCCTAAAAAAAATTAATATTAAAAAAAGTCAACTTTCGAAAATGAAATCATACTCATGACATAAGATTTCTGATTCTGGTTGATTCTACGTCTTTGTATTATTCCAAAAATATATCATTTCAAAAGTGAGTAAATAGTAAAAGCATGAATGGAGATATAAACAGAAAAACAAAGATTTCCACTTTAAATATTCAAATATTTATAAAAAATTAGTTCATTCCTCATCGATATGTTTTTGATTCAATTAACCGATCTTAAAAGATATTTGGACAAAGCTTCACACAAAAAATTTCTAAAAAAATTGATTAACCGTTCATTATACACACAATACTTTGAAAATAAAAATTTTCCGAATCAAAAAAGGCTTTTTTTTTGAAAAAAATGTACATCATTTTAAAAATTTTCAAAGTACCAAAAAAAATTATAATCTGAAATTCTAAATATATATTAATTCATTATATGTGAAAATGCATTTATTCAAATCTAAATATTTGAAAGCTATTAATTCCATTTAATATGGGGTCAAATTATTTGTCCAATATCATACATAAATACATACATACATACATACATACATACATATTACATATATTATGATAATTTTCTTAAAATATTTTCTTTTAAAAATTTTCATTGACTGAAAAGCATAAAATAATTTTTAGGTTAAAAAAGGATAGAAAAATTTAAAAAACTGAAACCAAAAACTTATTTATTCAATTTTTTAAAAATGTATAAACTTTAACAATATATATATTATTATTTGGTTTTTTTTTAAATTATTAATTATGTTATAATATATTTATTTCTTGATCATTGTAATTGAATAAACATTTAAAAGTTTTTTTTTTCATTTATAATATAAATATAAAAAATAATGGTTTTTTGTTGAAATATATTAATTCTTATGCAAAGGTAAAAATAGATTTCTTAATAAATTCAAAATTTATTAAATTGTCAAAAATATTTCAGGATTGTAAATAGATTATTAAAACTTATAAAATACTATGCTATTTTCAAGCATTCTAAACACAATACACAATAATCTTTGATCCAACTGTTCCAAATAATATTGCTTTTATAATATTACAAACTAAATCCTGAAATATGAAAATACAATTTAACAAACTATTTAAAGTTAAAAATAACTTTATTAAAAAATGGATGATTTAAAAGCCTTTTTACAAAAGATTATTATAAAAAATAAAAATAAATCTCAAGCAGAGTTTTAAAAAAAAGTTCTAGTTGCAACTTTTATTCTTTCAAAATCTAGTTTTTCTCGAAAAAAATATTTAATCTTTAAAATCTTCACAAATTGACATTATGATCATATTCATAATTAAAAAGAATTACCTTTCAGTCGATGAAAAATTCATCGACTGAAACTTGAACTAAAAGAAACATATCAGCTGTAAACTCTGTTCCCAAGCCGAACATTTAAGAGTTGGATTAGAAGGACGTTAGAAATGGCTTTATTATTGTTAAAGGAAAATTTCTATGGAGAGACAATAAATGGTCTACTACAGTGGAATATCAAATAAAGGACAACGGTTTGATAGTGTTTTTTGAAAAAAGTCAACCTATAACAAAAAAATAATACCGTTTCACGATCCTTTTGATTCTGAAAATACCAACTATCATCGTTATAAAAATCGATTGCAAAATATAGTGGACAGACAACTCTCTAACAATTCTACTTGTCTTTTTACTAAATTTTAATCCTTTCCTCGCTGTCTTTTTACTTTATTTTAGCTTTAATTCAAGAGAAAATGTTATTAAAAAAAAAGGTTTGGAGTTCAGGAAACAAATGTATTTGGTCGAAAGTGCTTCGAATAAAGAGAGTTGCAGGTGAAGATAAAATCAAATTAAAAGAGAATTTTTCCTCCATGATTTCTTTGATATTTCCATGACTGACTATCGAAAGCGGTTAAAGTTTGCAATTTTAAAGTTAGGACCTTATCAATTAATTATTTCGCGTTGGGAACTTGATATTAAGAAGAAAAATCTACTGATAGCTAATCTTAGAACGTAAGAAACCTTTTTTGAAAAAAATGTGATTCAGCAACTGTAATTTCTTCTTTTTCGAATCAATGTTGGAATTAAAACTGCAAAGTTTTTCCCTTCATTATTAAAATACTGAAAATCATTTTCCTTTTACATTTCCTAAACTAGTCTAAACATATACAGAAAATTTATCACCATATGTTTCTTCGACTCCAAAAAATGCAATTAAAAAATCGACATGCTGATTTCGAAAGGTTTATCAGGAAGTTTCTTCATGAAATAATTAATCTAAAGTGTAAGCACGCGAAAAAACAAAGAATATCACTTTCTATGGTAAACCTTCACATGATTAACGGAGATCGGTAATCGGGAAAAATCGAAATATCTCAAAATATTTTTGCCACAATTATTATATTAACGATGAGCCTCCAAAGAGTTGATATACAAGAGAGCCATTAAATCTATACTAAATAAATAATCCTTTAGAAATTTCTGTCTTCATTATAAACAATTCCTTATTCTGAGAGAAATAAAGTTAATTTCTAATTTATTGACCAAACTATTATCAATATTTGATTAAATTGGGATAATGTACGTAAGAATGTTAAACTTAGGCAATACAATGTTTTCGTAGAATTATTCTGTAAAGAGATTTGCCAACGAAGGAATATTTACATAAATGAAATAAAAAATTTAATTTCCCTGTGTTATCTGAGGAATGTTCTAATTGCTAAAATCCTATAAAAGTCTAATATGCATTTTTAAAATGTTTTTTTTTTCATTAATTCTGACCCAGGAATCGTGAACTCATCATCAGAACAAATATTTTCCCAAATAATTAAATATTAAAGATTATTAAACTTGAAGTTCTTTGCTTTCGACCGATCTATATTTGATCAGAAATATGCTTGGGAAACATGAAAATCTCTTTTTTTCTACAACTTTGAATCGTAATTAGTTAATCAAAGATTTAGATTTCTTAAGAGCAAAACTAACTTAAAAAGTTGTCAAAGATATCTTTATCTTTTATCATAATTAATTTAAAACATATATAATCGCTTTATGAATATGTATATACAACTATTTTTAGTAATTTGTCAATAAAAACTAAAAATAAAATATATTCAAATCTCATTCTTATAATTTTAAAAAACTTTTTCGAAGCCGAGTTAGCTTCTAATAATTTAGGGGGGGGGGGGGGGGGGGGGTTTA
>JAAOMT010000602.1:107903-195866 GCA_016748015.1 Geosiphon pyriformis | reverse complement strand
TTTTTTTTTTTTTTTTTTTTTTTTTTTTTTTTTTTTTTTTTTTTTTTTTTAAAATAGCAAAACGATGATCTATTAAATTCCCTCACTATTTTTATAAAAAGACGGCAAAGGATTCTACCGGATATTTTATATATATTCAATTTTTAGCGACCCAAAAGAACGGGATCCTTTTGAAACTTGTTACTTGTCTAGTGGCTTCCCCAAATTTTTCATGATTTAATAATGACCTATCGATAACAACCTTTAACAAAATTGAGCCCTATTTTTTTCTCTGGGCTTCGACGAACAAGCCCACAAAATCTTTTAAATTATTTTTTTATCAAATAATTTAGTTCAAAGTATATTGAACTTTTTTTTTTAAAAAAAAAAAATGGGTAACTGCGTATCATCATCATCACACACAAGCACAAAGTTTAAACCAAAGAAACGAAAATTACAACGAAGATCGGATTTAAAACGAATTTTGAAAGAACGCGACAAAATATTAGAAAAACAAAAAGATAAAACACTCGATCAAAAAACTTCAGGAAAGCAAAAAAGTCGACAAACCTCAACCTCGTCATCTGGTCAAACTTCAACGACTTTAGTCGTAGACCCAATCACGTCTTCGTCCTCAACCACATCACAAACCTCCACTACACATAGATTGTCAACCTCATCATCATTATTCTCGTGGAAGTCTATCTCACAACAACAAATTGAGCCGTCGAAACTGCAACACTATGCGTTAAAATATTTGTGGCATTCGAATTTCGTAGCACCAGTACGAGAAGTTTTAATGATTCCAGGAACCATGGTTTTAGATTTAGGATGTGGTAATGGCAGTTGGTTAAATGATATGGCAAATGACTTCCCCTTGGCAAACTATATTGGACTCGATAGTGAAGAGGATATTGCGTGGGAGCGACGACAGCCTAATGTTGATTTTTTTGAAACAGATTTGTTCAATGGAATTCCGTAAGTTGCGATCCAAGTGGTTGGTTTATAATTTATTATAATTTTCTCGTGATTTCAAAAGGCATAAAAAGCTAAAATATTAAAAAAAAATTTTAACTACCAGGTATCCCGATAATAGTTTTGATTATGTTCATGCTCGTTTCCTCGGAACAATTTTTACGCAGAGACAATACCGCAAGAAAGTAATCAACGAAATAATACGAGTACTTAAACCCGGTGGAATTATGGAATTAGTGGAATCTGATTTTTATTGGAATAATGAAGGCCCAGCTACTGCCCAACTACTCGAAGGATGTGAGTACAACTTTTTTCTTAATCAAACTCCACTAGTATGAAGACTCGAGGAAATACTTATATTTATCTTAAAATTCATAAAAAAATTTTTAGATCGTTCCCTTTTAATAGAGAATCAAATCAATCCAAACTTGAGTCCAAGTCTTGGCAATTTCTTAAGGAAAACTGAACGAGTAACAAACATACAAACAGAATCTAGGCCGTTACCATTGGGATTATGGGGGGGCGGTTTGGGAAACATTGTAAGCTAATCCTTTTGGGTTTTAACATTTTGATTGTAATCTTGTTGAAATTTCTTCCCCTGTTGAATTCTTACAATATCTCTACTATCAAATTATTTCAAAGGCCTGTGAAGCAGTAAAAAAGGGCCTGGCAGACGCAAAAATCTCATTAGCTCGACGTATGGAAATCTCGGGTCTGGAATATAATCAACTATGTGCCGAAGCCTTTCAAGAATTCGATCAATTAAAAGTTTCAATGCCGACGTGTCGGTGGTTTTGTACAAAAATGCTCCCGAAACCAAGAAGTCACCTAAAATTGACCAGAAGACGACTCACTCTAGAAAATAATTAATGGCGCTTAATCCCCTAATTTGAAATTTACCTATTGAAATGAGATTCATCACTGGTTTTTGAATTTATCATGATTAAATTGTAAAGTATATCTATGTATAATAAATATATATCACAGAACAAAAGTATGTAACATATTTCTTTTTTATTTAGACACACTAATATTTGAATAATAATAGCTAATATATATTTTAATTTTCAAATTATCGAGAATATTTTTTATTTTTGAATCTTAACTTTGAGGATAATATTACAAAATTTGCCTGTGTTAATAAATGATCAATAATATTCATTTCTAAAATATCTTTTATACTCTCAAAAAAAGGATGGATGGGTAGACAAACCCCCAATCCATCCGCACAGCGGCATATTTTTGTAGGATTTTAGAAAAAAGAAGTTATTTCCTGTTTAAAAAATATGAAAATTATGGACAAGTCAGGCAGTGATCGTTTTCCGGCTGCCCGACCCAGACTAGGACACCTGTCGCTCCAAGATGAAAATTGAAAAAAAGCTTTGTTGGTCCAAATAACTTGATAATAACATTATAACTGGCTTTTTGAGTTTATGAAAAGGCGTGTGAAATTCTTTCCTTTCAAATTTACTATTATGGTTGGAAACCTTTATTGGATCGAGATTCCAACCAGTCGGATTCTCTTAGAGCCCTTACTTTTTTGATAACTAAATATCAAGATTTTTTGGAAACCATTACAAAAATTACCAAAAAACATAAATAAGTGTAAATCTAGAATATTAAAAAAATGAAGATATCATTAACTAAAACGAGGAAGCCGGAAAAAAAATGGTTCATCAAAATTGAGCAGCATCATTTAAACTTGATATTAATATTATTCAAAAAAAAGTTTTTTAAAAAAACATCTAAAATTATCACATGAACTCATACACAAAGTCTAACTTATTTTATGTTTTTTTTTTTAATAAAATCACTTGATACTAATAATTTATTATTAAACAATTTTTTTTTAAGGTTTGGGAAACAGCATTACTAAATATTGCAATATTTTACATATCATAATAAGCCTCATTTAAATAAAAAATGAAACATCTGAATAGTTAATTTATGAGGTAAAAAAGGGGCGAATTACGGTATTGTGTCAAATAGAGCATTGTGGCAAAGTTAGCAAAATAAACTTGTGTGTGCGAGAATAAAAAGACATGTGAAATTATTTACTTCGCCACAAATACCTAAATTCCCACAAATACCTCCATTCGTCAAAATACCCATTTTTTTTATTTATCTTATATCATAATTATCCTAAACACAAATAACTAGTTCACTTGCTTAAATGTATTCAAAGGGATTTTAGAAATGATAAATTTAAAAAAGTAACTGCAGCTTTATAAATTTTTATTTACTTATTCTAAATTTAATTGTTTTTGCATTTATAATAAAAAAAATGTGATATCATATATTTTTCAAACTCACAAATATAAAAATTATCCAAAAAATTCCAAATAAACTTTAATTTTTTTTAAAAAAAACTACGATATATTGTATTTACAAAACAAGCTATTTTCAGTATCAAATAGCCCTATTCAGTATTTAGAGATCTCACTTTTGTACAATTAATAACCCATCCTCAATTCTGGAAAAACATCTAATCCCTAAAAAAACAATTCCAAAAACCAACTAATGATTAATTAACAGTGATAAAAAAAGTCTTGAATTGTCAAAGACATACCTGTTCAAAATTAATAATGTCTGTATCAAAACCAATATGAAGCTAAGGATTACACAATTATTGTTGATAAAAATAGCTTAAGAAGGCCAAGTTTTTGCTTGACGATAAGTTTTGTAAACTTACTATTCAAAAATAAAAATCAACTTAGATTAATTAAATGTTATCGTTGAAAAGTTTTTTCCGAAGTAGCAAATCAACAAAGAAGGAATAATAGTTAATAAGAAATTTATATGCTGGTCTTACTATGGTATATTCTCAACAAAAAAGCCTGATAGAATTACAGGTGACATAATTTTGATGTTAAATATTTGTGTAATCAATTTTTTTATTTCTTTAACAATAAATATAAATTTTGGTTTCATCTATTACAAAAATCAAGAACCAATTAAATTGACATCCAGAAAAGAGATAAAACAAAATTGTTTAATTGTTGTAATCAAAAAAGAAATGAAATAATAGAAAATTTTGAAATTATAATAAAAAACCAAAAATAAATATTTTTTTGTTAAATACAATTATTGAATATAATATATATTCACTTACATGAATTGATAAAATGTTTAATTAATTTAATAATACAGCTTTTTTTTTATATTAATTTAACAGCAAAATTTTAAAAGTTAGAAAAACTTTTTTATTATAAAATATAAGCCATACAAATTTATATATATAAGTCAAATTAACTAATGTTTTTTAATATTTTAATTTCTAAAAAATAAAATATTTAAACTAGTTAATATTACTTAAACAATAGAATTGTTTAGTCAATAAACTAAAATATTAATAAATAATTTATTAAATAATTTACATAAATGAAAACAATTAAAAAATTTAATATTATAAAAAGCTAATGATTAAGATAATCTATAAACAAATAGCAAAAAATAAAATAGGTAAAAACAATATAAATCTCACTAAAAAATTGCGAAATAATAAATCAATATATATTAATGTAATTAAGTTTAAAATTTCAAGTTTGTTAATCTTTTTAAAAATAAAAAAATATTTTATAATTGTTATGTTTTTATTAGCACTTCTAAAATTCAATAACAATTGTTTATTTAAAACAAGTTTCTTACTTTTTAAGCTAATTTTAATAATACAATTTAAAAAAATGGTAACTTTAATTTGAAAAAAAATGTGATTTTATTTTTCAATTTTTTTTGTTTTTAAATACTTTTTTTTAGCTTTAAAAAATTTTTTTTATATAACTAATAAAAATTAATTTAACAACTATGTTAATAATTAAGTTATTAATTAAATTAAAACACTTTGCTTAAATATGTGTAACTTATTGGTTTAATAAAAACAATATTTATATACAGTTTATATATTTTATAAAATTAATATAAAGCAACCTTTATTAATTAATCTATTTATAAAAACAAATTAAAAAGTACTATAAACAATTTATTTATTTATTGGTATAATGCTTATAATATTAAAAAAAAATTAATAAAAACTCAAGTCTTAAAACAAAAGTTTTTAATTAGAATATTAAAATTTTTTACAAATATTAAACAAAGCACTATTTTAATATTTAACTTATTATCAGACACTTTCAAAAACAATTGAAATTTATTTTGTTAGTAATTCTAAAAAAAACGAGAAATTAATAATAAAATAAAAAAATAAATAAATAAATAAATATATAACTATCAAAATACTTTTATTTTTTAATATAATTGAAAAAACAATTAAAAAAGTATTATTTATTAACAAAAAACCAGTATTAATAATCTCTTTTTTATATAGCTAAAATTGAATTATTATTTTTTAATTTATATTAAAATTTTAATAATAAACTTAAATACTAATCTTTTTTTGACCTGTATTATTATTTTGAATTTTAATGTTATTTTGGTCAAAATATTTATATTTATATTTATATTTATTTAAATTATTCTTTTGTTTTTTTATTATTTTTTATTTTTTAATTGAGTATTATATATAATTAAATAAAATTTAATAGCATTTTTGTATTTTAACATATATAGATCTGTTTTGTTTTAATAAAAAAACTAAATAAAAAATTAAGAATACATTCAAAGTAATAAAAAAATACATGTAATTTTATCAAATAAAAAATATATTTATTAAAAAAAAATTAAATTTAAGCAGTTAATATTTACAAAAATAACTTATTTTTATTATAAAAAACTAAACCAAGTTTTATCTCCTAGTGTTATATATTTATTTATTATAAATATTATTAATAAAATAATTAACTAATACTTAAACAAAACAAAATTTAATATATACATATTTTACTAATATTTAATTAGAAAAGTGTATTATTAATTGTTTTAACAAATTTATTATTAAAGTAATAATTTATTTATAACTATAATAAATATATATATTTTTTAATAAGTTATATTTTTTTTAATAGATAAAATTTAAAATATTTTAAAAAAATAATTCTTTATATTAAAAACATTATAATATTAATAATATATATTTTTTGTTTTATATATTTTAAAAATAATTTTGTATAAGATTTATAATAAAAATTTAATTATAATTGTTTTATAGAATTAAAGAAATCCAAATACTTCTTAAAGTTAATAAAATTAAAAATTAAAAAAAAATCAATCTTAAAAATTAATTTAATTATTATATATAAACTATAATTACTGAATATTGTTTTTTAAATATAAAAACTTTATTTTTTAATAAATATTAAGCTTTTAAAAAAACAATCAAAAATAAAGAACAACAGTTTTTTAAAAAAATAAATATAAATATAACAGTTTATTATATAGTAAAATCTTGAAAATTTTATTAAAATTTAATTATTACATATTATATACTAGTCATAAACAATTGAAAAAAACCATTAAATATAAATATTCTGATATTTTTAATTTTTTTTAAACAAAATTATGATAAATTGGGAATTATAACAAACATAATTATTATTAAACCAACTTTATATATGTTTTATTGAATATTGTTTTAATATTTCTTGAATAAAAAATAATAATGATTTAATTATTACATATATTTTTGTGTTTTTATTATAAAAAATATTAATTAAATTATATATTGTTTGAATTTTAATAACTTAATAATAATAATATATATTTAACAATTAAAAAATTAAATAAATTATATTCAACTTTAAAAAACTTTTTTTATTTTTTATTTTTATGATTATAATTAGTGCAAAAAATAAAAAAGTTTTAAATATTACTTTTTCTATAGTAACTAATAAAGTTTTAACAAAAAAAATCTTTTTATTATTAAAGCAACTAAACAAAATATCCTAATAATATTTTTTTTAAATATTAATAATAAAAAGCTGTTTTTGATAGCTTTTAAAACGTTTTATTAATGGTTTTTTTTAATTAAAATTTTTTCTAAAAAACACATCTGGATCAATTTTAATATTGTTTTTACTTTTTTTAAGAACTTTAAAGTTTTTAATAACAGATTAGTTAGCAAGCTGGTCTTTTTTATTTTTATTATTAATATTACTATTATTATTATACAAATAGTTAAAAAAATTAAAGAATCAAAAAAACAATAGCAGTTGTTTATATTTGCTATTATTATACCAAATCTTTTTGTGTTTTTAAATAGAATTTTGAATAAAATCTTTCTAATATAGATAACAACAATAACAACATATTTTTTAAAATAAATCAAGATTATTTATTAATTGTATTATTAAATATAGTGTTTTATATTAGATTATTATCAGTTTTAAAAGCAAAACAACTTATTGAATTACCTAATCTTAAAAATTAAACTGATTAAATAGAAACAAAATCAACTTTTGCTTTTTTGTTTTTAGTATTGCCTTTAATAATCCTTATAAAATAATATCTAATTATTAAAAGTTTTTTAAGTAAGTAATTTTTACTTTGGTATTTGGTTTTACTTTTAAGACCAAATTTGTTTTTTTTTGTTTTATCTGTTGTTTGGTTTTATTGACTTAAGTTAATTTTTAAAAATAATATTAAGTTATTTTGTATAAATTTTGTTTTCAAAACTTTTTTAATTATTATTATTAAAGTTTTTATTAATAGGTTTTTCTTTTTAACTACACTTAAGATTGCAAAATTTTTTGTGATAATTTTTAGTTTTCTTTCTTTTATTTTTATTGTATTTTAAAATATTACTCTTAATATATTTAATGTTTTTGGTATTATTATTTTAGTAAAATTAAAGTTTGCTGGCTGTAACAATATGTTATTGTGACTTTTAAGAGCTTTTTTTGCTATTGCTGTTCTTAATAACTAGTTTGTACTGATTAAAAAAAATAATATATAGATTTTTTTTTTAATCAAAAGAAATTATTATTTTAAGAGATTTTTTTAAGGCCAAATTGGTCAATTTTTTTTTAATTATGCTGTTTTTAAAATTAATAATATAGTTTTTTAGGTTGGTAGTTATATTTGCTTTATTTTTTATTTTGCTATTTTTTTTGTTGTCAATATTTTGTTGTTATTATTTTTAGATCTTGTAAAATATTAAAGCTTATTGTGACTAAAATTAATACTTTGTATAAATAATATATTTGATAAAAAACTTCTAAATATTATTGCTGTTATAAGTGTTAAAGTTTGGATTATTTGTTTAAAAATTATAAAATATTACTATTTTTATCTTTTAAGTTATTTGTTAAGTTTGCTGTTGGCTTTAAACTTTTTGTGTTTTTTTATTAGTAGAAAGTTTTATGCTAAAATTTTTTTTGTCTTTTTTTTTTGCTGTTATTTTAATATTGTCTGCTATTGATTTTATTACCAAATCTAGGTTGAATTTTTTGGAATTTTAAATCTTAAGTTTGGCTATTTTAATAAAATTTGTTATTAAGTTTATTAGTTTTTTAATTACTTTGGTTATCACTTTTTTAAATAAACATAATAACAAGACTTTTTAAATAAAAAAAAATCTGCTTACAATGAAATATGTTAGTAATAATTTTTTTAATTTTTTAGTTGGTGTTTTTAAAAACATTATATATTTTAAGTTTAAAGTATACTTTAATAGAATAAACTATAATAAAATATTGATTATAAAATTTTTTTTTGAATAAAAATATTGTTAAATATATTATTGTTTTATGATACATATTAAGTATTAAAACCAGAAATAATATTAAGGCAATTAGATTATTTTTTAGTGAATTTATTTTCAATTCTAGAAATTTAAATAGTATTATTAGGAAAATTTGTAAACTGAATTTATTTTTAGCTTTTTCTGTTTTAATATAGTATTGTTTTGACTGGTTTGAATAATTAATTACATATAAAAACTACATAATTTACACTTAGTTTAAATTATTTAGTTTAATATATTGTATTAAATTAAGTTTAGATCTTATTTATTAAATATAAAAAAAAATTATATCTAATAATTTTAATATTTTATATTATTATTTTTTAATTAATTATATATACTACAAATATATTTTGATATAGTTTTTTTTTCTGTTGTTAATTTATAATGTTTGGTTTTAATTATTATTATTTATAAAATAATAGAAAAAAATAATTAATAATTAATATAGCATAAATTAGCCAATTATATATTAGAAATTATTAGATAATATAATATCAAGAATTCAAAAAATATTAGCAAAAATACCAAAAATTCTAATAATAACTCAAAAAAATATAAAAAAAATTAAAATTTTTAAGAATCTTGTATTATAAAAATTTATGTATATATAGCAATAGTATTAAAAGCAAAAAAACATTAATTAATCTATTAATTTAATTTAAAAATTAATAATTTAGCACTTAAAGCAAATTTTTTTTTAAAAAATAAAACTTACAATAATTATTCACATTTAATTTTGGTTATTATTATTTATTTTATTGAATTTATCTACTTCTAATACTTAGCTTGTTAAAATAATTAATATTAATAGTATTTATCTAAAAAATTTAACAATATTAAAATAATAACTTTTAATTATAACTATTAACAAAATAATAACTTTTTTATTATTATTTTAGTTATTTTTATTTATTTTTTTGTTTTGTTGTTTAAACTAATTGATTAAAAAAAGTGTTAAAATTATAATATTAAAGATAATCTAATAAAAATGCAAATGTAAACATAGTTGTAATTTTACATTTATATTAGATTTTTTATCTTTTTTTATTTAGTTATAAGTTTTTGTACTGGTTATGTTTTTATATTATAGAAAGAAATTGATATAATTATAAAAATCTATAGCAGACAACAAGGATTTGGATTATTCGAAAAAGGCTCGAATTACATCCCAGATGGCAATATTAAACATTATAGTTCCAGATATGAATTTGGTGATTATTATAAACCAAAAAAACAAGTTAATATTCACAATTATCAAAATTATAAATTAAAGTGCCAAAGATATGAATAGTATGCTAATATTAACTACTTTAAAAATACTTACCAAATAACTCTTACAATTCTTAATGATATACACAACTATTCATTATACCAAAATACTAAAAAATATGTCTCAATATATTAAATCATTTCTAAAGACATTCTTAAAAAAATTTATCAATTACTATTCAAAAAATAATTTTAAATAAAAATTTTTAACAACATTTATTAACAATTGTGATCTTACAAATACAATATAAAATTTAAAAATTATCATAATAAAATACAAAATATATTTTGTTTGTTTATAATATTTTTTAATTGAAAGGCACATTATCTTAAATTGGCTATAAAATTTGAACTAAATAATAAAAATTGGCTTACTTATCTATTTTGAATATTATTAGCAAAAGTTATACTTTGGTTAAAATATTATAGTATTATTTTAAATAACAATAATATCAAAACAAATTATTATCAAATACCACTTTTACTTTTTTTTATTGTAAACAATAATACATAATTATATCTTGTTGTACAAACTTTTGTATTAGATAAAACAACTAAATCTTGTATATAGATCTTAAAATATACAAAAAAAGCTACAATAATTAAATTATTAATCTTCATTACTAATACAAATTTCACAATAAATGCAACAATTAATCAAATATATAAAACAACTTATCTAATTTATTGTATTTTTTACATTAGTAAAAATTTGCCAAAAAATCTTAAATTAAAGCTTTATAATTAATATAAAAGTTTTGTGCATGATTTTTTCTTGTATTATAACAGTTTATGTAAAATTTTTTTTATAAATAATGAATAAAACTTATAGAAAAATACAGTAATATCAAAAACTATTTTATGAAAGCTATTTATTCTCGCTAACAAACATGAACTTATGTTTTTATATCAAAAATATTTATTGCAGACATTTAAATTACTACTTATATTAAAAGTTTTAATAATATTATCAAATATATATTTACAATAAATAATACTTTGTATAATTTTATTAATATATTAGATTTAAAACTTCAAGCTAAAGCAAAATAGAATTGTTTTTAAGTATTATACTCTATTATTTTGTAAAAAAAAATTATATTAATTAGTTATGATTTTTTCCTAATATTAACAAACAAATGATTAGAATTTTATATTTTATATTTTATTTGTTAAATATACTAAAATAGCATAAGTTTATACTTTATTATAAATCAAATACAATTAAATACTATTAATATTTATAATGAAATAAATTAAGTATGTTTAAAATTATTTCTAATAATTAGTTTTCATATAACAAACAAATTTATTAAAAATTTATATAATACTAAACAAATTATGTTAAAATTAATGATCACTAAAATTAATAAATAAAACATTTAAGAAGTATAAAAAATTATTGATATTTGGTTTGATAATAGCAAAAATTTATATTTTATAATAATAATTGATTCAATTTTATTTATGTTTAATATATCATTTGTTATCACTATTTTTAAGTAATAACATATTCAAAAGTCACAAAATTTTATATTTAAATAATACTCTTATGATGGTATATTAATAAACAAAAAAACAATAATATTATTAGCAAGTCTTATCATTTTATGAATTAAAAAATTATAAAAAATTATTTAAATAAAATACTTCTATTAAATAACTATTATACAGCACAAAAAAAACTTAAATATAATAAGATATAAATATTTATATAACAAACAACTCAACTTGCTATTAAAAATAATAATTATACTAAAATGATACTAAAATGATACTATAATTAAAAAATTTTATAAACTAATACAAAAAAACATTTAATATTTTAGTACAAATAATGATTACGTTAATAATACCATAAAAAAAACAAGTTTAAGCAAATCAAATATTTATTAATGTTACAATACAAAGAATAATAATATTAGTAAATATATATCTTATTAGTTTATAAGTTAATACTGTAATTTAATTATTAAATCTAAAAGTTTTAGTAAATTTAAAAATTTTAATAGTTAAGTTTTTTGTATAATAAACAAAAATTCAAATAGTAGCAGTTGGTAATATTTAATGTCTGACTTCTTTAATATAATAATCTATTTTGGTATTTTTTACTTTTTTAATAAGCAATCCAATTATTAATAAGTTATTTTTAATAATTTTATCTTCATTTATAAAGTTTTGATTATTTAATTCAATTATATCTTTATTTATAACTAAATAAAAGAAAAATAAGAAACTTAAAGTAAATATAACCAAAATTACAATAATTTATAGAACTTTAATTACTTGATTTGGTCATATTTTCATTTATATTATGTTTAAAGTACTTGATAAGGCAATTTTACAAATTTTTTAAATTAAAAATTAGAATAAGAATAATTTTAACATATAAACTTGTATTATTTTTATACATATCTTCTTCTAAAGGCAACTTAATTATTTCTTCTTGTGCTAATTTATATCAAATATTTGATTTAATATAATATATGAACCAGTTTAATATAAAAATTATTCATACTATTAATTATAATATTAAAAAATATAATTTATACCTTGTATACATAGTTCTATATTTATTTTCATAAAACACGCGTTTTTTTAAAGTCTTGAAAACTGTTTTGAAGTAAAAAATTAGAAGTTACGTGACAAAATTTGAATAATTACAATATATATTGTAATTTATAACGTATTATTATCTATGTGATATTATTTTAACCAAAAAAATATTATAATTAATATTATATCATAATGACTAATCGGAGTTGTTACAAATTTTTTTATATTAATTCTTTTAAAAAAATAATAGTAGACTATTAAAAATAATTGAATTTTAAGGTTTATTGGTAGTAATAAAAAAAATAAGTATAAAACTGGAAAAGCAAAGATATATTACATAAATTGTCATAGAATATAGTTTTTTAAACAGCAAAATTAAAGCTTTTTAAAATTTTAAAGGATGTGATGCTAAAATTAAGGAGAAATGATCAAAATTTTGGATAGTTAGAATTATTTATAAAAATAAATTTGTTTATGTATTTAAATTTAATATTAATAAAGTATTAATTTTTAATTTTTAAGATTTGATAACAATAATTTATTTAAACAATTCAAAAGATTACATTTACAAAATTTAATACAATAATTTGATAAAAGTGTCAAAAAAGAGTTTTATATAAAAAACAAATTAATTGTACAGATAATTTAATAAAATTATTACAACATAAAATGTTTAAAGAATAAAATTTATTATTATAATAATTATTAATGTTAAATATTTATTTATTCTTATTTTTAGAATTAACTTAAATATTAATATGATTATTGATTAAATAATTGACTTAGTTGTTAATTTGTTATTTATTTTTTATTAACTATTTAAGCAAAAGATTTTAAAACTTTAAAAAAGTATTGAAAAATAATTTAATACGTTCAAACCTATTATCAATTGATATTATTTTTCCTAAATCAATAAATTTTAAGAAAAATTTTTTGATTTTGATAGTCATTTTATTAAGAAATATAAAACTAATTTATAATATATTGATATTTAAACAAGACAAAGTTTTACATATCTTAAAAGAATTAAAAGAGTCAATTAATTTTAAAATTTGGCTTTTAAAAGAAGCAAAAAATCAAGTCTATTAAACCTAAAAATTACATTAACAAAAATTTTCAGCTATAATATTAAAAAATAAGAAAGTTTTTTCGAATAAAACAAGTTAATAAAATATACAAATTGAAGAAATTTTTCGAAAAATCCAGCAGATAATTTAATTGAAGCAAATTATTCATTTATTTTGCTAAATAATTTGGCAATGAAATAAATAATATATATTAAAGTTTTTTTTTCAAACATGGGATACGAAGTTTTCGCCGGTCCGCAATCGCTGAAAAGGTTGACGTAGTAATTGACACTACGGTGAACTATGAAAACGGAACTGTAGATACCGAACATATTATCGCTACAATTGAAACCTTTTCAAAAAGACGTGCAGTCAATAATCAACAAAAGTTGACTTATATTTATACTTCCGGCCTTTGGGTAATAACTCAATATTTCATATTTGAAATTAACTCTTTATCACAAAAACTCTTTTTTCCTAAAAGCTTATTTTCATCTTCGCTTCCCTAAAATACAGATTCATGGAGACAATATTTCAGAAATTGTGACGGAGAATACTCCACTAAACAATATACCACCTTTTCTATCATGGAGAGTCCCCATTGAACAAAAGGTCATTTCATCTTCCAATTTCAATGGAATTGTGATTTGCCGAGGAATTATTTATGGGAAATCTGGTTCCTTAGCTGGACTTTGGTTCCCGAATCTCAGGTGGAGTCTATTTTTAATGATTTTTTGTGATTAAAAACATCAAAAAATTCTTAAGTATTTTGCGTGGCTATGGTATTTTTACCCAAAACAAATATTCCTTTTCAACAAAGTACATGTATTCAAGAACACAGTGATATAGCTCTTTGTTATAGCAGACTTAATTCGGATACTTAAAGTAACAATGACAAGTCAGCCAATTATATTGGAAAAATTGC
Organism: Geosiphon pyriformis; assembly: GCA_016748015.1. NCBI lineage: Eukaryota > Fungi > Glomeromycota > Glomeromycetes > Archaeosporales > Geosiphonaceae > Geosiphon > Geosiphon pyriformis. Next base: position 181,456 of record JAAOMT010000602.1, on the reverse strand, counting down.
ATCCAAGCCACAAAAGCTGGAAGCCGTAATCTTCACCGCCCAAAAATTCAGCCATGTGATTCTATACACGATAAACATTCAATTCATTTTTGTTTGCCTAAACATGACCCCACCAATTTGCAAGTATGAGCAAAAATATCAGGTTTTAATTTCACAACTCAATGTTCAAAAGCTGCGAAGCTCATATGCTCATCGATTAGTATAGGATTTCTTTTATCAAACCCATTTTAAAAAAATAAAGCTGATTACCATTTGATTTTACTGTTTTCCCCAAGTAAATTAAAATGATTAACAGGGGCTATGTTTTCTATCAGGGATTAAAGGACTGATTTCAAACTTTTCTCGGCCACTACCGTGATAAGTAAAAACCAAACATCAACGTAAACAAAACACATGACGTATTAATCATTGAATAAATATTCTCTTCATTGCCCAAATTGATAGAATTCTAAAAGATGCCAGATATTAAAGGATTGATAGACGGTTTTTTTAGGTATTCATCTGTCAAAAAAATTACCAAAGGGTTGTGACTGATGTGCTTCGTTTCTTATTGAATATTTCTAGCTACGAAACCTTCAAAATTGTCAAGGTTCAAGAGTGAGTGGTTTCTGTTTTTTTCCTTGGGGTATGATGAAAAATTTAACCTTTTTTACTCCTATTACATAGCAAACGTCTAGGGGTTATATATCGCACGTTTCAAATAGGAATATTTGCCTATATAATTTATTCAATCATCAAAAATCTAGGATACCTAAAAAAAGTAGGTAAAAGTTTTATCTTCGTGTCTCGCACGATGATTTTCTTGAAAAGGTTACAAATTCAATTCTTTAGGAACCTCCTGTACCAGGTGCCGTAAGACTATCATTAAAAGCTCCGGATTTCGAAAAAGCTCTGGATAATTTTACAAATCCAGAATATTGTAATTCGGATATATCTTGTGTTTATTGGGGAGCAAACGAGAGTAGGGATTTTTCCATTCTCTTAGTTCTTACCAGGACTTTACTATGAAATAATGAGAACTTATCATGGTATTCATGCTATAACTTTTACAGTTTACTATCCGAATGATGGCCCAGGCGTAGCATTTTTTACCACAAGAGCAGTTGTGAAAAAATACCCCCCAAATGACTGTAACTTTCTGACAGCGAGCCAACCGAATAATCAATCATGTTTTTTTGATCCGAAGTCCACGCCTTACGAATTAATTGTCAATAAATCTTATATCGGCCATATTGAAGATTACACAGTAACTTTAAAATTTTTTGGCTGTATATATAACGGATGTTTGCAAAAAATATTGATTTAAAACTTTATTCCTTGATTTTTAGATTATGATTGAGCATTCAATCCGAGGAAAAGCAACCTCTATTGGATTACGTAACGGCTTGATGGATGGTAAGCTGGTAAACCATAAAGGCAAAGTTCTCAAATCTTGGACAAACGCGACTCGGGTTAGTGTTGGCCATGATTCCCAAAATTCCAAAATTAAATAAATCAAAAATTTCACTGAGAAAAGAGTTTTCTTTGATATTAGACAGCCGATAATCCTAAAGCAGATGGAGATATTCTTACTATTCGGCAGATATTAGATGCAGCTGGGGCTGATTTGGATGGTAATACGAGCCTTAAAAATAATTTCCGCAACCGAAACCGACTTGAAAGTTGAAATTTTTTTGTGAAATTTATCACTTTAGCTATTTCATCGGCCCCTGGTGCTGATTCCAGAGAAACTTATCGATCATCTGGTCTGGTTATTGTCGTTGTAATCGAGTATATAAACGTTCCGTTCAAGGTAATCTTATTGAAATATAAAGGTTTATTATGAATTTTATAAATGGTTTGTTTTGATTTTTACGAGTCCCAATAATCCATTCAGGATAATGTTATTACCTACACTTATTATCCCCAAATGATTGATGGCAATGAGTATAAAACGGTTGAAAGTATATATGGTGGTGATAAATCTTATATTTTAAAAGAAAGACACGGGTAGGTGTTTGTCCTTTGCTCATTTCTGGTTTCATTTAATACAATTTCTTATGTAATCTTTGTGGTAGCATTCGTTTGGTATTCCAACAATATGGTTCGATCGGCGTTTTTGATTTTATCACACTTCTTCAAAATATTGTGGCAGGCTTCGCGTTATTTGTAAGTATTTTGAACAGAATAAAACGTAAAAAACGAAGACATGTGTATTGACTCCAAATTTTTCCAAAATCCGTTGAATTTAGTCATTAGCTACTCTAATCGTCGAGATATTAATGTTACAACTCTTGCCAGAGAAGAAAGATTACGAAGAATGGAAGTTTGAGACGACACAAGATTTCGACCAAAATCGAAAAGAAAAGCGTAAACATCAAAAACCTCAAGATGAGTTAGAATTATCGATGGTCTATGATAATCAGCCAAACATAGTCGAAAATCTGTAATACCACAATAATGAAGGCAATTGATAATCATTCCTCTTTATCCTTGTCTAACCTTTCTAAATAAAGCATCATACTACTAAGGAATGTTTAATTTTTTGATTTCAAGCAACATCTATTTATTTCAGACATTTAAAGTCCTAAACGAAGGGATAAGAGGCAAATAATCCACGATAGATTTATTTCGATAAGAATTCCTTACACACTAAAGCCCTTTGTAATTAAAACAAAGAAAGCGTAGGTCAATTATGCTTGAAAGCGGCATAATTTTCAAATGAAAATTTAGTTGTTTAGTTGTTATAGTTTTTTCAGGCAAAGTTTCAAAAGAGAGCTCTTTATTTCACGCTGAATATGACAAGAAGAGAATATTCCCTTTGATCTCTTACCTTAGACATTTGGAATTCTCGAGCAAAAACTCTATTATAGATAAACCTCCTCCCCCCCCAAAAAAAAAGGTTTTTTGCAAAGATTTTGAAAAGTTTGTCTAATTGGCTGAAAGTCATGATTGATTTTTTTACAATTGTAATGGAATAAACCAGTTTTCCAAGTCCAATTCTAAAAAGGGATGTTTGAACAAGAAATAAACTGAGGCTTATAATTGATATATCCGTGTGTAATGTGTGTTGAACATTATTTTTGGTGATGTACAAACATTGAACTTTTAAGATCAAGAGAGTTCGGCTATCACGGAGGAATATCCTTTTATGTAATTTTCAAAAGGGAACCCCAATAATTCCAGAATTTTTATTGTTGAAACTCGAAAAATCTGGTTCAATTTTGGGGAATAATATTTGTACTCTTAAAAATTTATTTTTAAGTTCCAATATAACTATTAAGCCTAGTTTTATAATCATCATATGGCAAATAGAATAAAGAGTTATTTCAATCAATTTAAAATGTTTAGCAGAAAACCTTTTTAATCATGGGTTTTTTATATATGAAAGAAAGGAATTAACTTTAAAAAATAGAAATATATAATAAATATTATATGAATTATTATTCCGTAAATTTAAAGTTTTAGCCGGTTGATTTTTAACCCATACATATGAACATTTTTTCAAGAAATAAGATTATCAAAGCAAAAATATTATCTGAAAAAAAGACAATAAAAGGTAATGAGAAACAGTGGAGAAATTTTGCTGAATTTAATACTGGTTGCGTTCAAGGTTTTCCAAAGCCGAAGAGATTAACGACAACTGATTTAGAAACCTGACATATCCGGTTCAGCAATAATGAATGGAAATCAATATAACAGTTTTTCAAGTTTGTAACCAGTCAATGATAATTGTTTATGAAAGTCGTGTATACAATTCTTTTTCAAATGAATAAATTCAAGTTTTGACCTGCACCAGAAAAATTTTCACAAAAATCTAACCGTTTAAAATTTATTTAAACGTTTCCCAATTGGGAGGATGAATAAAAATGCTGTGAAATCGGCTAATTAATTGTGACACTACACATTATTCTCTCAAGTAAAACTTTAATTTTTTAACTGGATAAAACATAATTTTATTTTATTTCGCAAAAATAAAGATAAATTTATTAATTAACAAAAAACAAAAAGAAATAAAAGTCATATAGAGAAAAGTTTGTTCCATCAAAAATTCCCAAATATAATTGAGGGTTTAATTATTAGACACACCATAAAGATGTAATTGATATATCAATTATAAAAAATTTTACCCATTCAAAGATGGAGATAATTTTTGATCTAAATATGTTTAAAATTTAACAAAATATTTTAAATGATATTTGAAACTAAAACAATGTTATATAAAATATATGATATGCAATCATTCAAAAGTTTTATCCCCCAAAAATGATGTTAATTTTTTTTTTAAAAATTAAAAATGACATTATTCATAAAAATACTTTTTGAAAAGTAATATTTTAAATCATATTGACTTGACAGTCATAATTTCAGGTGATATAACTTTTTAATATTCACATTTCAAAAAACTTCAGGAGCATAATTTCTAACAATCTGAGCAACTTGAGCAGGTGAGAAAATGAAATTTAGAGCCAAAATGAGTTAAGAAATTATTCTATCCTTTTTATCTTTATTGAAAAGCATATCGATCATGCTTGTTTAATTTATGTTAGATTAAGGTTTTACGACCTATACAACATTTCAGTACTTTTGAAACTAATTTTACCAAATGGGAAGAAAATCATTTTACACAAAAGAACAACAAAGTTGTTTGCGTATTAGAAATGGCCTTAATTGCTAAATAATTCTTTTTGGGATTTCGATGACCTTAAAAATCCTGAAAGTAAAATAGCTTGATTTTCTAGAAAAAGTTTCGTGAGTTCAGAAATTCCACAAGTTTGTCGGCTGCTTAGACTCCTTCAAAAAGTTCTTTCAAGCTTTTTTAAGCAATAATGCATATTAAAAATTTTGGCAAGAATAAAACCATCGAATTTCATGTTTTAAAATAGAAACCTTTTTCTTCCTTTATATTATGATTTTTTACTTGAAAATTTTAAAATTAAACCACTTGATGTATGGATCGAGAGTTTTTCCGCTTATGGAATACAAGAAATCGTATGACTTTATTGCCCATTCCTTATGAACCAGTCTTGATACTTTATCCAATAAATTTGTCGTTAAACTTGTACAGCTCAAATAAAAATGCATGAGAAAAAATATTTTATTTCTGGGCCTAATTAAGAAAGAATATATTAAAAAATGAAAAGACTAGAGGCATAATTAAAAGGTAGAAAAAAACAAAGACTTGATACGAAAAGATTTCTTTTGAAATAAAGTGTTCTTAACAAAGTGATCATGTTTTAGAATATTTTGAGCTTAAAAAAAAATTTCATAAAAATTAACCAAGAATATTTTTGACTTAATGCTTAATTAACATAAAAAGAGTAAAAAAAGTAATTCAACGCATATATATAGTTAGATCAACATGACATATTAGAAATCCTTATTGAGAAATGTAATATAGAGCGTATTCTAATTGGGAGAAAATGTATAGGGACCCAAGGGTATTTTCTTCTAAATTCTGATTTTGATTTTGATCATTCTTTATAGGAATAAAGGGGTTTTTTAGTGAATGATCAAACTCTGGAGTATTAAAATCAATTTCATCAACATTATTACTCAAGATCGAGGACTTTTCTACTCTCTGATCAATTTCACCAGAATCGAAAGCCATTTGAAAGCCATCGGTATTGAAAGAGTCATAAGTTTCTGAAACCGATTTTTCTGTCAAATTTTCATTAAAAATTTCCCTTTCAACATTACACGTTTGGTGAGTTGGTGAATTGGTGAAATGAGGGTAAGGAGTGTGAGTGTGAGTGTGAATGTGAAGATTGGGATTGTTTGTTTCTTCTTCATCTAATATAGAATCCATATGGGAAGTTTTTTTTTGAGATTCAAGAATGAGATCTGGTACTTTCTCATTTACAGTATTTTGAACTGTACTATTTGATTTTAATTGAGAATTTTCTATTGAATCGATATAAGTATCCTTTATAGCGTATTTATACGTTCGCATTGGTGGTGGACCGCGGCGTATTTTAGGATTAAATATATAATCTGGGTAAAGTCTCAAGTGTTCCTTTTTTGCTAGGTTTGCCAAACTATAAAAGTAATCAATCACGTCAAGCGGTTGCTGTTTCCAACTTTCTGAAGCAAGTTGAGAAATCCTTCCAATGGGTGGTAGAATATCTGTGGGGCTCATCGAAGATTTTATTTTGGCCATGAAATTCCTGCGAAAGATCAAGAATGGATTGGCTGGCCTTGGTGGTGGATTCAGTCGTCGAGGGTTTGATGATGGCTTTATTAATTGTTTGAATGGTAGAGTTAAGGCATATGGAGGATTTAACAATAATTTCATGGTATGAAGAAATTCTTCTGGATCCTCTTCAGAGTTTATTGTATTAAGATATTCACGAATTAAAGGATCTTGAAGGAAGGAATCAAACGACATGTTTGAGATGGGTAAGGATTTTCAAAAACTAAAATCAAAACTTCACAGAAGCTTTGTTTAGATACCCGGGATACGGGCGTATTTTTAAGTAAGAAAATTCAATACCAGCTATTCCTTTTTTGTTCATTCGAGATTTTCAATAGCATAAATGTGCAATCGAGCAACGCGTTTCAAAAAAAATTTGCAATTTCGATTATCAAATTCTTTTTAATTCTTTTTCCAAGAGTTTTGTGTATTTAATTTTTATAATTTTGGAAATTCAAAGAACTTTTTATTATTATACACAGATAAAACTTATTTGAAGGAAATAAAAATTTTGAGTTCGTTTATTGGTACTTTTAGGGGTTGATTGATTCGATCTTAATCTTTTTAAAAGTAAAAATTATTTTTTCCAAACTATTTTCAATACCTTTTTTTCATTTAAAGTTTTAAGGTTTCTTTTTTCTTCTTCATTTTCAATTAAAATTTTATTTTTAATTGAAAATTATAATGACTCAGAAAATTCTGTTTTTTCCTTTTTTTTTTTAATTATATTTGTCAGTTCAAGGTCGAATTTTCAAAGCGGAAAAACTAAGATCAACAATCAACCACCAAACGGTGTATTTTAAAAAAAAATTGTTTTATGTCCCGAAGAGATGAAGCCTGATCTATATTTAGCAACATCCACTAACGAAAAAATCAATAATCCTTGTCATGGGATTTGGACCATGTTAAAAATTATGTTCTCCATTGCCTTTTAAGAAAATAATACAAGACTGCACAAATTTCAAAACCTTGATACCATTCAAGTTTTATGCACGTAAGATTTGCGAATTAGCACATATACTTCGACGCATGAATAGGTACTCTTTTAATAGTCTGGCAATTTTTTTATCCGAATTTAACTTTGGGGGTGTGTGTTCGTCGATATGCTTGATGCACAGATTTCATGCGATGGGAAATCAACGGGTATTGCTTTAAAAAGTAATTGTCGAAATGGAAATTCTTGAACTTTACTTAGTCCGGGAAAATACAAGGAACGAATTAGATCTACTTAATTCTCAAGTCTGACTTTCTTAATTTGAAATACCAAAACACCCACCACATATTTGTCATGTTATTTCCCCTAACTTGTGATCGACGCTCCCTTGTAAAAATGATGGTTATGCCAAAAAAAAATCAGGGAACCATGAGGTGTTATACCGCATGACTTAAATGACCTTTAAGTAAAAATATTTCCGTAAAGTTCAAGAGAAGATATCAAGTCATTCCCTTATAAAGTGAAATTATAAACTTTTGTTCGTTCATTCTTGATTCTGGGAGTAAATCAATTTTGTAGATAATTTTATGTGGTGCCCTTGGGATCCTCATTTCGGCCAAATCAAGTTGGTGAACGGTATCAATCTTTTTGCGAGAATTTTCAAGTTTTTAGCCAAGCATTTTTCCTTGATTTTTAATGAAATTTATGTTGAGTATTTTAACTTTCACTTATTTTTCTTTTATCACTTCAACTGTAAATTTGATCTTTATTACGGTCCCATGTTTTTCCTAATCTTGATACTTGAAGATTTAAACGAATTTAAAATCACTAATTTGAAAAAGATATTAAATTTAGACTTTTATTTTTTCCCAACTCACCAACAGTTTTCCTCAAGAATTTGCTTACATTTTTAGTTAGATTCTACCCCCTCTATAAACATATATCCAATTTGTTTAGCCTTTGAGTTTTGACATTATTTATGATGAGCTCAAAAGAAATTTGTTGTAAGGCAATCATTAATTAGAAAGATCTTGCAACTTAATCTTTTAATGGATTGATTGATTGATTGATTGATTAATCTGAAGAATAAAAGCTCGGCAACAATAAAACTCCAATATAAATATTTCCTTTTCTATCTTTCATAATTTGTTTATAATTTTTAAAGTTTTAAATTTATTTAATTAACAAAAGGCTTATTAATTAAGAGTACAAAATCTATTAATGACTTATTAGCAACAATAGAGAAAATGGTATTCTTCTCATGATTTACATATTAGTAAGAAACTAAGCTATTTTTGAAATGAGAATGTTAAAAAATATAGTAACGTATCGTAATTGTTGTGTGATCTCTAATAATTCTTTAATCCATTTAAAGACTGACTGATTTCTAAGCATAAAATTTCTAGAAATTAACTATTTCCGGGTTTATTCAAAGAATTTCGGAACCTTTTTTTGGAAAGGGCTCTTTTAAGAAAGGCAGACAGAGTAATAGAGACAATGTAAAAAACTGTATAATAATAAGTTGACACAACATAAACAAACATGCTGTACTCACACGCGACTGCAATTAAAAATGCAGGTTTTTTTTCTGATATCTTTTAATAATAAAAAATGGGAAATATTTTTAAAAATAATTATTCTTTTCTTGGGTAAAATTAAAGAAATCTTATTTCATACTATTTTTTAAATTTTCATATCTAGAGTATTTTTCAATATAAAAACAAAGACATATTATGCCAATTTATAATTACATGATCTTTTAATAGTAAAAATAACAGTCACAAAACAAATTTTTGCTTTATTAAAAAAAAAAAATTATTTATCATTGGCAAAAAACTTTTCACAGTCAATAATTGTTTAAGCTTTAAAATTAATGGCTTGAATATTGTTGAATAAATAGACTTTATATTATTATATAACTTAATTATAACTTTACTTTTTTTAACAATAACTTTATCTTAATTTGAATTTAAGATTATAATAACTTATGTATTATATTTTTTATGTAATAGTATTAATCAATATTTTAGTTGTTTTAATATTTTTTTTGATATTTTTGATATTTTTGATATTTTTTATATTTAAACATTATTTGCATATAAAAATAAAATAATTGATTGGTTTCAAATAACTTTTTGACAGAAATTTCTAAAAAATTAATTTTTACAATATTTTCTTTAAATACTAATAAAATATTTATTCTTATATAATTATTTTGTAAAAATTAAAAAAATGTTATTTAGTAATAATAGCTTTATAAACTTTAACAATCAAAATTTAAATCTGGTATTTTTTACAAATTATGTACTTTTTGTTTTTTTTTAATATTATAAATTAGTTTATTTTTAATTATATAAGAAAATCTCTTTTTTTTATATTTTTATAATTACAATTAAAACAAAAAGTAAAAAAACAATTACTATTTTTTCTGTAATTAATAAAAGTATTATTATTTAAAAGTTATTTTAGTTATAAAAACAGTTAAACAGCATTTTTTAAAAATATTTTGCTTAAATATTTTTAAACTAAAAAGTTTTTCAAAACACTTTTAATGGTTTGTGATCTGTTTTTTTTTTTTTAATATTTTTACCAGTTTTATGTTATTTATATTAATTACAATACTTAATTTTATTTTGATTGCTCTTTTTTGTTTTAAACAATAATAATAATATATTTGTTAACTCTGTTTTTAAATAATATTTAATTGTATTGTCCAATGAAAATAATTACCAATTATTAAAAATTTGCTGAATAAATGATTTTTACTTTAATTCTTGGTATTTTTGCTTAAATAAAAATAATTTATATTAAAAATGTATTGGTATTAAGTTGTTTATCAAGAATAATATTAGGTTTTATTAAATACTATTACTAAACTTGTTAATTTTTTTATTACTTTTAAAATTGCTAAAGTTATTGTAATATTGAATTTTATTTTTGCTTTTACTATTATTGTTTTTTAATAATAAGTTTTACTTTAATCTTTGTAATAAAAACGTTATATTAAAATAAAATTTTCAAAGTTTTAGATATTAAAATTAACTTATTTAATATTATAAGTAATTAAATCTGTTAATACTTTTTTCGAAATTTAAATTAAAAATCTAGATAAAATTAGGATTAATTTGTATAAAAATTTGTTAATTTTAAGCAATAATAATATAAATAAAAATACTATTTTTCTAATAATTGATAATACAATAACTTATTAAATATATTATTAAAATTAAAATAACTTTTATTAAAAATATATTTTAATTTGTATATAATTTTATTAATATAAAATTGGATTTTAAAAATAAAGTTAGGTTTTTTTGTATAAAGTTTATATCTTAAGTTTTTTTAAATATTATTATTAAGATTGGACTTATTAATTCAATTTGATCTTATTTTTATAATGTTTTTTTAAAATATCTAGTATTAAACTGGTTTTTGACAGTATATTATTGTTTAATTAAAAAAAAATTATCCTTTTTTATAATACATATAAAACCAAGTTAATTTAATTTTTTTGGTTATAATGTCTTTAGATTAATGATTAAACTTGTTTTATTTTATAATAGTTTAATTTGAATATTATTAAAAATTTATTATTATATTAAAGCAAAAAGCTTTTTAATAAAGCTATTATTAAAATTAATACTTTGCAAAATAATATATTTAGTAAAAAAACTCTTAAATTTTACTATTTTTCCAAAATATTAAAATTTATATTATATATTATTAATGATAACTTTAATATTAAGTTGACTATTTTAAAAGTTAAGTTGTTAAATTAATTAATTAATAAATTAAATAATCAAATTTTTTGGTATTTTGGTTGTTTAGCTTTTTGGTTTTGTCAAAAACAAATTATTTTAATAATAAAAATAAAAATAAAATTGTTTTTTGTTGGATTTAAATTAAAAATTAAGTTGAGATCTTAAATTTTTTTACATAAAAATATTGGATAAACTGGATAATATTTGTTTAAATAATAACATAAAATATAATAAAAAAAGATTAAGTAAGTTTATTAAAAGTAGTATAAATCTAAATTCTGTTATTAATAAGATAAATACTAAAAATTTGTTTGTAATATTTAATATAATTTAGTTTTATTCGGATTACTGGTTACATATAAAAATATATGAGCTGCTTTTATTAAAGGCTATAATTTGGATTATACTTGTTAACATTTAATAATATTATTATTACAATCTATAAAATATATTATATTTAAATTTATCTTTTTGTAAATAAAAAAATAATAGTAATATTTATATTAATTATTATTTTGGTTTTATTGAGGATTTTTTTACATTAAAAAAATTATTGTGATTGTTTATTAAAATTTTCAAAAATGCATTTAAAACAGACAATTTTTTAATAATCCACTTAAAACAATAAATAGTACAAAAAAAAATCAGATTAATAAAAAATATTATATTTGCTTGTTTGGTTTTGTAAAATTCTTTGCATATCAAATGGATGATGACGCCACTAACGTCTGTGTAAATATCATTCACGCGTCCTATCCTTGACTTTTACTCTCGTTACCGCACTTTGGTCGACAAAGCGACGTCTTTTCTATATATGGAGCAAGATTCAAGAGAGGAACACAATAGATTCAAAACACTCCTCAAAACCGTTGTCAAAAATAGCAAAGATAATACTCATGTGCGGAAGGCGCAGGAGTTGCTTGATATTTGGGAGGTGATTTTCAAGTTTCAGTTCTTTTGATGGGCCAAGATTCCTTCCCTTGAAGTAAAACCCGGAGTTTGTAAGGTGGTACAATCCACCCACAGTCGATTGGGTTCTTTGGTAGGCCCGGAGCCATTGCTGCAACACACTAGTACCCGAAGTCCCCAATGTTATACAGTTACTATTAATATCACTTTCCTCGCCGTCAAACTTAGTTTTAATTGCTTTTTCATCCCCCGATTTGTACCTCATTATCCTAATGAGCTTCTAGACTACGATATGCTCTTCAGAAGTCGATGCATTTTGGAACAATCACAAAATTTTGGATCGGCAATGTAGCATTAAACTTACCGAATTACGGAGTGAGCTAAAGGCTCCCCAGATTAACGAAGAAAATGTAATATAATTAAATCATTGCTCAAATTGATTTTGTGATATAACTTATAGCTAACGGTTTTCTGCTAGATAAACTACGTCCTAGACCGAAGTAAAGAGCTGAACAGTCACGCGAATGCAATCGGCAAAAAGAGATTTAACATTATTACAGCGGACCAAAATGACAGTGATGAGGCGGCGGCGAAAAATTTGGTGAGAAATTTGTGGAATGATACTGACTTTAGAAGTGATCTCAATCAATTAATGAATAAGAATATAAAATCTATAGAATAAAAGCTTGAGCAAAGAGGATGAGGAGAGCAATGTCATGGTAGCATCAACTTCCGTTGCTTTGGACCATAAGCGAAGATTAGCCGACGAACAGGTCGAAGAATATTCCAATCCAACTTATAACTTTGTCTCTTGTCACGATGTTACTGGATTCGACCTTATGATCTTGTTCTGTTTAATTTAATCATTTTTCGTGTTTTCCAGAGCTCAACGAAGCGTCAAAGAGACGATAGCGGTGAGGATCGTGAGGAGCAAACTTCAGTTGAAGTTAGCGAGGAACCGGAGATGATCAATGGGATGGTATGATTGATCTCTTTTTTGGCTTCACCTTCCATATAAATTTCAACTCAGGTTGATTTCTTGGTATAGGATTGCGTCCCTTATATTGTCGATGGGATTGATGTTGTCACGAAGTTGCTAGAACAGAAGGCAGTGGATAATTATGAGTTAGCACTCAATTTTTTGTGTTTGTTGAGCTGGATGTCATTTCTTTTACTGATTACACTATTTTTCTTAAACAGAGCTGCCTTTTATGATATCCTAGATTTGAGCGAAGAGAGGGAAAGTGGCTCTATCAAGAGTCGATTTCCATCAACAGTCTGGAAAAAGCTACGCAGGGCGGCGCGCATCGAAATGATCAAGATGAACGATGAAGTCGAAGCTTGGCTCGTAGCTTTTGACGACGAAGTATCTTGAAAAAAAAAAAAAACTTTTTTAACTTCTGTGTGTTAACCATTAAGGTAACTCACCCATATGGCTCTTGAGGATATCCATCAAGAACTTCATCGGCTTTCTGCACGTGTTCTGCACACAACTCCACCTTTACAAAATGAGCTTCGATATGTTCATAGGCTCTATCTAAACTTGTAAGTGGGGACTCGGCATCCTCTAATTATGCTTACACAGGCATACTTAAGATGAATGCTATCCAATCAAAAGTGCGGGGAACTTGGAGGAGTTATTTCGGTCATCGGTGCACTTTTCGTTTGAGGGAAATTGAACGCCGCCTTCGCCCATGGGATATGTCTCCAAGACTTTGGACATGCCACATAAACCCAAGAAGGTCAAGCACCCTGCGCTCACGTAAAAATGAGTTGACAATATTAGCACCCCAAATAAAGATTTCGATTTCCTAATCATCTTCGCATGTAGTTGATAACGATGATACTTGAAAAAAAAACTTAACATTGTGATGTCAAATGTTCACTTTATCTGGTTTTTTTGCAGCATGCCCCATATGATTCAGAGAATTTTTGCTATTAACAAAGATCTCAACCTTTTATCATTTTATTTTTATGTACAGAAATTTTTGAGCAAATGAAGATTCAAGAAAAATATTAATGGCAAAGGAATATCTATTAAAGCATTGCACACGGCATCCCGATTTTCTGTGCCCATATCCTATATATTTTCTGCTTTTTACCTCGACGCCCTTTCAAAGGAATTTCTCGTTTTTCATGCTGGATATTTTTGAAGTTGTCTATAAAGCAAGCAATTAAGCGTGAAATTACGTAGAATATTCAAGCCATTTTAAGCATTACTTTTGTCAACTTACCACATTCAATTATGCAATCCAGCGCTTCCTTATTCGAGACTATAACCTCAATCCAACCATATTTTCGTGTAAGACGTTCCATTTCATGTAGGATTGGCTCGAATGCTTTCTGCGATCCCGAAAGTCGTGATGCATAATTGCAATATCGCACGTAGTCATAAGATTGGTCGAGAATAGGGATATGATGAAGCTTTCGTACATAATCAAAGACCGCATTTTTTGGCTTTACCGCTATGGGATAAAATTCGGCGTCGTCTAGGCCTTGAAAACGTGAATGACTAAAATTTGCTGCCATTTCACAGATCCATGTTCCTGCGCCACAACTTCAAAGAATTACAACATAAATTTTGGTGAATTATGTATTTTTGATCGATCAGATAATTTTTTTTTGGAAAGATGAAGTTACCCAATATTACAGACATCAATACCAACTCTCAATTCTTTCTTCAAAGGGAAGGCATAAATGTTATTTCCATAAAGTTCTCTCAAGAAATAATGGTCAGCGTGTAGTTCATCAGTATATTTATCTTTATCTGCTTGGGTTTGATGTGAGGAGGATGAGAATTTTCTGATAGGTTCCCGCTCAGCAATCATCTTTTAAAATGAAGAGAGTTATGAGTTAGCAAAAAGTATTGATATACTAGTATTTAAGCGATATTCTAACGATGAAGAAATGAATTTCTAACAGATATCGGGACGCGATCACAAATGATTGAGATTTTATGCAAATTTGACAGGTGAATTGTGTTTGATAAATAGATCAATAGATTCGACAGACAATGGTGGATCAGCTAGGGCATTTGCTGGAACCGTTAATAAGCCCCATCAATTGGCGAAGGACAACCTTTCATTTTGATTCGCCAATGGAGTTTTAATTAATATGAAATGCATGACTCTTAATCCTTTGAGATTTTCATGACTTTTCTTAACATCAATAGACAACTTTAAAAAAAGAAATCAATGAAAGCTGAAACAATGTTACCAGTGATTGAATATGGATAGATCCAATTAAATTCAGCGGGCAATAGTTTTTTTCCGCATTTTGTTCAAAATGAAAACAAACCCTTGATTTCGCGGATTGGATATTGGTTAATGAATATATTTTTAGGGTCGCTAACCTTCAAGATTTTAAAAACAGGTTCTACAAGATTACTATTTTGATTGGAGGGGTTTCAAAATTGAGAATTGAATTTCGCAAAAGGAATAGCCTCAGGGTATGTCATTGTTTAACCACGCACCTCCCCAGTGGATTAACGCCTCAACAAACAATCATGCACGCGTCAGTATTCGATCATCCCATATCCCGCCAATCATATATGAGTAGCGAATCATTAAATGATGGGTTCTGAAGTACCCGATCTGTGAATGATTGTCAAAGACTTTTTCACCATATCAAAGTAAAATTGAATTTATGATCAGTGTCATAAAATTTTTGGTATTGAAGACCAGTTGTGTAAAGCAATTTGAATTGTGCCCACTTCTTGTATCCACATATATTTATCTTATATTGTTCCTTTGCAAAGCAAAATTATTGCTTTTTAATTCAATTTCCTCATTCAATAGCTTTGGTACTATAAAATTGGTACACGAGATCAGCATTACAAAATTACTCTTATTAAATCTTACTAAACCCATTCTTATGTCATAAAATGCAATTTTATATTAATCGAAATATTTTTCAATTCAGAAACAGATCTCTAAAAATGTTTAGGCAGATTGAAGTCAAGAAACAATAACGCTGCGATGACATTTCCTGCTGACCATAAGACCCCGAATAAAACAAAATTACAGTCGCACAAAAAGTTACAAGACGAAGAAGCTATAATGATCACCTTTTCACTGAAAATTTCTAGGATTCGATTGGATGCTTAAAAAGAAAGACAAAGAGGTTATTTACGTTGAAGATTGGATAAAATGCTTAAAATCTTAATTTTCATAAGGGTGAAATCTTTTTAAACGACGAAAGCAACTAGTTTGATTGTCATTTGAAAATTGACCTTTGCTAAAATTATAAACGGGAGGACCAAGATCTCTCAATTTGGGAAGAGGAGGGTCCTGAATGTGCCTCAAATTGGGACGTGCAAAATTAGGAGGATAGATCGGGATAGGAATCAGAATCTTTAGTGGGAATTGATTTACGTTAGCATGTAGATCCTGCTCCAAGGAAATATTTGAATCGGGAAAGGAGGTTTTATGGTCGGATGGTTCATCTTCGGGAATTTCAGCAACATTTCCCTTGCTTTTTTTTCTATTTTCTATCAACATGCCTTTTGAGGTTTTGTAAATAGTCTGTACAAGTTTCATTCTAATTAATTGACTTCTGTAAATTGTTCCTTTTGAATCTCCTTCCTTATTTCGCAATTTGAAGCAAGATACTTCACTTCTACTAAAGATTTGACCATTTGTTAATATGCCGAGCCAGCAAAGTGGTAATGGGGGTTGTAAAATGTCTGAACCACTACTTTCAAAATTAAGGCATTCAACATCAGCAAAAGTAATCAATTGTGAGAATGGTTTTTTGAGGTCAAAACTTCCTAAGCCATCGTTATTTCGATTGTTGCTAGGATTTTTTAACTCGAGGGAATGGAGATCTTCATTTGGAAGTTGTGAGTTCATTGTGGAAATTATATCTCTGGCTAAAGTACGCATGTTGGAATATATTTGACGAATTTTTTCATATTTTGTCGATTTTTTAAACGTTGCTATCTGTGTAGTTAAAATACTTTCTATGTTTTGTAATGGATATTTTGAATGCGCAAGGAGCAAACAAAATTCTTCGGTAAATTGTTCATTCAAACATTTTGGCCTGTCATTTGTCAATTTCGAAGATGTTATATTTTTGGATCCATGATATTGCTTCAGTTCACGATGAATAATAGATTCTGTTTCCCACTCTTCAAGGGTGTTTTTATTGAAAAGAGTCAATTGTACGCGATATAAGATTCGGGCGATTAAAACGACAACTTGGTAGTCATAACGATTAGAAGGCACTTCTTCGAGGTCGATAATTCCTTTTAATTCTTTACGCGAGAGTTTGTTTGGACCGTTGGACATTTTTAATTTATATTTATGCTTATGGATGATCTAAGTGAAAATTAT
Organism: Geosiphon pyriformis; assembly: GCA_016748015.1. Lineage (NCBI taxonomy): Eukaryota > Fungi > Glomeromycota > Glomeromycetes > Archaeosporales > Geosiphonaceae > Geosiphon > Geosiphon pyriformis. Next base: position 164,347 of record JAAOMT010000602.1, on the reverse strand, counting down.
TTATAAATTTCGATAATCAAGACGAGGTTTCAGTCCTTAAGAAATGAATTGCGTATTAATTAATTTTCCAGCAGAGATCATCAATTTCAGGAAAGGAAAAATAGTTGATATTTATTGAGCTTTTTCTTTCATATTAACAAATTATTTCGATAATTGAACAGATTCTAGAACCTTGAAAATTTTTTCAAATCAAATATCCCGCATCATTATCTTTAATTCGTTAATCACTCTAAATTATGCTAAAGCTTCCGGTTGTGAACCTGCCTGACAAAATTTGCAAGGTTTGTTTTGAAAAAAAAACCGTTCAAAAATAATTATTAGTCTGCAGACCATTTTCGCGTCATGTGGGAAATTTTTTGCATGAAAGTTTACTTTTCTGATATGAGGGCAAATGCAATTGGTCTTTTACAATTAAGTTATGATTTTTTTCAATCAGAACCCAGTGCTCATATTCGATAAAATAACAATTGAGATCCAATAAAAAACTTTCGAGAGTTATTTGAAAGAAACTGTCTTTCTCTTAAGGCTTTAGAATAAGTTATGAAAAATACTTTTTTTAGTATGCTCTGAAGTATGGCGAATTTTGATAAAGAGAAGATAGCACATTATTGTTTAAGGTTAAGGATCACCGATTGGTGCTTTGTATTTCTCCATAGTTTTGTATTTTTCAATATTTCACTTGTAAATATTGACACTTAAGTACTCATAATTCTTTATTCAAGTTCTGAAGCCGAGAAAAATATCAATTAAGAACCAATACATGCCAAAATAATTTGATATTGAAATAACACCATAGTGACCCTTGTAGCATTGACCACTTTTCAAAACAATATAGATTAGATTGAAATTCTATTTTGATGTAATTCATATGCTTTTAAATATTTCAAACAGATAACTTTAAATTATCTGTTTGAAAAGAAGGAACATTCTCAGTCTTTTTAAGGGAGAAATTATGTAAAATAACATGTTCAAGATATTAGTGCATTTCTAATTGAATTACATCAAATGAGCATTTTTTGTCCCCCAAAAAGTCTAATTATCTTTGTAAACGTCTTAATCATGACTATCTTACAATCATGAATATTTTTAAGCAAAAAATTTGTTAAAACAAAACCTGCTATTATTGTTTGGTTGGCTGGGATTTAATTCGCAGGTATAACAAACCTGGTATGTCAGGTGCTTGGAAAAAACTATGACTTTAAAAATTAAAAAAATCAAGCTTCAAAAATGCTATAGGTTGCTAATTTCCAATAAAAAAGTAGCCTCTGTGATAACAACATCTTTAGCATATTAAGATTTCAATCTTACTTAATTCAATTAAATGCTTTAATAAAATTGATGGTTCAATATTCTCTCACACATTTTAAAAAATTCAAGATAAAACTTTATTTGAAAATTTTTTATCAAGTATCTATTTAACAGATTCTTTATCAAAAAATTACAAGAGGAAACCCACAATTGATTGTAATTTTTTTTATCTCAACTTAGGAAAATCGAGAAGTCTACTAATGTAAACCGCTTCAGAATGTGATTTAATTTCTATTTTCACCCCTGATTTCAACCTTTTTTTTCGAATTTCTTCAGCTTCTTTAAATTCTTTAGAAATCCTATCATCTACTGCAAATTTTAATTGTGCCATCCAATCTTCAATAATATCGGCGATTATTGATGCCTTTTGACGAATTCTGTAATCCTCATCAAGGCAACGTTTCATTAGCATCGCGTAACTCTCGGGAATATCCTTCGAAACTTTAGGACGTGTGCCGCGACAAATCTTCGAGGCTAATTTTTCATCGTGGGTACAATTGAAAAATGGCCTTTTTCCGGTTGCTACGCTATACATAATCATCCCAAAACTGTAAATATCGGTTGCAGCAGATCTAGTTCCTCCTATTAAAAGTTCTGGTGCAAGATATGGCAAAACGCCGTATAATAAATTTTGCCCTGCGTTTTGAGATTCATTGACAGGATAGAAACAGCCAATATCATTTAAATACAAATAACTGGGATGTTTTAGATTAAAAAGTATGTTTCCTTCGTGTAGATTGCCGTGAATTAATCCTGCGCTATGAAGGGCTGATAACGCAATCACGATTTCATACAGAATTTCAAGTTTCTTCATCCAGCTAATTTCATGAGCTATTTTCACGCAATTTTCATGGAACGGCAAGCCAGCCTCCATTACAAGAATGAAATTTTTGGTATTTGGGTTCTGGGATATTCCATAGCATGATGAAGTATGTCCCCGAATATTACTTCTCTGAAATAGTTTAGAATCCTCAAGATACCACTAAAGGGAAAATTTTTTACTCTGAGCGTGTCATTTAAATATAGATATTTCATTAAATAATCAGTTAACAAAAATAACAAAGACATACATCATCAAGAAATTCTTCATTGACATATTCTGAGTTATAAAATTCCTTTAATGCAACTTCTATCGGCCCGATTCTGATTCTTTGCTTCAATCTTTCATCCCATTTAAATCTTGGTCCTTCAACCCATATTGCTCTTGATACCTCACCAAATCCACCAAAGGCAATCAATTCAATTTTTTCAAGATGTTTGAAAGGTATCCATTCTAAACAATCATTGGGTGTAATAGCTTTCCTTTGTGATTTTCGAATTAATTGATCGAGTTCATTGTTGCCACTGGTCCATGAAGAAAAATTTTTACGAAAATTGGCAGATTCACAAGATTGACACCAACCATAGGAAGAATTTGGCTGTTTACATCGAACACAATTTTTAAAAAATCGATATCTAGTTTCGGGGGTAAGAGTAGGGCAATAATTGGCTGTAATTGATCCAATGGAAACAATTTCTGGCCTTTTTAATGCTATCCCCATTCTCTTGATCGGTCTGCTTTTTGGAAAATAATTTCAGGAAATATATAGAATTAAGTCAAAAAACTGTCTAGAAATTTGTTAAGACGGCCAAAGGGCATGGTATTTAGAATTAATTTTCCTAACTTTTAATAGTAAATCTGAAATTGGGACTATATATTTGCATTTTATTAGTTCTGGTTCGCCTAAATTGATCATTTAGACACATCTGTAGTATGTAGTGCTACCCGGTACGAATGTGACCTAGCAATCATATTCTTTACCTGCTGAATGCCAAATGGTGTGCATTTTCATTTGCGAATTACTTTGCACTCAAACTATTCGTCCATTATTGGGAAGAGAGCAGCGACATATGCGATATAAGAAATTGGTTTACAACTTCGAAATTTCTCTTAACATTCTTCAAAAGAATTCTTTGATGTTCCGAAAATTCGATATATTTTATGTTGGGCAACACTCCCATGAAATGAATATATATGAAATGAATATAAACTAATCGGTCAGGGTTACTTCTAAAGTGATTTATGGACCAAAACTCGAGATTAAGAAAAAGTGATTTTTTTTTTTGCTAGAACACGAAATCCTTGTTTATTACCCCCACTCTTGCCAAAAATAATTTTATTGTTAAATATTGCAAAAATGGTGATGGTTTTATTAAATTTCAACATTTTAAATTCCTTTTCCCAACTAACTTACGATAAATGCTGTAAGTGGAATTTTAATGTATTACCCATGATAAATAAGGAATTGAAGCAGTCTTTTTTTTTTAATTTCAAATTAAAATCTTCCAAGTATATCCTTCAATTAAATTCAGGACTAAAATATTCAAAGAGTTGGTGGTGGTATGTGAATGATTAAAATGGTTATTTTGAAATATTAGAAATTTGAATTTTTTCTGCAAGTTATTAAGGATTAATTCGTCCAAGTCCTTCAAACATTACATAAAATAAAACAGTCTTTGGATTCATTTTAAAATTTAAGGAAGACAAGTTTTTTGTCGTCTAAAAAAATATTATTGCTCGTTTTGAGGTTTTGAAAAAATTTTACTCGTACAACCAACTTAGTTTTTTCATCACTTTATCCCGCTTTAGCTTATTTTGCATTTGTGGAATATTTTCATTATCCATAATAACTAGAAGTGCTTTTTTAAAAACTTGTGTTTCATTCTTCTCAAAAGAGTTTTGCTTTGAAAACGTTTCAAACAATTGATGGCCATTTTAAACTTACATTAATCCAAATGCACCAAATTCTTATTATGAACAGTTAAAACTGGCAATAGAGTGAAAATTACATGTTTAAAACCATCACTCGTAACATTGAAAATTGGGTCCTAATTAAATTAAAAATCGTCCGCCTCAAAAATGTAAACATTAAAATCAAACATATCTCGTTTCCATTATACATCTTAGCATTAAAAATTAATCTTAAAATTGGTGCTTTGAATATTTCTTAATTGAAAAGCATTATTAATTACTTTTATAATCATGAATTTTTATACCTTAAATTCCTAAATGTAATAATTCAAATTTGAAACTTTAAAGTATAATTTTTATTTAAAATTTATATAATTTTTAAATTGGTTTTCAATATTAAACAACATTTGCAAGATCTAATAGTTGGAAAATGTGTTTATTCTAAATGTAAATTCTAATACTCTCGTCTCATTTTTACAATATAAATCATATTTTCGATTAAAAAAACAAGATTAAATAATTAAGTATAAAAATACATTAAAACATATACACTAGGCAGAAAAGTCATAGGACACTTTATCAATTCTTGGATAACTTTCTATTTTAGTTAATATTTAATAATCAGTTGGCCCTTTTTTCTTTTCAATACATTCTTTAATACGTTCAATCATACTGCTAATTAATTTTGTGTAGATATCCAGTATAATTATTTTTCATTCTTCTTGGACTTAAGATTAGATGATTGTGCTGGCCATTTAAGAAAATGGTTTTGAGTCATTCAAGTTTAGAAATCTTGTTGAAAAAAATAATGTTAATGATTAAATTTGTATTGAATTCATGACAATATATAGATTAATATATCCAAACTGATTTAATATTCCTTCTATTAAAACTAAAGAACTCAATACAGTTTTACAAAAACATTTCCATATTATAATTCTTTTTTTACCCATGTTTTACAGTAGATACTAAATTTTTCTTATTAAATCTTGTTCCATATTCTTTGAAGTTTATCAAAAAAAAAAAAAAAAATCTTAATTCATCATTTTAATAACTTTTTCCAATCTTGTGTAAAAAAGTGCTAGTTTAGTTTTAATAAATTCTTTAAAAGTACTTTTTGGATCATTTTTATTATTTTTTGAAAATGGTTTTATAAAAGAAGATATACCACTTTTCAGATTAAATATTATTAGTTTTTTTTTAATAAGAAAGTATATTGGTTTAGGATAATTGAGTTGCGTTGATATTTACATACAGGTTTTTCATCTTTTGAGAGAGTAATAATCTTTATATGCCTAAAAGTAATCAATTCTTTTCGTTTAAATTTGGACATTTGAAAATCTATTATAATAGATAATTATATTTATAAATAAAATTTTATCATTTTTTTGTGACACAAAATAACAAAATGTAAAGTGTCTCATGACTTTTTTCCGTCTAGTGCATTAGATTGTTCAGTTACCCCAATATTATAATTAAGAATTCGTCGCGTGATTTGCCTGCGCATCCAAAAAAGGCTGATCGGATAAGGTATATATCTGCCCTCTCATGGTTTTTTATTAACAATAGGTTTCCCTTAAACTTTTCACATCGAATATGACCCGTGGTAGTTCGCTCGTCGTCGACCTGAAATTTCTCGTTAACAACTCTCGTTATAGTGACCTTAAAATTAAATGCTCTGATGTTGATAATGAGGGCGAACTTCTGTATGCATCTAGGATTCATTTGGCGGCTCGTTCTGAAGTTTTTGATAGACTTCTTTTCAATGGAATGCACGAGATTTTTGGCAATTCCATCACTTTTCCTGAAATTTCTACTGCGGGTATGAAACTTGTCCTCGAATTTATTTACACGGGTGGTTTGGATAAAGGTTCAATTACAGCGTCTACTGCAATTGATGGTTATCATGCTGCCAAGTATTTTCTTTTACCAGATTTAGAAGCTCTTATTATTACATTTGTCGAGGAATGCTTGAAAAATGACTCCAGCGGGGATTTTTTGTCAAATGCAATCACAAAAATGGGAACAATGGAAGATAATCAGCTGTATACATTACTTAGCAATCATCTTGTCGCTAAACCCCTTGATTCGTTCCCATTCAATAAAATGAATCTCGAGATGTTAAAAAAAATTCTCACTACAACTTTGAATACCGACCAATACTTTGCTACGAATGAGTATGATATTCTACGCTATATAATCTTGTGGGCAGCAAATCAAATATCGGAAGAAACTTTATCTGCATTTTCAAAGGTTTTACCTACGTTTGATTCATCCATAGATTTTTTAAAAAGTCTTCCCAAAATGCAACAAATTGACTATCAAAATGAATCTCGGACGCAACAAAATGCAACCAAAGTAGCCAAAATAATTCTTCCTTTGATTTATTTGATTGACTTTCGAATGATACCTTTAAAAGCTTTGGGTGTGATAATTCAACCACTGAACGTTCTTCCTGTGAATTTTCTTCTGAAAGTTTATCAATATCATTTGCTTGATGAGAGTAACCCCAAATTTCAACGTGGTGAGCCTCACGAAACTTTGAATTTTATCTGGGATACTACAGCGTGTGGAGCTGGCCTTTCCATAACAGAGTCAAATAAGGTTGTAACAGCTAAAAACCTCAGCATATCTGCCCATAAATCTATCCGTACAATTAATTTCTTTTCGGGAGACTATCTCTATGAATGGAATGTTTTAATCGAAGAAAAATGCTTTTGGGGTTCCGTTGGTGTTTGTGGACTTGAAAATTTGGATTTTGAAACTTTATTGGATTTTCAAAAAAATTGTTGGATGATAGGAGAGTCAGGAAGAACCACATTCAACAATGGAAAAATAAGTAGCGAAACCTATAAAGAATTCGCCAAGGGTGACGAGATTACATTTTATCTTAATATGAAGGCCAGGGTGTGTCACTTTTCAATAAATAATGTCTTGGCTCTACAAAGCTTTTCTGAATTGCCTGCTGAAGTGTATATGGCAGCATCGCTCACACAATTCGGTAGATTTCGTTTGAAGAATTTTACAAGAAGACCGTTATAGTTTTTGAAAACGAACTTGCTAATTCCTGCAATATGTATTATTCGAAGTACTGTTATTCGTTGTTTTTAAAAATTGAGTTTTAAATTAAGGTCAAGTTCTAAAGCCATCACTTTATAATCAGATTATCCTTTGGTTTTTTGTGCAAACATTATATCAAATTAAAGAAAATTTGATTTTTTTATCATTCTGCAATTGAACTTTTATTTTTTAAGAACCTTATTGATATGCAAGCTGAAGAAGGTAACCCGAAATAAATTTTATAGGGTTGGGCGAAAGTACAACATTCTTTTAATTTTTGAAAGAATAATTTACTATAAGGTAAACCAAGACCTTTAATGATATGTGAAGGCCTTTTTTGAGATCACGGACCGATTTAGTTTCAGCCCAAATGGGAAATTCATCACTTTATTTGATAGGATGAAAGCAAAGATCAGAGGAATTCTTTAATCCGGTCTATTGATAAAAAAATACAATTTCAAAATTCGTGGTTTCTTTGTATATATTAATAAAAGTTACATTCGTCATCTAATTATTTTTAGCCAAATTGAAACCCTATAATGAACCCGATAATCATTTCACTTAATCTCTAACACAATCCTTTTGGTTGAAAGGAACAATAAATGTATATTCTCTCTCTTTTTCTTCTTCATCCTCGGGAATTACATTGAGCTTGAAGACACGCCCATGTATATTGGGTGGCAGCCGTTGAACAATAAGCTTATAGATTTTGTAAGCAGGCAGAACGGCAAATCTGAATTCTTTTTTATGGTGATGGCCCCCACCAAAGAGGCTTCGTTTCTCGTTGGAAACCGTTTCAATCTCAAACAAGTCCAATTCTTGAATGGCTTCAAAAAATTTATTCTCAATTTCTTTGGTCAATTCTGGAAAATCAAAGTCGACATTTTCCTTGGATTCTTTTTGTTCATCGGAAAGAAGATCGAAAAATTCGGCAGCTTCGCCCCCATCTTTTTCAAACGGGACAACAATTACATAGGACCACGGTTTATGATCACTATTAAGGTGTTCAGTGGTGAGTTGGTAGGCTCGACCATATTCTTTATCCTCTAGACGCTCAACAGTGATTTTGTAGTGTTTTTTGGATGGCAGCGCTTCAATTTCGTATTCTCTCTTTACCTTTTTATCTTCAACTAGAATATCAACTGGGGAATCATTCAAGCTGTCGATAAATTTTTCCCAAAGGCTCTCGTGATTATTAACATTGATTGAAGCTGAATTATCGCCCAAGTGAACAGAGAGAGCTTCAAGAAATACTTTGGCGGATGGCTTTTTCCCAGAAAATAAATTTGAAAGATTGGTATAGTGAGGCAAAGCTCGGGTAGACGTGAAGAGAACAGCCAAGATGGCGGTGAAGAGAGTCAATAGAAAAATATTGCTACGAGCCATATTGATAAACAGAGGTTGAAATGGTTTTTTCCTAGTTGACTAAGTTGTCGACCTGCTGTATTTATGAATCCAAGTTCCTCCACGAAGTAAGTTAAAAAAAAACTACGCTTCCATTGTGCACTGTTTACAGCAAAACATTTTGAGACCCAAAGGGTAAATTACGGCCAGCCAAGATTTCACTTAATATTCCCACGCCAACACTAGATAAATCGGTACTTTTGCAGTCGAGATTTGAATTATCGTCACTTAATGGTAACTTGTTTACAAGTTACCATTAACAGTTAGTCTTGTATAAGGCTGATTGTGTTAGTTTCTTATTGATACCTGATTAATAATCGAATAAAGATCGGGCCACGCACATCTCCTCAGTTACGCAAGCAGAGAAATTCATGGAAGCTTAACTTTCAAGATTTCCGATCATTATTGGTACTTTTGGACAAGGTTAGAGACTAAAAAGTGGTTTGAACATTTGTCATCTGAGTATCTCTTATCAAGGAAAAATAAGGTATTGCTGTTACTCGATAACATTGATTACTTTCGTCGTAACCAAAAATTTTGAAGGTAAAGGACAAATATTTGAATATATTCTAAATAAGGTATATTATACAAAATTTCAATAGTATATCTGAATTAGGTTAAGGCTAAATTTAATCAAAAAATATTTCCATGATTGGTCATAGATCAAGAAATAAACAAACAGTTTTATTTTAATCTTTTACATTCTGAAGTTTGGGGGAATTTAAAGACTATAAATTTCATTGCATCATAAAATTAAAAAACACAAAGATACAAAAATTACCCTTTGAATTCGGTAAATACTAGTAATATATACTTAAATAAATATTACTTCATATATTTGGTTATTTACTCAAATATTTCCATTCAAACGAGCCTAAAACGTTAATTTTCAATTACTCAGAGATAATCATTTGCTAATGTAAATGTAAAAGGTTTCACAGCAACTCATATCCTTTCAAAGGTTAATTAATTAAAATTAAACCTCATTATTTAAAGGTCATTTATCTGGTTTGTTTGCATGCACATAATGAAACTGTTGTGTAATGCTGATTGAAATAACTTTTGTCATGGAAAAACTTATCTCAAAAAAAAATGCGGCATGGGAGTTTTCATAAACGTTATAAATCAGAATTTAATCTCGCTGGTAGCCCCTTTCGAGGAAACGATCACTTTTGAGGCAGTAGCTTAAAACTTGTCACTAAATTTTAGGTTAGAGCAATCATGATAGAGACTCTTCAAACTTTAGAACGGGTGTTTTAAATCAAAGGGATTTAACTCTTTTTCTCACTTTGCTAAGAATAGTCAGAAATGGCCACATTATCACATGTTAGATTTGGGGGGGGGGGGAAAGAGATTCCATTATCGATTGTCATACAATATCGGTCTTTTTGTTTTATAATTTTTCCATGAGAATATAGAATTGTACACGTATGCTTTTCAATGCTTGCTAACCTTTCCTTTATAGACTTGGAGACTAGAAGTTAAAATCCAAATCACTAGTCCTTTAGCAATGAGGTTAATCTTTAGCGTCAGAAATAATTTGCTAACTACTACTTCTGTAAAAGGTATACCTAAATTATTGGATCCTTTAGCTTTTCTCCTAATTCAATTAATGTAGCTACCTCAAGAACAAAATTAAAAAAGTTCTGTAAAGAATCTTAGAATTTGGAAATTTTTAGCTTTTTAAATCGCGTTACAAGTTCTATAAAAAAACTAATCTATAGAATCTAATGTTTTTAGTTATTCTACAATTATATTTACATTATTATTTTCAAGACAATCATTTCTAAACGCTAATTCAACAAAAGTTGACAAGTTTTCAAATCAGGCCAAAAATTGATTCTTCAAGCAATCAACATTCGTTCAGAAACTTCCCAAAGTTCCAATCGAAATTCAAAATCATCAGAAATCTTATTTGGTTTTGCCAGTCTTCCCTTGCTAAAATACTTTCCTCCAACTCTTCGTAAATCCGGGGAATTGAAAGTAGGATTCAAAACTCGAAATGCTGCAATTCGATTATAGCCAAATTTAGACATCATTTTTTTAATCATTTTCTTCCAACCTTTGAAGTGACCCATTTTGGTTGGGGTGAAACCTGGGCAGATTGCAAAAGAAACTAAGTCTAAAAAAAAACAAAAAGATCTTAATAAAATGTATTATGTTAAAAATATTTGAAATGTGGGCAATTACAATTTTTTCATACTTGTTCCAGCTAACCGACAATTAAGTTCTTTGCTAAACAATGTAACCTATTTCAAAAGAAAATCAGTCAAAATCATATCAAATCGAATGCAGGTCTCTATTGAAAGTAATTTACCACCATACCATCAGTTTTGTATTACAATACATTTCGAAAATTGAATTCGTGGTGTTCGCTTGTAAATTATCAAAGTCAATATGTCCAAATCGATGTAGACTTGAAGTAATATGAATAATGCGAGAAGGAAATTGTGGAGTTCCGGCTTTTTTCATTGTATGTAGCAGGAGGTTTGTGAGGAGAAAGTGACTGAGATAGTTGACCTTAAAAAAAAATTATCAGAATATTGAAGATAATTTTGAGAATCAAGAAATATTTAAATTTAGATTCTCTACCTGGAAATGAGTTTCAAACTCATCTTTTGTTTTTATAATCTCATCCGATGCAAATCCTTTGGAAGATAAGTTTGAGAAAATTTTCATTTTCAATAAATTTTGAATCTCATAATCAAATTATATATATTTTTAACAAAATTTTAAGGTTAAACTCACCAGCATTATTTATCAACACATGTACCTCTCCAATCTCATCAACAATTTTCCTTGCAAATTTTCTCACGCTTTCTAAATCTGCTAAATCCATATCCCAGCACTCTGCAATTTCTGTTCCAGTTTTTCGGGTGATATATTCTAATGCGAGTTCACCCTTTGCTCGATCTCGAACTGGAAGTATGAGTCGTTTGGGATTGTAGGTTGATATGTATCTTGCTAAGGTTTTTCCGATGCCTTATTAGATAGAAAATATAAGAATGGAAGTTTGGGTACTTTGAAATGAGTAAAGAAGCCTTTTTGAGCTGATTAATACCATCACTGGCTCCTGTTATTATGATAACTTTATCGGTCAAGTCAGTTTCTTTGAGGCTTTCCATTGGATCTTGTCGGCAAATGAATGGGCACATGTTTGAATTGTGAACAATTTTAATAACGAGCTTGAAAAATTTAAGGTTTTATTTCAAAATTTAAAAGTTGGAATATTTTTAGAATCTGAAAGACTTAAATAAAAAAATATGCTGTTGCATCTCCGAGCTTTTTAAATGCCTACCACACACGCTTCTATGATTATGCAACGCACGTATTATACATTGTGTATCTCTATTTACCAAGAGATCTTCAAACAGCAGAACAAGTCGGAAAATAGCGAATCATACCCTAATCACCGTTTAAAAGAGTGATTGTATTCCCGATGTCTACAATAATAATAATAATAATAATTTTGCTATTTATAGGTGCAAAGGCCTTGAAAAAGGGTTAAATTACTAAAAATTTGAACCATTATGAATGACAATGAAATCAAATGCTTATGCTTTTACCTGGGAAAATAGTTTTTAATTTTAGAAAAATTCATGTTTCTTTTAACAAGTATGGGTCAATCGTCAATGGGGTGATAGAATTATTATTATTATTATTATTATTATTATTATTATTATTATTATTATTGTTATTATTAGTTCAATGAAACATGACGCGGAAAATGTTTTCCCAAATAAAATTAATAATCTTTGGGAACGTTATTAAAAAGGCAGATATTTTCTAAACCGGGAAATTTTAATTAATTTCAAAAATTTTTGTTATCCCTCTTCCCTATAAAACTTTTATTTAAATGGAAAATAATTAATTTGGCACCAAAATTTTTATTTAATATAAAATTTTATGAAGTACTTAATCCGAAACTTCAATCATAAAATGAAAATTATATTTCTCTAAGCATAAAGTAAAGTCATGCTCTCTTATCAATAAGAATCATATTTTATCTTAAAAAAAAAGCACTTTTGATTTTTTAGTGGGAGCAAGAAAAGATGTTTCTCAGTTTCCTATCTAAATATCAATATGAAAATGTACAATTTAAACAGTTATCAGTAGATATTGATTTTAATGATTTGTCTTTGAAAAAATTATTTTTTTAATAAGTTTTTTATGACTAAAATTGTAACATGTTTGCTTAATGGTAAAAAATAAAATTTTCATATAAACACAATTGTCATAATCGAAAACCAATCTCGGATTTCGGCTGACCATCTTTATTGAATGAATTAATTAGTTTCATTTGATTGTATCTTTAATAATATAATTTTTTATTAATTATAATTATTGCCGTATTTATTTCTGTTTGTTGATGAAACATTAATGTTACAAATATTTTGACTCTTGTATAAAATGTCAAAAATAGGTAATAGAAAAATAATCTTATGCAGAATTCACCTATACTTTGTTAGTTTAATCTTGTTAGTTCTTTTCGTATATAAATATATATTTTTTGATAGGATAAATACGAATATTAAACCAAAAGATGTCTTTTCTTTACTTTAATAAAAAATGACAAAGGAGTATAAAGATAATAAAGAAATTAACATAATTAATTTGATGTTTACGCAAAAATCATAAAAATTTAATGAATTAAATAATCAAGCAAATCTGATCATGTCTTAATTTTTTAAAATTTTTTCATTTTTTTTTTCATTTTAAAGAAAACTAATGAATGATTAATCATGTTTTAATATATTAAAAATAATTGAATATTTTTTTTAAAAAAAAATTAAATTATTTAACTAATTTTATATTATGAAAAGTCAATATATCTATTTTTTAAAATTTTTTTATTTTATTTATTTATTTTCAACCAATCAATCTTTTATTATTTTAAACCAAATCAATTTAATTATATATATATATTGAAAAACTTTTGTTATTATAATCTTTAATTCTTTATAAAAATATTGCATTTCGATTAATTAAAAAATATATGCATAATATGAAAATTAATTTAATATTTTTGAATATATTTTTATTAAAATTTAAAATTATGTCAACAATAAAAAATATTGGTTACTATTTTCTGTATTATTATTATTATTATTATTATTATTATTATTATTATTATTATTATTATTATTATTACCATTATTTATATCTGATTTAAATGGTCAAAAAAATATTTCATCATGGAAATAAATAATAATTTTTATTGGTTTTACGAAAACAAGGAAAATTAATAAACTGTTTCTTTTTAAAAAGATTTTTTCTTTGATTATTGGTAAAAATATATAAATTCATTTTATTACAAATAGATTATACGACTTCATTTTTGATTAAAGATCACTTCATGTAACATATGTGTTAAAATTTTAATATTTTATTAGAGTAAATGTGAAAAAGAGTCTATACTTTGCAAAAATGAACAGATAATCACTGCTCACCATTCAATTACTGAGGAATTAGTACAAGAGATAGAGGTAAGCAGAAGTTATAACGTCATTTGGAATTTAAAAAATGGCTTGTTTTCACTTTTTCTTTAAAAAAAAAGTGAAAGTGAATTTTTATAAAAAAAGGTTAAATGGCATGAGAAATTGATCTTGTCCGTTGCAATAGTTTTAAAATGACGTTTTTAAAGATTCACGTAAAAATATTTTATCATTAATTAAAAGCTAAAAAGAATATTTTAAGTTAATATCCAATGTAAAATTCGTTTGATCAGTCTTCAATTCTTTTTTATAATCAGTTGGATGAGAATTGAAGCTAAATAGTACTTTTCCAAATTCAACGATTTTTAAAATGTGGAAAACCTTATTAAAACGTAGTCACAATTTTTTGTAAAATAATGCTCCAAGCAAAGCTTTTCAGAATTAAAATACCAAATCACAGATCCTCGGCTATATTTTTAATTGAGATTTTTAAATAATGAGCTCTCAATTGATGAGTAATAAGAATACGAAAGATTCTTTAATTTCATACACCACTCTATTTAATTGCGAATAATTATTTACGGAATTTTTGATTAATTAGTTTTAATTGATTGATTTTTCGTAAAACGTGTCAGTTCCTCGATATTAATGATCTAATTGATTACAGGTTTCCCTCCCAATTTTTTTAAATTCACTGATGTCAATCCTGTTATCCTAAAACGGTAATTAAATTATCAAAAAAGAGTGAGGAACGGCAATTAAATTATCAAAAAAAAAGTGAGGTAGTGCAAGGCAATGCAGTTCATGCCTTTTTAGATCACAATGACGGGTACTCAAAGTGTATAAGAAAATTGGTATAAAAAGTTTTTCTTCTACCCAATTATAGGTCCAATGTTGTTAAATTGGAAAGTGCAAATGAGACAATAAAAGATTTTTGGTATTTGGTTTGAACTCTATTTTTCTTTATAAGGGTTCGAACATAGACTTTCCAGATTAGCAATTTTTCTATACTCTTCATCTCATAAAAGGTTTAAATGAATACATTTGATTTCGAAAAAAAAAATTCAAGTCTTTTCAGTTTTAACTTCGAAAAAATTTATTACGAAGCCAATATAACAGTTGAACTCCTTACTAAATGGAAAAAGAAGCGAGTTTTCTTAGCCAACAACTCAACTGTGAAGTCGAGCTAGAACCAAAAGATTCAGACTCTCCTGAATCAATTCTAATCTCCATAATCATCAAACCAAACAACGCATTTCGTATCGAAGAAATTCTTGAAGCATTTAAAAAAACCGTACCAAACCTTTTACACTCTCATCGAGTTAGATTCCGTTTTTCACCTAATACACCTGATGAAGTGAAATCATACAGAGAGGAGGCAAAACAGTTATTAGATCCTTTACGATTTTTTGTCGAACAATTCTTGAAAAAAAATTATGGAAAGCGAAAGATATTAAGGAGAAACGCACGCTATTTAGATTTAGATTTAGCAATCGAAAATTATCATATTGAAAAGAATTCAATTTCTAAACCTGCTGTTGCTAGAATTAAATCAAACAACCATAGCCATGATATTTCTATAAACATAGATGATTCGGTTGGGTCTCGGTCAACTTTTACGGATCAGGAAGATGGAGATAACTTGCTTGTTGACACAGATGAAGAGCCTACAGGATGCTATGAGATTTTGCCAGCGAACTTGGTTGAATGGATTCTATTTTCTGCTCTTTTAATGGGTCTAGGATGGGCTGTTGGCAAGTCAATTTATGATTCAATTAAGCGTTAATTTTTTATTGTAAACGTTTGTATATTATTGTTTCGGATATTTTATCTTTTTAACTTCATAATTTTGCATCGAATTCATTTCATTTTGCATTTCAATTTCTATTGCATTAATTACATTTTTCCAAAAATTTAATCATATATGACATGATAATATAAAAAAATGGGCATAATATATATGCCTTTTAGTAATAAATCTTTATATATACTTCAAAATAAATATTAGTAGCAAGATGTTTGATCTTTTCTAGCACACTTTTCAAATTATGGGAGAAAAAGTTTGAGAGGAAAAAAGTAGCATAAACCTATGTAAAAAACTGAAAATAAAATACACCAGTAAAATAGGTCATAAAAAACGGTATTTAAAAGCTAATTAAATAAATTTTTAAACTTTTATTTTATTCTATTTATTGAATTTTAATTTTGTAAAGAAAAAGGGGAAATTTTCAAGTTAAAGATACAAGATTCTTCTGAAAAAAGAAAATTTCATGTGAATTTAATCCAGGAAATAGGTAATACTGCTATAAGCCCTGATACATGTATAAAAATTTTTAACTTTACAAAATTTAGAGATTCATCTAACTAGAAATGGCTTCTTGGGCTAAATCAAAGCAGTAATTTTATAATGGCTGAAAAATTGAACCATTTTAATTTTACTTATGGTATAAATTTAGTAAAGAAGGTTTTTTTTTGGAATTGACCAATTTCTTACCTATTTTGTTTAAAGTAACGGGCATACTTTTCCTGATAAGAGAGATCCTCCTTTCAATTTTATATTTGGTTTTTGGTGCTTTATATTTTTTCTTATCGAGATTTACAAAAGAAAGTAGATTTGTATATTAAGCATATAAATTTAATAATGATGGACGAACCAATTAAGTTGAGTGTTCGCAATTTTATGAAAAGGCTTTAATTTTACCAAGATCCTTTTTTAAACGAAGAAATTGTTTCATTAGCATATGCTTTTAATAATAAACTTGCTTAGAAATTAAAAGAGTCAAATTGCTCAACCAAAAATGTAATATTCCAACTCACTTAGTCAAACACCAGTTTTTTTTGACACTGCTTTAGTACCAGTGCTTAATAAATTTAAAAGGAGTAGTGAGAAAACCAAAGACTCGCTTTTTGAGTTTTGAGGAAATTCGGGAATTACATTATTATTATCATCATCATTATCATCATCATCATCATTATTATTATCGCTTATTATATCGTGACATTTTGTTATACGGTTTTAGAAATTGATTTTCTAAAAGATGATTCAGTGCTTGATATCGGAAATTACACTCCCGTCTTATATGACTGATAAAACAAATTTTTACTTTCTTTCTCATTTTTTCGTTTAATGAAAACCATATTTTGAGTTAGGTATTTAATCATTTGTAAAATAATAATTTTCAACCATGTCAACGTAATCAAAAAATAAGGTTGTTTCTTTTGGAAAACAAAAATAATGTAAAAAATAAGATTTTTCATCTCATCATATGCTTTCCTTTTTTTTAATCTAGTTCAGGATCATAATTTCTTATACATGAGGAAAAGGGTTAACAATCATAAATTCTAATTCGTATCCCTGTGCTTGGGTTTTTCTTTTCAAAAAAATGTCATAGACATTGCCCCAATGTTTATACGAATCACTTCTATGGTTGATCTTGATAGTATATCGATCTTTTGAAGGTAAGAGGGCGAATTCGTAAATTAAGCTAGATTGCTTACTTGAAAGAAGGGATTTGATTTCCTCTGAAGCTTTGTACAAAAGGTTAAATAGTTTATGACCTAATTGATCATTACTGACAAATCTTCTCGCTCCCAATTGATCAAATAAAAAATTCAACAGCTCGTATTGAGTTTCATTTTTGAGAACTCCCTTATCTTTTCCATACTTTTTATATTGACTAAAAGGAACAATAAAGTCGACATCTAAAGGGTCATTTTCTCCATCCAAATGAGTTAAACCGAATCGATAAACCCTTCCATGAGAGCAAGGTTCCTTACGAGCAATCGTCATATTAAATTTCTTGCGAGATGGAAAATGTGCAATTTTATGATGCCATTGTTGTGGAAGGAGAATTTGAGGTTTTGTTTGAATTGTTTGTTGCGTTTTTTCCTGACCTTTAATACTTTTGAATAACTTCTCAACCTCCTCTCGAATATATTCTTGTGATACTTGACCTTTTGAAAGACCAAGGATGTTGGAAGAATTTTCGAGAAAATCTTCAAGGCTGACCTTAACCACATCCTTATCTGTTAGTAAGGGATCTTGGTCTTCAACCGGAATTAATTTGAAACTAATTGGTGGAAGGTTTTGATCCCCTGAAATGACGGCCACACATATAAGATAGACGCAAAGAGAAATCAAGCAAAATAAAACTTTTTGAAACATTGAAAAGAGAGTTTCAAGAAAATAGCGAATTAATCCAAAGGGGTAATATTGACAATTTGATCAAAGGTTTTAAAATCTACTAGCCATTTTTAACCATTGTCTTTGAAAAATTTTAAGAGAAAACTGATTTATAAAAAATTCAATCTATTTAATTATCTGCATGCAAGAATGGTACCTTAACTATTTAAGAGGTTTTTATTTTCCAAAAGCATAACTTCTGATGATAAAATCTCCCAAAACATCATAATAAAAAATACACTCCTCAGAGGATCATTTGTTGACATAAGATCAAATATCGGGATTTAATTACAGCAAAAGACGCGTATCTCCTATAAAGATGAATCATTTTGCAATTTAGAGTTATATTAACTCATGAAAGAAAAGGATTACTTGGTTAAATTCGTTTTTTTTTTACTTTGACATCTTGCAAGGGCAAAGATAGATTTATTCAAAAAAAGACTTCAGAACTAATGAAGGTATGTTGTCAATTATAATATATATTAGAAGCTATCATCATGGCACAACACAAAATAGTGAAAAATTTGCAAATCCAAGATCCCGTATACATAATCATATCAAAGTAAATTATAAAATTCGGAAAGTTTTCCCTAAAAAATTTTGGTCAATTTTTGATGGTACAAATACGCAAATCAAAAAAGAGATGGGAAGCTTTGAGCATAAACCAGAATCATTTTTAGGTTGATATGAATCTTCAACTGCCACTCAAGTCTTTGAATCGACGAGGGAATTAATTTTGCAATAGAAAAATCACGCCGCATATTAAGAAAAAACGGTTTAGCCTCATAAACCAAGTGAAAAAGTCTTTTCTTCGAAAAGCAGACTACCATTGAATCCGATATAAAACTAGCCTACAGACGTCTGGGAAACTTCAATAACAATTTTCGAATAAAAATATCTTGGAGAAATTTGCAAAATATATTGAAATTCATGGCATCAAGGCATCAAGGCATGAGGCTGATATACCAGAGAAAATCTCGTGACCATCGATTCTCTTCCTGTTTAGGAATCTAATGTCAAAAAAGAGTAGTTTAAATCAGTCAAAAAAGTTTCAGTTTGCTCGAAATTGTAATAATAAGATAAAGTTTTTTAAGCAGCAATTCTTGAAATATTTATCTCGTTTTTTAATGGTGTTTATATAAATATTCATTGTCCCTTGTTAGAAAAATTTTTTGATCGATAAAATAAGAAAAATTACAGAAGAAAATCCATTATTTTCTTTGGATTTCATACATAAAAAATTTCTTTAAATAAAATGAATCAAGCTTAAAAGTTAAGAATTTGTTGATATTGAGAATAAGAATATAGAAAAAAGTTATTCATTTAAAATTTAAAAAAAAAAAGGTTTTCCATTTTAAAAGATCGATCAAAATTAATTTTTGCCTAAAGAATTCAATAACCAAACCAAAAACCTTGAAATAAGTTTCCCTGGTAAGAATATCCGAATAAAACTATCTTAGAAAGTTTCTCTTGTTCAGGCAACTATTTTCATATTTTATCGAAAATCAAATTAAACTACCCTTTTTACTTAATAAGATTATCTTAAAAAACTTTGATTTGACCAAATAGATGAAAACCTAAAGATTGGGTTCATATAGTTGCGAAAACTTTATCTGATTAATACTTTTATTGAAAGCGTTGACAAGGAATCATATTAGCGGCTCATTTCAATAATACCGTGGGTGTGATATTATTCGCACCCCTTAAATAAAAGCACTGAAAGAAATTTCGTTTATCTTCAAACCCCCCCTCCCCCTTCCCCTCCCCCTCCCCCTCCCTTTCTATACAAGTTTAAGCTGAAACTATGGATCACATCAGAATTTAGAGTCCTATTATTACCATACTGTGCATCCTTGTGCCATAAATGAATATTACCAACTTTAAAGTTCATTCAAAATCCAATTTAATTTATCCATCTATAGTAAGGGCAAACCCTAATTTACAAGTACATCATAAATAGTCCATTTTTCACAACATTTTTTCTTGAGAGATTGGTAAAGCAATGAATGAAAGAATTATATCTTTAAAGATATTAAATGATTAAATTTTACGATTTAATTGGATGCTTTAATTTTTTTGAATTAACTTTGCCATTGAAATTCTAGGCTTGAAAGAACTTTTTTAGATTGTCAATTTTTATTGCATGTCACACAATAAAAAATTCTCGAATAATAATCATCACCTTGCATTATTATTACACAAAAAAACACCTTTTTAATTCAATAGCTGTTTTCCAAATTATAAATATTGTTAATTTCTTATTTAGTTCATATGTTAAATTACTGGTTATTTAATGCTTTTGCCTAAAAATATTATTTTTAAACAATTTTCCTCAATTCTCTGTTGTCGAATTTTTTCTTGTATGCTTTACAAAATCAAAATTATAATATATATAATTGTTCTATTAATTCAATAAATTTGACGAAATCAATCAGTATTTCAGTCCAAGACTCAATACTCTTTATAAACTTCATAATTTTACCCATTTTGTGCTTATTAATGAATGAATAACATATATATTTTTTCGGAAATTTACAATTCTGAAAAAATTAAAACGATCATCTACTTAGTCATAGCCTAAAATTTATAGAACCAATAGTTTTAAGTGTGAAAGATAAAGTATAGAAATATTATTACTCGGTCATGCGGTATCTGATTTTCCCAGTTTGGTGAACCATTGTAACTCTCGAATAGTCTTAACATTCTCCTTGCCCTTTAGTGGTTGAATAATTTATCAGCAACTTATTTAGCAAAATGAGACATGATAACTATTAGTAACGATCCAAACCATGTAACTAGTCATTAATTGCATAAATGGTTTCAGCATCAGGTTTCAGTCTATTTTGCAAAGAACTATTCCAAAACAAGGTTACTTCAAATTGTGAATTGACTTGAATTACTTTTTATGCCAATCGTTTTGCCTTTAGCAACTGTTGTATAACTTTCAGAGTATTGCATAATAAGTTTTTCATACATTTTGTATTCTTGAAACTCAAAATAACGAGTCAATTCAATAAATAATAATTCATGTAAGCATGTACTAATTTTTGAGAAAGATTTTCTTCATTCAGTCAAAAAATGAGTTTTTAATAGAAATTTTAACTAACTTCATGGGCTAATGAGATCCCAAAAACGATTATTAGAAAAATCTTGAACTTTTAATATTAACAAAGGTTAGAATGAATTTTTTTTCTTACCATATGAGATTCTTTGCGTTTTAATCGTACATCTGAAATTTCTTTACAAGGCAGATGAATGAACAGTAGCCTTTAAAATTTTATCACAAGTATCGGGTGCAAAGTTTATTCGAAAGAATTTTAAGAAATAATTACTTCTCAGACATATAAATCATGAAATAATTTTCTGATTGTTTTCAATATCATTAGATTCGATTGTAATCAAGTCTTTAACAAATAAGCAATGTTTCTTTATTAAAACAATTTGGGTAAAAAGTTTGAATTTTGAGGAATTATTATTTTGCATTGAAATTTTCATTTATCTTAATTCAAGGAAATAAAAAAATTTTCGAAAAAAAATGTCATTTTTACAAATACATTTACATATTATTATCGCAACCATATATATTAGCCTTTAAGATATGTAATTAATTTAATAGGCAACAAATTAAATTTTCCAAATAACCTATCCGCTTTGAATCTGGGAAAATTCGAAATAAAATATTAATATATAATTTTTTGTTCAGAAATTACTAAAACATCCTAAGCAAATATAATACAAGAACCAATTTTTCTTTTGAAAGATCTAAAAGCTTACTATAAAACTTATTTCCTTTGATTAAAAAAATTTACAACTTTTCCACATCCAACTATTGGCAAGACTTTATGCCAAGAAACGAAACAGGATTCACTAAATTTGTTCCTTTTCCACACTCCAACTATTGGTAAGACTGTCATGCCAAGAAACGAAACCGGAATCACTTTTCCCCCTTTCTCCATCGAAATGACACCCAACTAACATAACACGAGGTGCCTCATGATCCACTTCATCCTGCTCATTTACCAGAAACAAAGGTTCCACAAGCTGAACAGTCAAATTCTGACACTCAATAAACGTCAATCGCTTCAAATTGGGTAATTCTTTGAGATGAGGTAAAGGACCATCAAAATCAAAGTTTGTCTTAATAAATTGGATCTCGGTCAATGTTGAAGCATTTGTGTAAAGACCGTGTAAAATAGAATTTATGTTGCCTGGTTGGCCTTTTATCTTGATTGTTTTAAGTCCTTTGGTGTATTTCAAAGTTCGTGTTATGATTTCGGCATTCGCAGATGGATCTTGCGTGTTTGTGATTGACATGTCTATTTCTAGGCAGGTCTAAAATAAGGCAAAATAATAATATTTTTAAAACTTTATGCAATATTGAAAATAAATCAGTTCCAATATTCGACTCTCTCTCGAAAAATGGCTTACCAAATTACAAGATAAATCAGCAAGGGATGGTTGATTTTCCACTCCGTTCATCCTTTCCTCGCATACCAATCGACACTCTCGAACCGATGAAATCCATTCTGAGAGCCCAGGTGTATCAATAAAAATCTTTAAAAATTCTCTGGAATTATCTAAATGTAAGGACCCGGTCACCCTCTCAAACGTCGCTTTATGGGTATAGAACAACTTCATCATTGCAATAACCAACTTCCAAGCACGATCAGGACGACATTTCAAATAACACCAGCATAATATAATTTCAAAAAACCCGTCCAAATCCAAATCTTGGGCGAAATGAGGATAATCGAAAAGTGGTGGTTTGGTTTTCGTCGAACAAATTTGGCGAACCATCAAGGTAAGTTTTTTAGGAAACGAAAAAATATCACGACCTTCAGACCTGGAAAGAAAAGAAACGTATACATCGATAATTTTGCTTCGTTGTTTTATGGAATGACGAGCGCTAAACGGGTGGCTCCATAGGTGTGGAATCGCTGCCGCACACCAGCGACTATTTACCAGTACGCTAGAGTAGAGGTTTTGTGTTGAGAATGGACCATGAGTGTGAGTTGGAAGAAAGTTTTGGAAGATTTGGTCGTAAATTTCAGCTGGTAATGATGCTGCTGCTGCCATGGAAGTTAAAGTTAGAAGTTTAAAATTTGAAATAATGAGAAAGAAATTTACAAAGTGAAATGAAAGTTAAAGAGTCCCGATACCAATTATAAATTGCCGCCGTATGCTGGTCTAACTGGAAAGGAGATCAGCAAATAACAGAAAAGGTAATTATCGATTATATTGTAACTCTGTTCAGATGCCATCTGCTGTGTACCCAGTCGTCAACAACGAAAGTAACAGTAAAAAGTCGGACGACAGCCATTTGTACCCCGATTGGTTTTTAACAAGGGTCTTTTATTAAACAAAACATTCATGTAATGAGAAGATCTGTAGGACAATGCTAAAAAATTTAGTGAGGATAATAGAAATGATACTGAAACCAAAAACCCCACCTCGGCGACGAAATATTGTTCCCTTCATCCTGAATGATACCGGATGTATAAAAAGGAATAATAATTCGGGCTTCGTGACTAATCAATTGGTTAACAGAATTCAACAACTATTTATAACTTCTTAAATCCTGTCCTAAAGGATGTTCTTGATCAACATCCTAGAGATCGACGAGGATAGTGTCCTTTTACGCGATATAATGATAGAGTTGCAATATTTTCTGTTTTTTCCTCACGAGGTGGTTGAATGAGATTGAGTTTTCTCGGGGCGTAAAAAGGCAAAAATCATTGTTTGGCGTGAAAATTTCAGCAAAAGATCGTTTTTCAGCTGAATGACTGTCCCCTAGAATTTTAGCCAGATTTATAAATAGTGGAGGGTAAGTAAAAACTTCAAACGAAGATTTTGGAAAGAAAAATTTTTGTTGACTTTAAAGCTATAGTAACACAAAATTGCCTGATGAAAGAATTCCTAATCAAACCTGTGATCTAAAGCTTGAAAAGCTAGAATATGATTCAGTGGAGTACTTTTAACAGATTCAAATTGGTGGTAACCACATAAATTGGATGAACTCGGCAGCATTTTTTTTTGAAATTGATATCCTATAAATGTCAAAAATTTTATCGATATTTTTGAAGCAATTTGAAAATTTTCAAAAAGAAGTAAAATATCATCAAGTATACATATAATTGATTTAGAAAATGGATTTTATCATATTAAAAATAATGTATGTCACGTTTCTAATTAGAGTTAATTCCCGGAAAATGTGATTTCTCAATAAAAACAAAAGCATCTCTATTTAGGTGAAATCAAAACATGCTTATTCGAATAGTATAAAAATAAAGGATGGTGTTAAAAGCATGATCCCTCCCCCCCATTTCTCAAGATTATTGTTTTGTGACCATACAGTCGGTAGAAAAAAATGACTGGGTAAAAATTTTAATGGTATTATTTAAAATAAATAAATAAAATTTAAAAAAAATTTGTTTTATTTATATTTTTAATGATTTTTAAAATTCATGGTGTAAAAAGTTTTTGCTAGAATGTATGCTATATAATTAAACATAAATTAGTAAAATGAACTTACTGACTGCGAAAAACTAGTCAAATTCTCAATCTACTGTTAATGACACAATTCAGCGATATTTAAAAATGACAATACAATAAATTTTTTACAAAGTGGACGTCCTTCTATATTGACCCATAATACTTGAAGAAATCTTATGATGTAATCCACGTAATACTGCTTTCGAAATTCAACAACATTTTGAAGAAATGAAAGTCATTTATGTATCAACAAAAACTATTCGAAGCAATTTACACGAAATCGGCCTGAATTCACGAATTGGTGCAAATAAACCTCTTTAAATGAAACTCAACGTCAAAACGATTGGAATGGTGCATAAAACTGGGTAATTGGTTTATAAAAAATGGCAACTGTTACGTGGAGCGATGAATCTCGATTTACTATTCTTCGTCCTGATGATTCTCAGTGTATTTAGCGATTTCTGGTGAACGTTATAATATTACAAATTTCTTACCAAAGAGAAATATGGTGGTAATGGAGTAATGGTATGGAATTACTTTCAGGAAAAAAAATATTTCTATTAGTTATAATTGAGGGTAAAATGAATAGGTGTTAATATTAAAATTCTTGAAGAAAGCCTATTGCAAAATTTTTTTGGCAAAGTTTATTTATTTCAGAATGATAATGCTCCAAAAATCGAATTAATGAAAAGAAAATCAAAATCCTTTCCAACTGGCAATCCCAATCTCCCGATCTTAATACTACCGAGCACTTATAGAATAAACTTGAAAGACTCATTTTTAAACGGAACCATTACAAAACAACATAAAACTTTAATTATTTTATTACAAGAAGAATATGATAAAATTTCTTCTAAAACTTTAATTGGAATTGTGCTACACCGAATAGAATCATGCATGCCCCATCTTTTTGTCTACTGACTGTATTACTCACGAAAAAAACCAGTCTGATTATCATTAAAATAGTTATGAAAATGCGATCGAACCATTTTACTTGTTGATATATTCGGCTTATATGTCTCCATAAGGTAATTAATTGCTGTCCAAATTTTCCTTCCAGAAAGATTAAAAAATTGGAAAAGAACAATTGCTAGGTTGAAAGGATACTTTTAAGTAGAAGCTTCAATTTTCAACATGTCCTTGGAAAGTAAGATTTTACAAGTTCACCATAGTGTAAAATGGTGAAAAAAGTTTGCGCTCAAATTATAAACGGAAAGGATTATTGAAATAGAATGAGACTTTTTTTGCTGAAACCCCGATAAATATATCCTTTTACTCTCCCACCACCCTTGGATACCATTGATTATGCCATATCGATTAAAAAATTCCACATAACGCCTCTGATTACATATCTTGAAACAAATCTTGAAGTTAATAGAAAATGAAAGACTTGGATTTGAAATTAACAGTTGAAAAGACATATCGTGGCACATTAGACGTCAATTTTATATTTACAAAATTTGTTGAAATGAAAGTTTTGGATTTTGAATGAATGGCAGTAGTGAAGAATTTTAACATATATTGAAAAGCCAGAGTATATTTGTTCGCATAGTGTATCGATAAGCAAGAAGATCCTTGAAAACTCAAGATGTTCCGAAGTACTAATCTTTAAAAATCAAAAGCTCTATCACATTCCGCAAATATCCACTCAGGTGAAATTTTGGTAAGATCGTGAGGAATTGGATTTAAATGTTTTACTTCCAAATTGATACAGCTTAGAAATCTTATGCTTTTCAATCTTGGTAAAAGACGTAAAGGCTTGGCATGAGAGAAATCGATTTGGTAAAATTCAAAAGTCGATAGGGTGGCAGCACTAAATGATAATCCTTCAAGAAGTTCACTTTCGTAAAGTCTGACCCAACTTAGTTTAAACCTTCTCAATTGACAAATTTCGAGGATTCCAGGGACCAAAGTCAATTTCCAGGCTCACCTAACGTAAAAGAAAATAAAAATTTTTTTAGATAATCTTTTTTTAAAAAAAACTACCAAATTTATCAACATCCAATTCCTCTCAATACCACATGCTATAATTTAAGCAACATGTTTTCACATCAGTACGTAGCCAGTCAAGAATATCCTCCTTAAATTCGAACCAAGATTTTCCAATTATAAACTTCTGAAAGAAACTGGATTTCGAAGTGAGTAATTCTGGCTTTTTCATGAAATTTTTCGATGTCAACCTGTTGCAATGGCTTCCTCACCCAGCACCAGAAATTTAGAATTTCTTTCAAATATGCCACATCAAGGGATCGAATAAAAGCTGGATAGGGAAAAATTAATGAAATAAAACTTGAGACTTGGCGTTTTTTTTCGAGGGCAAAAATAAACAATTATTTTCATTGGTGAATGGATTTTCCCACAAAATGGGGTATTAATGCTCTGCACCATCGCCGATTGACAGCTACATGACGGGATCTATCCATAATAATGAAAATCCCAAATGTTAATACTGAGCCCACAGTTCAAGTTAAAAAAAAAAGAGGCAGACCTCCAAAAAAGAACCTGTCAACAGTCAACCTTGAACCTATTGCCGAAGCTAGTAAAAGAGAAACTGCCAACAGAGACAGACATATCACCAGGAACGTAACAAAAATAAATAATGAACTTGATCTACAAGCTACTAAAAGTAAAACTACGAAGAGTTCCACCAATAGCACGGCAAAGGGCGATGATAAATTTGTCCTCCAGGTTACTGAAGGTAAACCTGCGAAGAGAAGTAGACCTCCCACCAATAGTATGGCAAAAGACTATCATGAATCTGTCCTCCTGGCTATCAAAAATAAGTCTGGGAAGAGAGGCAGACCTCCTATCAATAGAAAGGCAAAGGGCAATGATGAACCTGTCCTCCAGTCTACTAGAGTGAAGAGAGGCAGACCTCCCATCGATAGAAAGGCAAAGGTCAATGATGAACCTGTCCTCCAGTCTAATAAAGGGAAGAGAGGCAGACCTGCCATCAAGAGGACAATAAAAGGCAATGATGAATTTGCCCCAAAAGTTACTCAAAGTATAGCTATCAACGAAAGCTCCAAGCCTACAATGAATAACAAGGAAATCACCGTTGAAAGTAGCCTCACCGAAGCTCCCACAAAACGACTCAAACTTACAGCCATAAATACCAAACGTTCTACCAATGCAAATAAAAAATCCAATGTCAAAACCAACACTCGTGACTTTGTAAATATATTAAAAGAGGAAGATCGGATGGATTGGTTCGGTGATTTACCTACGTAAATATTTTTGAAAGACTTGTATCTTTCAACCGCTATTAGAATATGGCTAAAGATTTTCTACTGATTTAGTATTGATGACTCTGCCCCTGCAATAAATATCGGCAAAACAGTGTACATTTATGATCCACCCCATCCTATCGGTGAAAATTGTCGCTATTTATCAAAAGGAGAAATACTAGCAATGGGTCAGTTTGAAAGAGCAATTCACATATCCGAAGTTCCCGAAGAGATATGGCCAACAATTGAAAGTGGACATGTGGGTGTTTCAGAAATTATTAATTATAAAATAGGGGATGAAGCAAAAGATGAATGGATCAAACCACCAAGCGAGTTTTTAAAAACGAATTTATGTATTTAAAAATATTTTTGATTTCACGTGTGAATTAATGCCTTTTTTTTGTAAATTAGTTGTACTTGCAGCACCTTGCAACTTGATTGAGGAGATTGAAAAACATTCCCGTCATCCACATCCAACTTTCTCCAGGGAGAAATTTCGTGTTATTGGTGATGATCAGGAGCGAGATGTCATCTTTGGTCATTTTGTTAATAATAAATTCGTAACTTTAGGTCACTTATTCAAACGGTACATGACGAAGGCTATGAATCTTGATGCGTACCAAGCTGCTGAAATAACTTGCAGAGCTTTTGAAATGCATCACCTTAAGCCAAAAAGAGTGAAAGGAACATTAATAGCATCAGTAGGAATTTGGCCCAAATCTTCTCGCCTACCGTTTCTCTCCATTGGTTTGACCCGGTCAAAAGTGACAAAAAGTTACCTCGAGTTTCTCGCGAACCCAATATATTCTTTAGTACAAGCGTTGAATACGATTGGTGGTGCCCTCTTCAACCATTGGTATCCGAATGTTTATGAAAAATACGCCATGTTACAAGTTCCGCCTGAAATCCAATGGCACTCATCACCATGGAAAGTTTTTCATTTTAATTTGAAAAAACGTGATCCAAATTCTAAGCAGGCGGCTCAGGATAATCAAGAATCTAAAGAGCGTTCTGGTAGTGTCAATGTTCACCGGGATATCAATGATGTTAAGTTTGGAATGTGTGGTTGTTGGGTGCTGGGTCGCTTCAAAGGTGGTGAAATCCAATTTCCGGACCTTGGACTTGTATTGAGGGCAGAACCGAGTGATTTTGTACTTTTTAATGCGTATCAGCTATTTCATGAAACTTTGCAACTTCGTGATGAAATTTCTGGTGTACCAGCTGATAGAAACTCTATTGTGGCATACTCCGATGAATCAACTTACCCGGAAAATTATGTGCCCCTAGATAAACGTCAATATGGTAACACATTAACAAATATGGTTTTATCTTAACTTATGGATTTAAATTTAACTAATACTATAAAATTTTTGCAGTCCCTGTTGCCCCATATGTAGATGATAGTGATAGGGAAGAAAATTGTAATAACGATAGTGAAACAAGCTTAGATGACGATTAATTATGTAAATTTATTTTCGTTCGATTCATTCTTTAAAATCATCTTATTCTAAAAAAATTGATTCCAACTATCATGAATATCTAATTACCAAAATTTATTCGAAATAATTATAAAATTTATATTTTTTAGAATAATACATCATCAATAATTACTTCCTATGATTTTTTATTGATAGCTTTATCTATTTTGGATAATTTCATTCAAAATTTCCACGTGTTGTTTTACTACTGTTATTTTAATATTTTTGGTGTATTGGTAATATTTTAAAGCTTTTTTCCAATTAAAAACTGAATTTCTTGTCTGCAACGTTCTATTTAATTTTCATTTTTGTACTCATGTTGGAACTTTTTGATTTTTTTAGTAGTTGCAGTTTTAAGAGCTATTTTTTTGGTAATTGCCATATTTGTCGCAATGAGCAATTTTGAAAATAAAGCTTTATATGATGTGTAATTTAGAGATTAGTAAAATTTAATTAATTATAATAATTGATTTCTTATTATTATATTTATTAACATTTTAAACATTTATTTAAGTATAGTGTAACAAAAAACTAAACAATTAACAAAAAAAGTTGTTGTATATAAAACTATTATTTTTTTCCAATTTGAACAAATATAATTCAAATAAAAAATATTACAACTACCATAATTCTATGTTTTTAGTTGGCATTTTTTAGAATTAATTTTATAAAATTTTCAACTGTAACAATATATTAATTTTATATTAATAAAATTACTATATTAATTTCGTATACTTTTTTAATTATTATGTATATAACTTCGTTTTTATTAACAAAATTTTAAGTTTAATTAATATTAATTATTAATCTTTATTTTTATTTCTTAATTTTGTTTTATCTTGTTTTTAGTTAGATCTCAGATAGTATATTTTTAATACGAATTTTGTTTTATAAAATTTTTTATTTCATATAAAAAGTAATACTAAGCATTACAATTTATAAATTTACATAAGTAAATATAATAAATATTATTTAAAAGAGTAATTAATTAAATAGATATTAACTGAAAAATAAATAAAATAAATAAAATAAATAATAATAATAATAATAATAATAATAATAATAATAATAATAATAATAATAATAATAATAATAATAATAATAATAATAGTGTAATTAAAATAATAATGTAATTGAAAAGATAATTAAAAAATTAAAATAATTTTTAATAAAAATATTAAATTTTGTTTATTTTATTTTTTTATTTAAAAAAATTTTGAAAATATTTTTTAAAAAATTCTAACAAGATTTAAATATTAATCAAATTTTTGCAAAAATATAATTAATCAAACTCTTAAGAAAATTATAAAATAAAAAACTAGAAAAATTCATATATTCAAAACTAGTTATTAAAATTCAGGAAGAAAAATTTTTTGGTTTTCAAGTTATGCTTGATAATATTTAGAATTTTTGTGTATTTCTTAGAAAATTACATATTTTTGTTCTAATATAATTATATTCTAATTTTTTGCTGAAATTTAAACAAACTTTGAGCCTAAAAGTTTGAATTTTCACCCACATGTATCCGTCTCACAGTGAAAGAAATAACATTACAAAAAATAAATTCTTTCAATTCTACTCAAAGGTTAAATGTAAATGACTGCCAATAATCATACCACTTTTTACAATTTAATTTTAGTAATTTTTTAATGTGAGGGGAGATCCGGCAGTAATTTTGATGGACGTGATTGGAGAATAAAATCTTGCGATCTTTATCTTTGTACACGATAAGGTTTGTTATTTTCCCAGTTATTAATTTTGAAAAATATGTTTTTATTAAAATTTAGTTTAGATATTTGAATCAAAGAATTGTAAATTAATTTGCAAATAATCAAAAAATATAGAATTTTTGATTTTATTTTATTTTATCATTATTTTTTATAAATTATTAATTTTTTATTTGATTTTTTTAAAACTTTGAATAAATGCCTCATTGTTTATTTTTAATTAAATTATAAATATAAATTTTTTAAATGAATAGAATTTTATATCAATTTTTAAATATTGTTATATTCTTAATATTCACAAAAATATTTCGATTTTTTTATATCCTTTTTTATGAATATAAATTTTTAATATAAAATTTCAATTTATTAATTACTGCATAAAATTAAATAATTTTTATCTATTTCTAAAATAAAAAGTTTATAGAATTAACTTTAAAAGTTACTGGCTAAAACATCAATTTATTTTAATTGTGTTATTTAAAGTCAATATTTACAAATTATTTCTTATTCTCGAATCATTAAGTAATAATTTTAAAACTAATGATTTTTATTTCGTCAAGACCATTTACTAGTAAAGAGAATTTTATAAATTCAAACCTAATAAGAAGAAATTATGCTTTTTTATTTTGTTATTGTTGTACAATTTAAATTCTTTATAACAGCTGCTTCAAAATTATTATTTCCAATTTTGAGGTTTTGACTTCATTGTTTACTTTTAAATATACTTTCCGTCATTTTGCTTTGAAGATTTTCGCGAATTAGGTTGGTTTTGGTTTGGGACCTTACAAAATACAAATTTTTGTTATAATGATCTTACTCAAAAGAGAGTTTGAATAATCGAGTTTGCTGCTTTTTCCTCTACCGCAATAAATTTGGTTTAGTTTCCAGCATCCAGAAGTTTGAAAATAAATATCACCACTTAAAAACAAAATATTAATATTAAATTGAGGTCAATTGTGGCCTCAAAAAATTTTCTTTTCTTTGCAAAAGTTTGTGTAATTTAGAGAGTGGGCTTCCACTTGGTTTGTGTCATTAACAAGATTCATAAGTTTCATTTAAAAAAATTTCAAGATTCATATTTTTAAAATTTATTGCAAAACCAAATTTGCTTGGCTTCATCAAGAAAGGCATATAATTGCGCCCAAAAAATAATTTCTTTGGGAAAACATAGTTTTAAATAACATAATTTTTTTTCATAACCAATCTTCATAAAATGCTAAAAACAAATGTAAAAATGGAAAATATTTTTTATAAAGGAAAAATTGTTTTTGAGATCGAAAGGATAAGAGTCGAATAAGAAAAATTTAAAAATCGGCGCATCGTGAATTGAACGAATATTCTTGACAAAAGAATTTAAATCAGCATTGAGGATGATCGAACCGAGAATTCATTGAGTAACAACCGGATTTCGTATTTCGTATTTCAAGTCGTGTATTTTCGAAGAGGGACTCGTAGGAGAACGTCACTATCAACCATTTTAATAAAGTCAATTCGCTGTTGAGTTTTCTATAATTTCAGGAAAACTACACGTGGACCATGGCTTTATTCGTTTTTTAATGGCCTTTCGTAGAAGTCTACTTTTAATGGGGGTCAAACATCGAAATATGAGAAATAGAAAATTCCTATTATTTTGTCCTTTTTCACGTAGACGAGAAATGAAGACTTTAGGCTCTAATGTGAGGTCAAGGAAAGAGTCTAGAAGCCATGGCCAAGCTTTCTTGATTACAAGGAAAACTTTTTTTATCGGTTTTTTTTGGTAAACTAACCCTGAAAGCAAACTAGGCAAGTATCTACAAAATTTTAAATATTGGGAATGTTAATCGAGTTTTCGTAATTGTCTTTAGCATTACAAAGGCTCTGGATCAAATACCTGTATAATGCCTACTGGGACTGAAACTAACAAACTGTAGGGCGATCTTTAGCCTGAGATATGCTGACCTAATGAAATATTCGTTAAACGTTTTGGAGCCAAACCCTTTAAATTTATTTGTCATCACCTTGCAGCATGATGCTGGAGCTGTTCTATAAAGAAGAAATTGATATATCTTTTTTTGACATTTATAAAAAGGTCATTAGAGATCGTTAAATTTTAAGAAAAAATGAGGATTATTGCTCTAGATTTTCGTCTGGTTTACCTTATCAGTGAGCATTCAATCTTGAAAATATACATATCATGTTTGCTATTTAAAAGCCAATTGGATTAACGAAATGAATGATTTCCTCCTCCGGCGATATTTCAAAAACTTTAAGAAATGTGAAAGCACTAGTGAGTTTTAATATTCGATGAGATGAGATTTCTTATATCGGTAAAAATTAGTTGTTGTCAAAAAATGCAAAGAAATTAGAGTCTTTAAGAAGTAATAATTCGGCGATTCAGATCATGAATTTTTTACTTTGGATAACCCTTTTTTGTAATTCTTGACAAATCGATCAGAAATAACTATTTATTTTCAATCCATGATCTTTTCTCAAGTTAAAAAGCTTGCTGGTGAACAATCTGCCAAGCAGTTATTTATTTTCTGGAGTGGGTCGGTCCAAACGTTTATCTATGTAGAATACCATAAGTTGCTGACTGATGTATCCGGGTATTTCCAATATTCACCCCAGTATCCGGGGTACTGTATTGATTGGGAGCATATTCGGTGAGTTCTACGCAAAAAAATTGCTAAAAATTCATTTCTCCAAATGTAAGCATGATCTAACGTAAGTTGCTGACTCGTAGATTTATGATTTATGCCCTTTATTGATTTTTAGGTACAACTCTTTGGATTATATTATGTGAAGTACTCGGATATAAATCAAATTTTGGACCTAAAAATCAATAAAGAATATAAAAAATATGGTGGTCTATAAGTCAGCAACCCACAGTAGTGCTTGGCTTTATAACTTTTGCTTTTCAAAACATTGGGAGATGCTTGATTAAGCAGCTATTGGCAAATAATTTTTCCCCTGATAAAAAACATTTCACTTCAGCACAAAAACAAGATTTTGCCAATAAAACCTTGAGAATTACATGCTTGTTAAAGGATTCTTGTCTCGTTTTATTTTAATTATTGGATCTTTAACGTAACTATTGAAAATTAAATTGGAAAATTTAGATTTATTTAAAAAATTGAAATTTGAAAAAATTCTCCATTTCAAAACTTGCTTGAATTGGATTTGGTTTTTAAACCAAGATTAATGCGTAAGAATTTATGTATTGGGAAAAATTAAATTTTTAACTGAAAAGTCTTCGGCTAAAAAAGCTTTTGGATTTCAAAAAAATTTAAATTTAAATATTAGTTAACTTCTCTCAATTTCAAACATAAACACTTCAAAATAAAAATTAAAACTGAACAAAATGTAATAAGAATAAATAAATAATTGTAAAAAGCAAAAATGAATTTAATTTAAATTTTATTGAACTAAACTGATAAAATTTTGAATAACTATAACATATTACGAAAATTATGTCAAATATTATAATTTATAGTGTAAATAGAATAGTACAATAATTTAAGTTAAAAATATAATAATAATTTATTTAAAAAATGGAAATTATGTATTTGAAAAATAATAATAAGTTTAAAAATATCAATACGATTATTGATTCTTTTGATAATTACTATTTTTTTATTTTCTTGAGTGAAGCTCTTTTACAATCTCCATATATTTTTAAAATAAACATAAACTGTGCATTTTTCACACATAACAAGTCAATAATACATTATGTTGCAGTAAGTAAATTTAAACCTTGATCAGACATCAAGAAATTATTATACAACAAGATCTATTTGAACAGACATATTAATGTCCAAAAAAAACACCAATTTTTTCAAATTTTTATCTTAATAAATCCATAAAAATCTATCAAACTGAATCTAAATTGTTCAACAGATCATAATTCTCTATTTCAGCCAATTAGCTTTTATATTATTTCGATATTTATTCCGATATTTATTCACTATAAATATTACTAATTGATTACACTAAGTTTTTTCAAAATATAGTGTTAAAAAGCCTAAAAGCTTTATTATAGCCAATAAAATTTCTACTTAAATTTTGCATTCTTAAAACAATTTAGATTTTTTAACATGTGAAATTAAATTAAATATATATATTTATATGATTTTAACTGTTTTATTAAAAGTTGTTAATATATAGTTTTTATTATGAAAATATTTAAAATTTGCAAAATTTTGATTTTAAAATCTTCACTCATATGACTCTCTATATGCTAAATTAACAATATTTTAAACTAATTTATATTACAAATTTTTTTGATATTATCATATATAATAAATTTGTTAACAATTAATTATTCATATTTTATTTGATATATTATTATAGGTCAGAATAATATGCTAATAAATAACAAAAAAAACAGATATTATATAAAATGAAAATAATCAAGAAAATTTTTAATCAAAAAAACAATTTGAATAAAAATGCAATTTAATTGATATAATCAGTTTTATAAAAATTACAGCTGTTAATTTTTCGAAGAAAATTTAATAAAAGATATTAGTTGTTATTTAATAATTATTTATTTGTAAATACTTTCACTAAGAATAATAATAAAACAAATAAAGAAAAAAAAAGGAAAAAAATTGTAATTTTTTATTCTAATATGTTTAAATTAAAAATTTAAATTAAAATATTTATTTTTATGAACAAATCTTTTAAAAATATAATAGATAAAATTTGACTTATTTAATACATTTTTATTTTGAATTTTTATTAGCATTAGTATATTAATTATTCGGATTTATATATATTAATATAATTCTAAATATTTGTTATTGTACAATATAAAATGTCTGTTTTTTGTATTTAATTTAATAGTAATTTTTAGCAGACAAAATTTTTTTATAATCATATTAATCTACTTTTCTTAATAATATATTTTTTATATTTATTTAATACATAAAGCTATATAGTATATTACAATAAACTTAATAATTAATAAAAAAAGGTATTATATATATATATTACTTCAATCTAATTAAATAAAAGTGCATACAAGTAAATAGGAATATTCAATGTTAAAATTAAGTAAAATTACAAAAGTATCTATCTTAATTGTATAATACAATGTTAAAAATAAAAAAAATCAAGCACAAAAGTGGTAATAATTGTAAAAATATTTTAAATATTAGTTTTAGTTTTAAGTTTAAAAATTTTTTAAACCATAATTGCGGTAAAAAATTTCAATATTATTGCAAAAAAAATTATCTATTTTATAAAATATAATAACTGACTAATTTGCTTAATTTTAATGTTTTAATTATGCAATTTATTTCCTTTTAATTTTCTTTTCAAAACTTCTATAAATAAAGTATTGGTGTATTAACTGTTTTATTTTATTATCATTATTATTATCATTATTATTATCATTATTAAAGCTGTTAAAAAATTAAAATAATTGCATAAATATACTGTTTATAAGTTCTAAAATCAAGTAATAGTTTTTATTTGGTATATATAATATTCTAATAAGTTTTCAGTTATTTTTTATTGTGTTGGCTTTTTGGATTTTTTTTGGTATTAACTAAGTTTTTAAATAACTTAATATAAATATTAATTTATTATTTTTAAGTTTTATAATAAAATATTGACTATATTCTAAATTCTATTTGTTTTTTGTTTTTTAAAAATTGCAAGTAAAAATGTTTTTCTCTAATATTTTAGGTTTACTTAATACAATTTTTAAATTATAATATATAAAATATGTAAGTAAAAAATATATAATTTTGAAAAATAAATTCAAACTTTTGTAATATAAGTTTAAAGAAAAATTAACCGTATAAAAAAATTATTTTATATTAAACTATACTTAAAATAAAATTTTACAATTTATTTGCATTTAAATATATATAATTTAATTATTTTAATCATATATAAAAACTTGAACTACCATTTACTTATTATATTTTTTATTATTTTAAACAAGCAAAACTTGTTTAATGTTAATCAAAAAATAATATAGTTATAAAAACCATTATATATTAAAACATAAATAACTTTATATTGCTTATTAGCTGGTCACGCGTAGAAAGTGCGTAAGTCGCGTTTAATTTAGAAAACTCTGATGTTGTATTGTATTAAATAATGATTGGGCTGTACTCGTTAAATAAAAAAAATATTGCATATATGTAAATAAAAAATATGTTAGATAAATGTATTTTATTTGTTATCTAATAATTTTTTTCTTAATTGTAATAATACTGAATTAATATAAAAAAATTTTATTTAATAATAATTAAAAATACAAAAAATTATAAAAATATTAGTTTTAAATTTTATATATATAACAGTAATACTTCTAACTATATTTATTTACTTAAAAAGAATATATATTTAAAAAATAATTAATAATAAAATAAATATTATTTCATAGTAAATATAAACTATATACTTTTTACATATGACTAGTCACCAAGCCAATTAATCAATTTAAATTAAATTTAATACTATATTATGATTATTTAACAAGCAATTAAAAATTTCTAATTGGTTATTATTATACAATTATTATGTATATGTATTTATTAGTATACTAAAAACTCAGAATTATTTGTACACACAGAATATGAAGAGTGTATACTTAGCTTTAAGTTCCAAACTTGAAACTATATTATAGTATACATATAGAAAAAATATGTATTTATAAAGCATATGCTTAGAAAAATATTACTTTAATTATAAATAAATACTTTATAATTAACTATAAAACACAATAATTGCTGTTTAATTTTAAAACATTTTAAAAAATATAATTTAATTATTAAATTTAAAAATATTAAACAATTAGTCTATATTATAATAAAAAATTATAATAAATATTGTTTTGTAAGTTATATAACCAAACAATATATTTTTTTTTAGTTATTTTTTATGCACAAAAATTTGTCATTGTATTTAAAAACAAATAAATTACAAAAAGTAGAATGAACTATATTTTTGTTTATTATCAACTTATTTTACTTTTCTTAAATAAATTTAATATAAAGCTACAAGCTGAATTAATAAAAACAAATACATATATAAAAAGCACTAATATTTTAACTTTATTATTGTTAATATTTATTTATAAAATAAAATTGTTTTTTTACAGACATTTTTCAAAATTTAAACTTAATAAATTATAATTATAAAACTAATTTAAAAAAATTGTTTTTATTAAATATTAATTTACTTATTTTAAAGAATTTAAAATTTTTTAATCATTATAATAAAATAAAAATAAATTGTTAATAAAATAGAAAATTTAAGTAATTTAGCTTAATATTGTTTTAACATAAGTTTAAATAACTGGTTAATATTCAAATCATATAATTTATATTTATAGTTATTTTTGTTATGCTTAAATTAAACTATAGAAAAACTATACTTTATTATAGCAAATAATTGCAAAATTTTTATTTTTTTGTATTTTATAATTATAATTAAAGAAAAAAACAAAAAAACAACTATCACTTTTTTTGTTTTTGATTAAAAATAAATTTTTTAAAGTTTTATTTTAAGTGATTTATTAAGAACAATTCTAATATAATTGTTATAATTGTAAAAAGTTTTATAAAAAGCAGTTATTTTCTATTGTTAATCTTTTTTTACTACTTAATTGCTTAAAAAAACAGAAACAGTTAAAAATAATCTTTTTTTCTCTTTTAAAAATAATATACTTAATATTTTTGAAATATTGTTCCTCAATATTTTTTTTAGTGTTTTTTAAAATAATTTTTTTAAATTAAAATCTGTTTTAATTTTTGTAAAAAATAAGACATAAACTTTTTTTAAAATTTTTAAAATTTTTACTAATTTTATAGTATTAGTATTAATTATAATATTTAATTCTGTTTTCTTTGTAAACAATAACTTTTTTTTTATTTTGAATAATAATAATAATAATAATAATAATAACAATATACTTGTCATTTTTAATTTGAATTAGTATTAATTTTAAAAACAAATATATTTTAACGTATTTATTACTTAGTTACCAAAATTAAGTTAATAAAATAATAATTAAAGCTTTTTTAATTTTTTTAATTTTTAAAAATATTGTTATTTTAATGGTATTTTGGAGCAATTATTAATTATCAAATATTTTTGAATGAATAATTTTTACTTTTGTATTTAATACTACTGCTAAAATTTAAAATAGTTTATATTAAAACTGTTTTTTAGTTTTTATATAATTTGTAACAATATATTATTAATTATTTCAGCTTTTTAAAGTTTTTAAAACTATTTTTACTTATTAGTTAATTTTAATAAAGAAAAACAATATTAAAATACTTTTTTTATTAATTAAAAAAAGATAATTAGTTAATTTTTTATTGAGTTATATTGTTTTTAAGATTTGTAATATAATTGTTTAAATATATAATTAAATTTGTTTTATCTTTTAAACTTTTAAGTTTAATTATTAATAAAAATATGTTATTGTTATTGTTAAAACTGGCATTTTAAAAAATAGTAATATTTGGTAAAAAACTCTTAAATGTTGATGTTATTATAAATGTTAAAGTTTAGATTATATTGTTTTTAATTATAAAATTTTTTATAAAATCTTTTTTTAAGTTTTTGTTATATTTAAGTTAAAATTCTATGTTAAAATTATTGTTTTTCTAATATTTATTGCTATTCATATAGTTATATTTGATAATAAGTTTAGACTAATATTATTAAAAGCCTAAATTTAGAATTTTTTTAATTTGGTTAAATCTATTATTAGGCCTATTGGCTTTTTGGTAATTTTGGTTAAATTTTTGCTGTTTATTAGAAATAAACTTAATAATAAAATAAAAACTCAGCTTT
Source organism: Geosiphon pyriformis (assembly GCA_016748015.1). NCBI lineage: Eukaryota > Fungi > Glomeromycota > Glomeromycetes > Archaeosporales > Geosiphonaceae > Geosiphon > Geosiphon pyriformis. Next base: position 124,500 of record JAAOMT010000602.1, on the reverse strand, counting down.
TTTTGCAAAAGATTTTAAGAGTTTTTCTATTGGTAATAACATAGATAATAAGGAGTTTTTGTTATAAAAAAGTTTTTTAATATAAATAATATTAATTTTAAGCATTTGGTTACTTTTTGAAAGTTGTTAAATCTTTAATATTAAGAAAACTAGATTTTGAGTAAGTCAATTTGTTTGGAAGTTAAGAATTTAAATTATCTAATATGTAAAATAAGTAAATTTGGGCTTTTGCCTTTTATGCTATAACCTAATGTAGTTTTAGCATAAGTCTAGATGGCTGGGTTACATGTAAAAAGTGCATTATGCAAACTTATAGTTTAAATTTATGTAGGAACTTGAATAGATATTGGAAGGATCACACTTTGTTAAGATATAATAAAAAAAATTTTGAATGGTTTTATCAAAACTTGGCTTAATATGAGTTTGAATTAATATATAATTGTAATTCCAAAATAAACACAATTAGATTTGTACATTTTTCAATATAGGTTAAATGGATTTTTAATTAAAATAAAATTATTCATGTAAATCTTGATCATCTTGAGTCTGATAACTACAAGATGAATTTAATTATAATTGATTGATGTTTTCTTCCGAGGCTATTTTTCTCGAAGAAGAACAAATTTCTTTATATTAAAATATTAATTTCACAAAATTTCCAATGAATTATTGACTTTTTTTAATAATTCCTTTCGTGCAAAAAGTGTTCAACCGTCTAGATTTTGCAAAGGTATTTAAATAAGATCGTTTCACAATATCAAAAGCTATGATTTACACACTTTCACCAAAAAAGCCGAATTTGACCAAGAAAGGTTAGAATGAAATCTTGAATAAAAAGAACGAGTGTTCATGTCTAGTTATTGAAATATTGCTAGCTCATTACAGAGTGATACGCGGATTTTTTCTGAAATGGTAAAGGGTTATTTTGCCTACATAAAGAAAAACCAAAACTGCATAATAAATCTGCGGGAGGTATATCAAGTATAGATGAAAGTGATTTCAAAGATGTTTGACAAAAAATATGGAAGATTTAGGAATCGCATGACATTTTTATCCTTAAAATTTTTTGGATTTCCACACGTCGATATCAAAACAAAGATCGGGAAACTTTTAATTTAGCCTATTGATCAAGTTTCTAAGGTATATGATTCAGGATTTATGCTTTGATTATATTCTCAATTGTCAGAATTTCAAACGATAACAATATTTATCAGTTCTAATTAAATCTTTGATAGACCTTCGAGCAACAGGTTTTTTCATCAAAGGTAATTTTTCATGTCGACTATTTTTTAAAATTCTTAAAACTTGCATTATTTCAGAAATGAATCACGTTCCGCATAGTGTTTCTGAGGAAAATGAGAATTGCATGAGAATCTGGAGTCTATTAGTAGAAACTGTGGCTAGTATTATACACATTTATGGTTTACTTATCTTTGAACTCCCTTATTATGCGAAATATTTTCTTCGAACACTGATGTTAGTTCCTTTTTTTGCGAAGTGACACTCTTTTGGATTTATTATTGTCTATTATTTAGATCAATAAACCTGAAGAGAGAATGGCGTTTCAAAAAAAAAAAAAAAAAAAAAAAAAAAAAAAAAAAAAAAAAAAAAAAAAAAAAAAAAAAAACATTCCTTAAATTCTAATGCATTCTTAAAAAGCGAAATCATACCTAATATGATATATAATTTTCTCAGATTTGTGTTCCAATATCAGATCAGCGTTGCATTTCCAATAGTTAAGTTATTAGGGGCGGTTATCGAAAGACAGCCAATATAAAACCCGATCCTTACAAGATGAAATTCTCCAAAGAAACTCTTGCAAAGTTAGTTTTATGTGATACCCTTACCCAATTTGAAGCTAGTTCGTCATTTTTTCGATTTAACGATAAGAATATGGCTACCAATTCTTTCTCTTTCGATTTTCAGTTATAAATATATAGTAAACATATCTCTTCCAACGGGCAACTGGATAAGTTTTTAAGATTCCCATCTTCAAAGCGAAAATATTCATCGTAAAAAGTTTTGAGTTTGAGATTTTTAATTCTGTTGGAATTGCTAAAATTCAAATAGTATATTTCCTTTTAAAAATGAGCTTTTATTTGCTTTGGTATCTGTGCAATGTCTGCAAGAGGGCCAGCAAGCAAAGTAAACTATATTCAACACTTTCCAAAAATGGATTAACGCTCAATCAAGCTAGAGCAGACTTTACACCTGCCCAAGTCACACTTCAGTCGAATAAAGATTCAATAGTCTACAGGCTTGAATTCAAATCAACCGAATCTCTCTCTTCGAGTATTTCAAGTACCAAATCCAATCATCATAATCATCATCATCATCATCATCATCATCATCATCATCATCAAGATATTCCATGTAGCATTTCCAGCAGCAGATCATCAATATATAGTGGTGAAAGCATGGGGTATTCTCAGGATGGCCAAGGAGGTTTCTTTGAATGGTCCGATGGTTTTAAACATTATAAATCAATTGGATCTTATCAACAAACACGAAGCCATAAACGAAGACTCACTAAAGATTCTGAAAGTCTTTCAACGTCATCATTCGTCAGCCGATTTTCTCAAGATTCCATGTGGGAAGATTGGATCGTTAAATATATAAGAGCAGACGACAAGTTGAGAGATGAACATTCTTTAGAGGATTGGATATTTGATACAATAGATCAAAAGGATTAATACCGCTAAATTTAATAAATCATGAACCTTTTAATATTTTCTTGTTTGATATTTGGAATACCTTATTTTAAAGTGTACTATTTATATTTCAAAATAATTATACTCATGTCTTTTATAATATTAAAAATTGGATTCTATTAATATGTCATTTTTTATAATTAAAAAAAAAACAATTTCTGACCATAAAATTTCGAACCTTTTTCTGATAAGAGGAGAGGGCGGGTTAGAAAGGTAGTGTATTGTCGTCGCAAAGAAACTTTATTAATAATGAACTTTTGTTTTTAAAATGTGAATTTCAATTTTTTTTTTTACAAAACAATATTTTTTGAACTAATAAAATACTTTTGTATTGGAAAAAATAGGGAAAATTTATTTAAAGTCTTCTAAGTAGTTTAATAGCAAAATTGCTGTGATTGATATTATTCTAAATTTTTTTTAGAATTAATTCAAATATGATGTATTCAAAGATAAAATTGTTTTCAGAGCATTTTGAAAAATATTTTCACAAGAAAATTTATAAAAAGTCATTTTCTCATAGGTGCAAGGTGTCATAATGAAAATAATTAGCATTATATTATAAAATTTCTTCCCATGCCTTATGTGAGGTATTTTTTATAGAATAACTTTTTTGAACAAAAACTTGGGATTATGAGACTAAAATTAAAAAATTTTTAAAAAAAAAATTGAAATGCTTATCCATCTGCTGTAAATGTTTATTCTATTCAGTTATTTTCCAAATTGTTAATAATTTTAAGTTTGAAACAAAAAAATAAATAAATTAGAAATTACTTTCTCAATTTGATTTTGTTTAACCTTAAAAGTTTGAATAACACACTTCTGGGTTAAAACTCGGTAGAATCTCATTTTAATTTCAGAATTATTTCCTAATAAGATTCTTAAAAAAGATCATGAGTATTTGAATTCACGGGTTCACATAAGCGCCATAAATAATTTAGGTATTGCTGATTAATTTATTTTGGAAAGGAAGCAATTAATTTCTTTTTATTCGAATTGTTTTATTACATAACCTATTAATTAAATCTTACATTACATAATGGAGTTAGGTACCAGAGTACAACCGTTACAACCACAACTCCGACGAAAAGAACAACGTTGTCTATGGTAAACATAATTTTGAGATTTTTTAAATCTAGGGAATATGAATGGGAAGGTATTCCTAAATTGTTTCAAATAACTAAAAACTAATTCAATTTATTAGAGATTAGCTTTTTGTGAAAAGTTGAGTTTCAAGTATAGGTAATTGGATTAAAATTATACTTTATCTCATCTCATCTCATCTATTAAAATTTTAGTATTCTAAAATAATTTTAGAGGGAGTAAAAAACGTTTGTAGAACAATTTTTTTTTGCCAATCGAATTTTATTTTGAAAGATTTAACTTCTCGTGTATAAAAAAAGGAAGAGATTTAGAAGTTATAAATTCATTAAAAAGTTAAAAAATTTTCAATTTAGAATTGATAAGAAAAAAAAAATATTTTCAATTCATTTACAATTTTTTATGAATAATTTTTTATTTAAATTTAAATTAACTTATATTAGTTCTATTCCATAGTGTTATGCATTGAACTTTTAAATATGCCTAGAACTCCACAAAAAATTTATTTTGCATAGATTTTATTCTTTGTATTCCCAAAATGTGGATCATTCGCATGATGATTGACATGCCTGAAAAAAAAATAATTGGTGAAAAAAAAAACTGCTGATTCTATGAAAAGTAAACAAATGTGTTCTTTCTGAAAAAAGCAGAACATATCATTTTCTAAAATTTTTTTGAATATTTAGCATCATCAAAATGATTCTTTTCAGGACCACTACATTTAAAAATAAACACAACTTTTTTATTCATAATTTTTGGTTGTCTGCTTTTATTTAATTTTCTTAATGGAAATTTTAATTCATTTGCTAACATTGTCATAACACTTAGAAGTGTTTGGTTAATTAGTTAATTAATCGATAAAAATGTACAAAAAAGAACCATATCTTGTAAACTTAATCATATATATATAGATGTTTATAAAAAGTCATTTTCGAAACTTAAAGATCTACTTTAAAAAAAAAGAAAAAAGAAAAAAGGTTTTAAGTTTTAGAATTTTTTCTTTTTATGTTTAACCTTAGCTTAAATTGTTTTTAAAATTTTTTGTTCATATCCTAAATTTTTAGCAATTTGATTTTGAGAAAAATACGATATAAATAAACTAAATAATTATTTCTTGGAACATTATTTTAGGAAATTTTAAATCTTAAAGTTCTTATAATCTTGATGAAGCCGTTAATTTTTATCATGTTTTTAAAACAAGAAAAGATGTCAAGTATTAAATCAAAAGTTCCAGGTAGAAATATCATAAAGGTCGAAAACGTAGTCGAATTTAAAATTTTCGAGTTGTATGGGAACTTTTTCGGCCAAGTTTGACGACTTATTATCCATCACATTAATTTCTAACTCAATCTCTGGTTGGTCAATTAAAACGGATTGAGGGGAATTATCAGATTGCGATTGGAGTGGTTCTGGCAACACGAAATCTTCAGATAATGAAGTCATATTATCATCATTATTATTATCATCATTATTATTATCATCATTATTATTATCATTATTATTATTATTATTATTATTATAATCTACACAAAATGAATTGGCCGATTGATGTTCATGAATGACTAAAAATTCTTGAAGAGATGCCAAAATTTTGTTTGATTCAATTCTTTGAGCTTCCGATAATTCTAATTGAAGATTAAATATTTCTTTTGGACTTTGTGACATTTTCAAAAGTTTCGATTTTGTCAATTTCTTAACTCCTTTTCTCCGACTTTTTTTTAAATTTCTTCCAATTGGTGAAGTGGCCATTGAAATAATTGTGGAAAGGCGGGCTAAACGAGCAAAAAAGAGTTTCACTTCCTTAGGTTGTTGTTCCCAAAGAGCACCATAGATTTTTGACAGAACCGATAATTTTGTTTGATATTCAGGGAAGTAGCCAACTGGTGGAGCAATTTTATAAAGCAAGGATACGGGACAAATTTTTTCATTGACGATCCAAGCTTTAACATCTTTTTTAAAAATAAAGAAGGAATTTCGAAATTTTGGTTTTATGATAGGGGTATTTGGATCGGGATTGGATATTGATTCGAATTCAAGGAGTTCATGCAATGGTAGAGTTAGCTGACAAGGTGGTGTGGCTAAAAACTCTGTTTCTTGTCGAAAGAACTCTGAATTGACAAAATCTTTAAGGGTTTTTAAGGAATTCATTTTCGAAATTTTTTAAAAAAGAAAACTAAAAATTAACCAAATCTTACAAAAACGGCTTCTTTGATGTTTTTCAAATTGCAAAGTTTTCTTAATAGTTAATGATTGCTACTTTTATGTCAATTAAATTGTTTATCGAGAGTCTAGAATCTTCGAAAATATTAACATATTTAGAGTACTAAGAACTATTAAAAAGTCAATAATTTTTTTATCTTTCATTTCCCACGCTCACTTGTTGACTAGTATTTTCATTGTTTAAAAAAGGTCAAACTTGAAATTCAGTGAACCATTTTATGCTTTATTGTTTTTCTATTTAAATTGTCAAGATTTCTGGGTAATAGAAATGGACTATTCGATCGAAACCATATTTTTGGATGTTTCCAAACAATATTGTGAATAGTTAGTTGAACCGAATTTGAATTTGAATTTGAATTTGAATTTATAGATACCTTAATCTCATGATATTTTGTTTAATTCTTTTTTTTTTTAAATATGAGATTTTATATTCTTTGGGCGTATATTTAGTTCCATTGGTACAAGAATACTTCATAAAATTAAGATCGGTCTTACTAGAAATCTAGAACCTTGTATTTTAATATCATGCATGAAAAAGAGCAAATAAATGAAAACTTTTGTGAACCGTAATTGCAGATGCACCTGCAAATGCACGCATAATCTGTTTACTTTTTATACAATGCATTAATAAAGGAATTTTTGACTGCTGCTGCTGCTGAATTTATGGTTTTATTAGAAATTTTTTTTTAGAAAAATCAAGTTTACTTCTTCTACTTTAAGATATGAAATAATTTTTGGCAGTACGTTAAAATAATTGGTGCGAGATTGACAATTGAAACTTCCCTTCGTGTTAACTGACACTGAAAGTTTCCTCCGTGTTAACTGATACTGAAAGTTTTTTTTTTTTGGGAGAAAATCTAGAACTTCCGAATTAAGATGAAAACAGGGAACTGGATTTTTGATTTATAAAAAACTTGATTTGGAAACTTAATCTTTTTTTAATTTTTTGGGTTACATAAAGTCTAAATAATCTATTATTCTCTGCATATGACAAGAAGGTAAAATGAATGAAAAAAGCGAATTTCCAACATTGTATGGGTGAAAACCTGGTTTTTACATGTTTCATTTAGTTGTATGATTATTAAAAATGTTTAAAAATGAAAGTTTTTGTTTTTTTGTAAACACCATTTTAAGTATCATTATTGAAAATAGCATTGTCATTTTTCAAGAGGTTAATTATGTGTCTCTTTTTTTAAAGAAAGTTCTAATTTAAACAGTAAAAATTCTCAATCCCAATTTAAAATTCATGATTGGCAGATTTGAAGTGAGCTGATTTTCAATCTATTCTCATGTGTGCTTGAAAAAAAAAATGTAATCTAAATAATCAACTATTTTGATATCCCACTAATTGGTAAGAAAAAAAAGAATGTGAACACCAAATTAGTCTTTATTTGAAAATATGCATAATTGCAATTTTAAAAAAAAAATTATTAATTAATTTTAATATCAACTGATTTTAAAAGAGAATTATAACTGATCAAAAAAATTTAATAGTTATATAATTTTAAATAATTTATTTTTTAAAATTCTGGATTGTTTTAAAAAAAAATTTAAAATATTTTAATAATATTAAAGAACTGATATAATACGTTATAATAATTTTTTTTCTATCACATGTTATTAAAATAATTATAAAAAAATTTATAATTATCAAAAAGTTTTTTTATAAACTAAATTTATTATTAAAATAATTATGGTTAAAATTAATTAATAGTTTAAAAAATATATATATAATTAAAAAATTAAAATAAAAAAATAATCAAACAGAATTTATAAAATTTTTTATTTTTATCACAAAATAATTATTAAATTAAAATAATTTTTTCTGTTTTATGATTTAATTTTTTAAAAGAAAATAATAAATTTCAAAGTTAATATTTGGGTTAATCATATTTTTTTAAAAACCAAGTATTACGTTATTATTAAAAAAAATTGCAAATAAGATTTTTTAAATAATTTTTTAATATTAAAAATAAAAGTTTAAACTAACAAAAAAAATTATTCAATATATGTTTTTTTGTTATTTAATCATTTTTTTCTTTGAAATTTAATTTTAACCAAATTTTTTTTTTGTAACCACAAATCATTTTATCAATTCCAAATATTTTGATAAAACTTATTATTTTAAAATTTCTATTCATTAAACCTCAAATACAAAAACATTGATAAAAAAAATACTAAACAAATAAAGATATAATTTTTTTTTAAAAACTAAAATGTTCATTTTTTATAAAGAGTTGCAAATTTTTTGTTTTGAGTTGTAACTTTTTATAAATTTTAAAATTCCAAGAATATCATCTTTAGTTAAAACTTACTATTCACTTAATATTATATTCACAATAAAACCAATGGTACCAAGTTATGCTTATGCCAATAAATCTTTATAAAGCTTTAACATTTTTTCTGTTATTAGATTCTTGCTTGCTCAATATATTTAGATTTCTTTAAATTAATATTCCGACTATTACCTTTTTACACCTTTTTGATCAAATCCCTTTCTTTTAGAAAAACCACTATCTCTTGATTCTTGAATTTTTTATAAAAGTGACTGAAGAGGATTACAATTCAATTTTTTTTCCTTCTAGAAATTATATTAGTCTGATTTATAATGAATTAAAAACGTCCATAATGATTATTTTTAACTAAAAACAAATATTAAAATTTTAGAATATTTTCTATGAATTTACCAAAGAAACTTCGAAAAATGTTTAAAATAACACCTTCGACTGTTTGAGATTTATTAACTCTGCGGAATTTTGCAAAGTTTTATCGTGATTGGTGGACGAAAATTGTGAATATAATTGATTACTAATTCTGCAGATGTTTTTCATTCTCTGAATTCCCGCCAAGATAATCCAAAACATTCATAATATATTTAAATATAAATATCAAAGGATATATTATTGCATGGTTGATTTGAACATCATAATCTTCAAAAAATAAGGGTTAATAAGCCTTAATTAGAACAAATCTTCCCGATTGACTCTTGTGACTAAGACAATTCTTTTCGATCTCAAAATCTCCATTGAGAAATTTATTATTATTATTATTATTATTATTATTATTATTATTATTATTATTATTGTTACCATTGAAATCAACATAGCCGCTCTTTTACAAATAGACATTTTTCTCTCATAACCACCTTTAGCTTTTGAAATATACATACTTTAAAAAGATCTGCCTTTTTAGTTTGCATTAAAAAAAAGGGGAAACGTGGCAAATGATCCATTTTTTGAGATGAGTTAAATGAAGAAAAGACTAGATCCGCAAAATACTTTAACCATTGTTCCTATGTGGTGCAATAATTTTTAGCCTCTAATAAAAGAAAGATCATTTGATTTAACCACTTAGAGCTTCACCTTATAAACAAAAATTAATAAAATTTAAAATTTAGCTCTTCATAACCAATGAAAAAAACGTTAATCAAATGCTTGACCGAAATTTTTTTTTTCCAAGCGCTTCGGAATGGTTAGTCTTTTAAGCATGCAACTCCCCGAGGTAAAAGTCTTATTATTAGGGTAAATATTTTGAACAATTTGAACCATTTATAAACTTTTTGGAAGGGTATCAAAATTTTTCTTTTTGTAAATTACAAGTCACATTGAAAAAATTATTTTATGACATATACACAGATCATAAGATTCACCTTGATGGCAAGCCGACAATCGCCGAAATCCAAGTATTTCTCTCTGGGAATTATCAATTACGTCAGAGGCTTAAAGCCTGGTTTCTAGGGAATGATCATCAAAATTTGCTCTTTTAGGGAATTTTATTAAGGGTGAAATATCGATACAAGTAAACAAACATTTCGACCTTGTTCAAATTTATGAACGGAAAAAGGAATTTACGTCTGCCGAACTTTTGTTCCGGAAAAGATTTTCTTTCTCATTTGAAGGGTAAGTTTCTATTAAAATGCTATATTTATTGAGGCTTTCAATGAATTATTTCTTAGCTTCTTGAAAATTTTATAAGGACAAAAAATTTCCGATCATTCTCAAAGCTCTCCATTTTTCTTTTGATAACAAAAAGCCCTCAGATCACACGATAATTCTCAAAAACAACATGAAACTAGTAAAACAACAAAGATATCGAAATTTCTTTGCCAATTCATATAAATCTCGTACACTCGAACAGAAAATTGATCGTTTACACGCTGCCCATTTCTTGCTGAGACAAATCTGGGGAAATAACTTTTTAGCACCAATAAAAGACCATCTAGAGATAGGAAAAAAAGTTTTGGATGTGGGGTATGTATACAAACACCCATTTATTTTTAAGCTTGCTAAAAGTCTCAAATTTTTCTTTCTCTAATAAACCTATGATTTTCATTTTGCTAGATGTGGAGCAGGCACATGGATTTGTGAAATGGCGTCAAACTTTCCGGCATCAACATTTATAGGAATAGATACGAGAAAGCTTCACCCTTTAAATGTCAAACCCCAAAATTCTTGTTTTGAAACCATAACATCACTAAATCGACTTCCAAGAAATCTTGGAACATTCGATTATGTGAGGTACAACAATATCGGTGGACCACAATTTTCAGTCCAAGAAACAAAAGAAATTCTCAAAGAACTAATTGGAGTTACTATGCTTTACGGGTGGGTTGAACTCGTATTAACTCAAAATAAATTAATAACGGAACTTATAAAATCAGGTAAAAATTTTGTTTTTGTTTATCTTTGCAATTTTAAAATTGATTATTTAGAAAACAAGGCTAATTTGGTATTTTTGTTCTTTTTTTTAGGTCAATTTCAAAAGATACAGCTTGAGCAAGAATATGTGCTAGATGCTGGGTTCTTTGGTTCTCCAAGGAAAATCTACAGAATATGTGCCCAAAAAGTATCGGAGCAATATTTGTATTAAGCTATCAAAAACCTTACTTGAGAATGTATTATATAATTTATAAATTTCTCATTTTATTTTATAGATAATAAATTAATGACCCTTTAATTCCTCTCGTAGATATATAATTTTTTTAAGGAAAAACCCTTGAATTCTTGTAAAAATTAGCCTTTACACATGTACTTGTTTACTTATATCACTGGACCAAAATTAAAAAGTATTATTTTGCGCAATCTTTTTGACAAATTATGATACGCGTATTGCACGTTTTTAATGTGTGAACTTTCTTTGAAAGAAAAACTATTGTTTCTAAGATCATCCCGTATGTAAATCTATTTCTATGTTCATTCTCTACAGAGCAAACCTTGAATTAATTTTGAAAGAAAACTTTTTTACAAGTTTTCTTTAATTATTTATGTATTTTATTTTGAATATTTTATCTGAAGATGACGACAGTTTTTGTAATGTTTATCATTTGTAAATTAAATCCTTGATGAAAGGAGTTTTTTACAAATAAATTTTTAATTAATAGAAATACCGCTCAGAAATAACCATAATTTTATTAGTCAAAATTAAAATTCATGTTTATTTGATTGAAATTTCAGTTTTTCGCATCTTTTCGCTGATGAATACTTGGATTCTCAAAGATTTTTTTAATGATAAAAATGAGATTATCATTTATGTTAAGAAATATCCTTCACAATCTTTGAAATTTCATAAATTTCTCTTACAAATATTCTTATTTACACAAATGCTAGTTAATCTAATTAACTTTTTATGAAAGATAGCTTTTTGAGGGGGATTAAGTGATTCATTAATTCTATTTCATCTTTAATAAAAAAGTAGGCTAACTTTTCAAGTTCCCATTCTAAAATTTTCTCATATTTTCATTTGGCAAAAATTTATTCTCAATTGTTTACGGGTTAATTTAAATTAGGTTAGATTAAATTTTGTTCAATTAAATGAATATACTTAAATCTTGTTAGATTGATTGACTTATTTTTCACATCATAAAAATAATTATACTTTAAGACCTGGTTCTTTAACTACCGTTTAATTAATAAAATTTTAATAATCGTTTAAAATCTTTTTTTTATGGTGTAGTAAATTAAAAATATTCTTTTAACTGAAAAAAAAAAGAAAAAAGAAAAGAAAAGCTAGCGTCTAATTTAGATTTTTCTCTATGCTTTTTATTAAGATATAATTTAAACGTAAAATGTTAAAATTGGTAAAGCTTGATTATATTTAATATTGGGAGTTTCTCACCCTGAATTTATGATTATCGTGTGGCAAAAGCGTTTTCGGTTTCTTTAATTGGTTCTGTTTCTGCGATTAGTCAAACAATTTATATTTTATAAATTACTTGGCTAAATTTCAAAGACCTTTTAAAGAATATTCGGTTATAAATATGTGTTATCCAAGTTTTATCATTTCCCATTGACATCATTGTCTATACTTAATAAAGGTTGGTATACAAATAAGCTGGGAAGCGTATCATCTAATATGTCTTTGAAATTTTTTTGATTGTAATATTTGAGTCTAAACCTTTTCATTTGTTTAAACATAAAGCAAAACTTGGTTGAAAAGTTCAAACGATAATATCTAAAAAGTTTTTTCTCCTGACATAAGCTTGTCGTTTTGAAAGACTTTTCTATTGTTAAGTGAATAATCCTTGATATCCACAATATTAAACTTAATTAAATCTTTGTCACTTGATCAAAAATATAGCCCCATGAATTTTGTTGATCTCCTGTTCTTTTGTATATTCTATCAGATTTATCAAGTTTTTGAATGAGAAAAAAGAAAGATAGCAAATCTCGGATATGAGCTTCATGATCTGCAAACTCTAACCGGAGCATCCTGAGCAAACTAACTATCTTTGTGATTTTTCAGACAGTCAATGTTAGATAACTGATTCCACACTAGTGACAAAAAACAAAGGTAGCCAGAGAAGGTTTTTCATTTGACTTCTTTTAAATATTTAGCTTATCAAAACCCTGATCGTAATACTTAGTACAGTTAAAATTACGTCAGTGATGTACGATCCCCATAATTTATTCTTTTTTGTAGGTTTTAAGAAGTAGGTTTCATTACATTTAAACAGCATTCATTGTTACTATTCAATTGGTAAAAAAAAGGATTTTAATAAACTTTTTAGGCTTGCATCCCTCAATTTAATATGTGTACTTTCCAATTTTGATACTTTATTTTCTTCCCAAGACTTCTTGGAGAGTTTTTAATTCAATAAAAAATTACAAAAATTTATTTATTATATTATAGAAAACTTTTCTAAAAAAAATTTCGGGAAAATTCTTTCTGTCCAATAATTCGGTAAGTCTTCCAATTTACAGGTGATTCGACGACCTCTCTTTTAAAAGTCTCAATAAGTTCATTGAACTCTTTATCGGTAATTCCTAATGTTGTTTTTATTGAAGGTTTGAGTGCCATTAATCTCACTATATTACTTTTCAAAGCCTAAAAAAAATAATTTTATTAAGAGCCAAACCACAATTTGCTTTAAAAAGTGTTCAATTAAAAATTTCCATCACTCACCATTTCACCGTATCTTCCTGATCTTTTTCCTAAAACAATATCTTTCTCTTGAACCTGTACATTTTCTAGACCATTAATTTCTAGCAATAGAGGTAATTCTTTGCTGGGAAATACAATCATTCCTTGATTTTGACAATATAACTGAACTATCAAGTTTGAATATGAAAAAAGTTGGATTAATAAAGTTTTAAATGATGTTTAATGATTTCAAAAAAGTTATGTAAAATACCAGCATCTGAAAGCCGTTGAGTTGCAGGCCCATCACCTATAAAACCAACATCTGGTTCAACACATTCAAGCCAACCTCCAGGTTTTGTAACTCTCGCTAATTCTTTAATAACATGATCATTCCACATTTGTTTCGTAAAAGCATCACACATGTGTCTTTGATGTACCAAGTCAAATGTCCCATCCAAATAATGAAGTTCGTCTAATATGTCACATTGAGAGAAATGGATCTTGAATGGAAATTCTCCTCTAGGGAACATCGAACGTGTTATATCTATTCCCGTAAATGTAACATTCGGATATTTAGCTGACATGCCTAATATCCATTCTCCTGAGCCACAGCTTTAATTTGAAACGAAAAAAGTAAGAATGTCGGATGAATGTACAAAGGATTAATTTCGAGTAAGTAAATATTAATAGAAAGTGAAGATTAATTACCCGGAATCTAATACTGCAGCATCATATTGAAAATTCACTTGAACAGGGGAGATAAAATCACAATCCCAAAAATGCTGCCATACTTGATGATTTACTCGAAGCCTCTCGTGTAGAGACTTGTCAAAAATGGCACTTTCATTAATAGATTGATACCCTTGCCTGGCCAATAACTGAGAACGTAGCATTAATGGCTTTGTTTGTTCTTCTTCCACAAAACAGCAGCAGAAATTGCCCATCTTTTACTAATTAATTTCAATTTCAATTTCGAAAAGTTTCGATTTAAAAATTGACAAAAATAAATTAAGTTTTATCATTGGTGCAAAGGGTTTCTCCTCTTTTTAATTGGGTTGAGGTGATACGAAAAGTTAGAACTTCTTTGTATCCAGGACATCAAACCAAAAATGATAGAATTTCAAACAGGTATAAGGCATAAATGGTCTAAACTTATTATTTGTAACACCCAAAAAATGAAAGACATTTTCATTGTGACGTTTCAAAATAGATCATTTAGGGTTACATGACATCATCATTTAAACAAACTTGATCTATTTTGATCAATAAAAATTCCCAAATGCTACTCTTTCCTGAAAACAAAAAAATCAAAAAAAGTATAGCATGAATTGAGAATAATGCGATGCCCAAATACATAAATTTCAGATTTTGCAGACTTCACTAATTATCATACTCTCACAACCTTAGTTGCGAGTAAACAAATATTTTAGAAAGAAATGTTTATACCAAGTTAATTTAAGACTTATTTGGAACAAAAACTTGAGCGAAAACATATAATTTAAATTGACAGTTGATAGTTACAATATCTGGGAACGAATTTAATCAATGTGAATATCGCAAAACGCAAGATGGGAAACTTTAGACCTATAAATTTAGTTCAATTGCAAATCAGAACTGTAATATTGAAGTACAATTGAGGTATGATAAAAAAAATTTAAATACAAGTTTAATTATTGATAGGTGAGTTAGAAGATTGAAGGCTTAAAAAGGTTGCATCTTGTTTAAAGATGTAAAATTTTCAGCGTTATTGGTGTCTTTTGGGACAAGGAGACCAGATTTTAAAGGAAGAGGTTTTTGATGTCAGATAAATTAAAATTTTCTATTGACTGCTCCTTGTAGAAATTGCAAGAATTCTGAATGTTCTACAAGTTATCCTTTGTGCAATTTCTTTGATGACCAGTACATTAATTCCCCAAGAATGTTTTATATCCAACAGAATACTATAGATGAATTCTTATTTGTGGATCACTTTATCAATTATTCTTGTGAAAAGGTTTCTGATATTAACTAGGCCTTTTTTTTTTTTTTTTCATTCATACATTACTTTAAATTTAGAAAATCTAAAACAAATAGCCGTGTTTTATTAAATGAGTTTTCTTCTCGGAACAAAAGAAAAAAATTTTTTTTTTCTCAACCAATTTTAAAAAAATACCTGAGAACGTGAAAAGTTTGGACAAATATTGAACCTTTAAATTTAAAAAAAAAAGCTTTTCTTAAATTTGAGACTAGGAAGGAAAAGATTTTTCAGAGGTAACAAGTCTGTCGAGTTTTTGATCCAAAAAAGAGAAAGAAATCATTGTTATATATAAAAACTATAAAATTTCTTATACATAAGCTCCGAAATTAATTCCTTTTGTTGTGAGAAAAATCAATTTTTTTTTTTTTGCATTACATTTTTAACACGGAAAAGGATAACTGTTATAAAATATTAAAATAGTCAAAGCTATTTTGAGAAATTGATTATTTTCCAGCTCATGTGATATGATTAATCAATTTTCGGGCAAATATAGTTATCGGACCCTCAAAAGATATTGATAAAATAATAAAGTATTTTATTCTTTGTTATTTAAACTTCAATAAATTTTTTGCCCCTTATAATATAATCCTTTTTGAGGATAAAAGGGATCAATTTTTAAAATTAACATTTCCATTAACTTTCCATGTGTTGAGCTCAATTTAAAAATATGAATTTATTTATATACTATTCAGTAGAGAATTATTTTATTTTATTTTATTCTAAAATTAATAAAACGCTAACCCCTTTTTTTCCGGCATACTAGAATGTGGTGTGGCTATAAGATTCGGAGACTTCCTTGTTTTTGAATCGTATTAAGTTTTTGAATACCAAAATATTTTTTTCCTCAGTAAATATATCATCGGGATGATTTTTATATGGACTATAATCTTTGAAATATCTCATCTTTATAAAATTACATATTTTCAAGAGGTTCAGATCACCTGTGTTTCTCAATCAAAAAGAGTAATTTACTAGTCTTCTAATATTTTCCTATAATCCTAATTTCATCTTCAAATGAATTAAGAAAAAGGGGAGATTTGTACTATTAACGGCTAATAATTGAATATTTGGTTTTGTATAATGAAATCGACAGACCTCAGGATCGAATATTTGTAAAGGAGATACTCGTTGTTTGCTTAGAAAAAAAAAAAAAAAAAAAAAAAAAAAAAAAAAAAAAAAAAAAAAAAAAAAA
>JAAOMT010000602.1:0-107883 GCA_016748015.1 Geosiphon pyriformis | reverse complement strand
AAAAAAAAAAAAAAAAAAAAAAAAAAAAAAAAAAAAAAAAAAAAAAAAAAAAAAAAAAAAAAAAAAAAAGAAAAGAAAAAAAGGAATGAGTAATTGCTCAATGTAAAATAAAGATTGCGGAAAATTCTGGTTTTACTTTTATTGGGACATATAAATTGGTGTCTAGATTCAAAAACGGGATTCTTCGGAGATGTTTTTGTTTGCAACTGTCACGGAATCGCGTGTATTCCACCAGTCAGAAAGATGAACTATTTATCGGGGCCCTTGTTTACTAAATTGGCGAAAACCCTCTTTTCACATCAAACAATTCTGCAATAGCGGATTATATCTCAATCTAAAACCATATTAATTGTGAAACCCCTTCTGATAAGAAAGATATTGTCGTAAATTTAATGTATAGTAAGTATATGACTCGGTAGTTAGATGAGAGAGATAAATAATTTGAGAATTTAAACTTAGGCTTATCATGGGTCCCTACTTCAACCAGGTTTTTATTTGTTTGCCCATTCCATTTCTTAAATCAAATAGCTCCCAAATAGAGACAGGCGAAGTTCATCTTTCTTTACCTTTCGTCAGAAAAGAAATCTCTCAAGTAGTATACCCACCCAGAGCAACACAAATGAAGTTTCAGCTGAAACCGATGATCAATTTTTTTTATTCATTAAAGGCACTTTAACGTCAAGATTTTTGTATTTTAGGTAAAATTATGCATCATACATACATTTGAATTGGTAATATAGAGAAACAAAAGCGCAATCTCGAATAAAGAAAGCAATTACGAAACTTTTTCAGCAAAACTGATTCGTTAATAAAGGCAATTAAAACAATATTAAAATAAGATTGTAGATGATGATAATCCTATACAAAAATATAATGACATGGCAATAATACCCATGAAAAAATGAGTTTCAAGATTATTAAAAGACGTTATTTTTCATCGAACTTCTCATCTGCAAGATTATCTGGAGAAAAAGGAATGTCTTATAGGGAAAAAAAACTTTATCATTACGCCCGATCATTGATGTGCTGCGCATTATTAATATCAGCGGACTTGCTTGAGAATAATTTCAGAAAATCCGATTCGAAAATTCTTTAGTAATGAAAGGCAAAAGAGTATTAGTAATTACATGAATACTTTTTGCCAAGTTTTTTTTTCTACTTATGGCCTTTAAATGTATTTAATAAAAGTGGGATCAAATAAAATGGCTTGAATGTCAAATAATTTTTAATTGTACGATGTAGCATAAAGAATTCATTGTTATGCCAGGGGGTGACTTTTTTGACAATCAAGTGCTCTCAAAAGCTTGGGGTTTGGTCGAGACAATTTGGGGAGTCGAAAAATCTAACTTTTTTTTAGAAAAAAAATACCTGTAACACGAAAGAACATGTTTCCGTAAATTAAGACTGTTGAAAATCTTAGCGTGGGACACACCGAATATTTAAAATGTTGTGGCTTTTTTAAAGAGAATTCTAATGCCATAATCAGCATTTTTCAAATTATGGATAGTTTTAGAAAAATCTTCCCACGAGCTGATCAACACTGCATGTATCTTTTCGACACCATGATTGGGAGATGGTCTGAGCGGGGTGTCATGCGTTTTCATTCCACATGGTCAAACATTGGAAATTTTCGAAATTTCGGAAAATTGAGTTCATGCAATAATAATATCCATGTGTTATAGAAATTTAAATAATTTCCAAATAAAAAAATAAAAATAAAAAAAGATTTTCTTCTCATTCAACATAGAAGGTACATATTTGATTTGAGTTACCATATTGAAAAAGCTTTGAAAGTTGGGAATTTAAAATTTTCCTAAAATTATTTAACAAGCTTTTTTAAAAATTAATCAATGAATTAATGAAGAGGCACAAAATTTATCAAAAATTCCTTGGTAAGCAATATTTAATTTTTCGGCCGATTTAGCCTTTATTATTATGTTGAGAGTCTTTCTAATATTGTGCTAAGGAACCAATTGATCTAGGAAAAAATGGGTTAACAAATTAAAAAAGTTTTAAATCCTCCTTACTTTGCTGATCTAAGAACTGTCCAACTTTCTTTTTAATCCAATGGAAAAGTTATTATGAGCCATTTATTTTTGAAATTCAAATTTAAGGGCTTATTATAATTAGACGAAGGTAAAAGAAATGATGGATGAATGGATGAATTGATGAATTGATGAATGAATGGATGGATGGATAGATGGATGGATGGACTAGAATTTTGAGTATTTATTCTAAAAGCCTTTTGATCTTAATAATCAATGAGCAGCAAAAATAAACTTGATATGCAACAGTTTTACATATGGGAGGATGTATAATGTAGTGTCAATAAGACTTTTTTGAAATTCCGGATAAGTTCGAAATCGGAATACAAATAAAGCAATCATAATAAGATCGTAATAAATCTGAGGATCTTTTTGGATTTAAGAAGAAAATTTCCGCAATCCTCTTCCTTTTTGTAATGTGAAAATTTTTGATAGACTATATAGCATGAATGGATTTTATTCTATTCGAAATCAAAATACCAATAGAAATTAAAAAAAATTATTTCTAATCTTGTTTTAGAGAATGAAGAGATTTGATGATAGGTACACTTTTACTTTTATTATAATAATAATAATAATAATAATAATAATAATAATAATAATAATAATAATTTCTTTTATAACTTTTTAAAGAAATCAAATAATTTTCCATTTTTTCCATGAAAAACAGTTCTAGAAGAAAGTTTTAGAAAATTTTATAATCAATCGGTTTTTATATAGTTAAATGACAAACATGTGCCACATTATATTAAGAAACTTTATCTTACCTAATAAGAAAAAAAATTTTTTCCTTGGTTTCGTCAGATAGTTGAGAAAAATTATACTGAAAAACTCATGATAATCAAAGAAAATCTTAACTTTGAATGTCAAGAGCTAATATAGAAATCCTTCACCTATAAACAATAATCTTGAAAAAAAGGGGGGGAAAAAACCAGTTATAATTGGAATCAAAAAAGATTTTCATGTCAATGGAATCAAGATCATATATCTACCCTTTGAGATTTCCTAAAAAAATTATTGACAAGAAAAACATATCGATACCATTCCTGAATGAATATTCGGGGAATTTTTAAAAATGAGTTTCTCGGTTTTATTTGACCCTCATAATTATTATCCTTATCCCAATCGTCATCATTGTTCATCATCGTTCATCGTCTAGCATCATCATCATCATCATCATCATCATCATCATTTCAAAAACAAAAACTAGATGATAATGATGGAATTCCCTTAGTTCCTATCAAATTTTTTAGCATGAAGGCTTGCCTGATATATTAACAAACTCAAAACGCGTGGCCCGTTGTCAATAATCCGAATAAAGGCACGGAAATTCTTTATGATATATTTCAAAAAAGTTGGAACCAATGAGTAATAGACAAGATCTTCTTAATTTAGTTTAGCATAACGTATACATGAACCCGAAACAGTAAGTAACATATTATTCCCAACCACTTAATTACATTTAGTGCAGAAAGGAAATTATTTGTGATACTTTGAAAATCGTTTAAAGAATTCGACTCGGTGACAATCCTATCTGCATTTCAATAATAACCGACCCTCGCTATTAATTTGAAGAATCTCTTGTTATTTAAGATATTCCTCTGGATATCTATAAAACTGAACCTAAAAGTCCAACTATTTCCATCGTAAAATTCAATTGATTAAGCAATTAAGTTACTCTGAAAGGATAAAAAAGCGGTCCACACACACACACACACACATACATACACACGCAAAGGAAAACGATTAAAATAAGTTTTTACCAAGAATCAACAACGAAAATAATTCAAACGTTTTATATTTTTTAAATCTTACAAAAATTCAGAGATGGTGAACCAAAAAGTAACTTCAACTTTTAGAGAACAAACCAACAATTTTAAAAAGAAATCTTGTGATAACTTTACGATTGACACGCTTGGACCACGAACAAAAAATGGAATGAAAGGCAAAGCCAAATGCACAGAATTCAAATTTATTCAATATCAAGTTCCAGTATCAAAATCAAAACAAGTCCCCCAAACATCAAATAAATTATCTTGCTCAAAGTTAAAGCATTCAAAAGATCCAAGGGAACTTTTAATGAAGCAATCCTTCCCGGCTCAACAATTAATCACTTTTCAACCACCAAAAAAATCTTGCCACACGAATCCAACAGTACCTTTAACAGGAACTCGTTCTCACTTACAGCATCATCATAATCATCATCATCTTCTTCTTCATAATACCAGCGACCAATATTTATTACCACGAAAGAAAATAACCTCATTCGTAGACCCTCTTCAAAATTATTGGCAATATTCAGATTTTTTCGCTCAAGATATTGCACGAATTAGTCATGAATCATTAAACTCAACAAAAGCCTTACTATCATCACAAAGTAGAGTATTAACAGCTTTTCAGAAACTAAAACCTTCCAAGCAAACATATTTACCACCTTCACCACCTTCTTCCCCAGAAGAGTCTCTAGAATCATACAAGACAGTTGAATTTCAATTATATGACTAGCTCGTACATTTACATAGTGTTTAAAATTCATTAAAATATTAATATCATATTAGTTTCATCAAAATCCTAATTAATCATAGCAGTCAAAAAATCAACAATCAATCAATCAATCAATCAATCAATCAATCAATCAATCAAACAATTTAACTTATCTAGCAAAAATTTTTGTGTGCATTAGAAGAACGGCATTTCTAGGAATTTACAGCTCTCTGTAAATTTGCACTTTTTAAAATTAGTCTGGTACTTTTCTTCATGTTTTTGAAATTTTTGCCCAATTTAAAAATCATCAATCTAATTCGTTTTACTTATTGAAAAAACAATGTAACAGAATAAATTTAAGAGCTAAGGAAACAAAATTTATCCCTTTCAACTCATTAGACTTTGAGTCAATAAAACAAAATGACTACTGGAATACGTCTTTATGAGTTAAAAAAAAAGAAGCCTAGTAGTAACAATACAAATATGCAATATAAAAATTTTAAAGTTTGGTTTCAAAGTGTAATGATAAAAAAAAAATCTATTTTTTTCGCACACCTAAACAAAACTGATTAATATCAAATTTTTATTAGCGGCAAACATACAAAAAAAAAAGAAGCCGTGAATTATGAATTTTTTCAAGTCTCATATAATTTGAGATGAATTTATCAATTTAAACTAATTCTATTTCCAGGTATAAAGATAGCTTTAACTAAATTTTCCAAAAATCAAATTTCCCTTCTCCCCTATTACGAAATCTCCTATGAGAAATGTAATTCATATAATTTTTTAAGCTCAAAAGCAAAAGCAGAAAATTAAAATGATATTTTTCAAGCAAATATTTTTTTTGCTTTGTGTTAAACTAATCGAAAAATATTTGAAATCTTTGAATTTTAATTAATGATAATTTTAAAATATCTCAGAATATGCATACTTTTTTATCAATTTATGTAATCATTTATTCTGATTTTCTTTAAAATGAATTAATGGAGTTAAAAAATAATTTTTAAAAAAATTAACCTCTCCTCCCCCCGAGTTTTCATGGAATTTAACTAAAATTATCAATCGGCAATATATGCTTAAAGGAAAACTGGTTAATTTCCCCAACGTATGTCAATTCTAACTTTTACAAGTTTAGAAGAGAATTATTTGGGTGAATATTTTATAAATGAGTGTACTATATAATAAACGGTATGGGTCATGAAATTTAAAAATTTTATGTCTAAACGCCAATGGAAGGAAGCAGTTTATAATATCACCCTCTTTACGACTTGGAAATTGAAATCACGTAAAGAGAAAATTTAAATCTTCAAATTTCATTCTCGAATAAAAATTATAGGTCCAAAAGAGAATTCACCTTTAGCGCGTAAATCTTTAATAAGATAAAAGTTGGGGGTACCTTGAAAAATGACAAGAGTGCATAAGGTTGTACCAAATATTCTGTTGAGACGAGACTTTGAATCTTTTTCTACATAATTCCCGTAACACTAAATAAATTTCTTTTTTATCATTTTAGGCTTAATTTCACTATGTTTTCCATGCCTAATTACAGAAATAATATCAAGATGAAAGTATCAAGTGATTTCAATAAATCAGGTACCTTCATTGAAAAATTCTGGATACGTGATTCAATAAACAAAATTATATGCACGCCTTTTGGATTTCTGTCTTATCTTATTGCTTTGGGGATTGCTCATGAGCAGACATGCGCTTTATGTGAATAAGCGGACTATGTTACATGATACAATCAATTATGATCAATCGAAATCATCCATGTGCATGCTGGGTCTTTGAGATTGTCCTTTTTGAGTTCAAATTATAACCAAATAATTTTTTTCTTTGAAAACTAGATGTTTTATAAAAGTGGAGAAATTTTTAAGGGAAAATGTGGTCATCTTTTAGAAATGTCCTTCAGGCATCTGACGTCAGGCATTACGAGTAACTCATCGACACCGATGCCATATCAAAAGTGATCCAATTCGAATGAATCTATGAAAGTTCGGGATTAAAGAGGTATTTAAAATGAATGAGATCAAACGATATTGAATGATAACTCGTAAAAAATATAAAAGAAAGACATTAAAAATATGTTGCCAAATAAATAATTTTTTTTTTAGATTTCATACGGTTCATTATAAGAACGCCTTTCTTTCGAAATGGGTTTGTTTTCTTGATGATACGTAATCATTTTTGAAAAAACTTGCCACATGGGAAATTTTCGATTAAATTTCCTTCGACATCTTGTTCAGCAATTTACCTTTCAAGATTCGTAATTTTTATACTTTATTTCCCCGATAGACATTCCATTTATCTATGTTCGCTCACTGGCCTTTTTCCAAAGGTCTGCGGGATTATTTTCGTCATAAATTTTTACTCGTCAAAACATTCGTTACCCGTTTGAAGATTGACGATTGGTATAAACATGCAACTTTATGGTTTTACCCCTAAATTTAAGTTTTCAATTTTTTTTTATATATAAGATTTTATAAGATGATTGCTTGTAAAACCTCTAAAAGTATTGTCATCAAAAATGTTAAAAACCCGGTGTTTCTTAATTTGCACATTTCCAAAATTGGGTTAACATGAATATCTCGAATTGAGAATAGCTTTTTGCTTGTTCCGTTGGCGACTCTAATCACATTAGTGTTAACCTCGGGCTTAAAATGTACTGAAAAATGAAACGCTAGACAAAACCAGACCTATAAAAAACATTATAAGAATACGGCATTCAATCCCTATCATGGGTTAAATATGGTAAATTTTTCCGCCTATCATACTAATCTAAATTTTGTCATGATTGATTGTATATTTATCAATTGATCAAACAGGAATTGAATTTATTGTTTGATGAAATATGGTTGGAGATTGGCAATGGGGGCTGATTTTTGTTTAGGATCTGGCAAGCAATCATAAATTGGTATTGTGTTTACTCGCATCTGACAAGAATTGGAGTAAGGGTTTAAAAATTTGTATTTTTTTATAATAATAATACATATTATTGGGAAAAAGGCTACTTTGTTATAATGTTATTTTTTCAATAAAATAATAATTTTCTCCCCAGCCCTTTTTTAAATCTTTTATCATTTTATATTACGAATATACTATGCCGAACTTTTTATAATGTTAAAAACAAAATAATTCGTTTTAAAATATCAAATTTATTCATCTAAACTTATATTATCATGTTTTTGCGTTCATTATTAAGGTCACGTTAATTTGAAACTTATCAAGACCACACTCTCATAAAGATTAATTAAAAATTTTTTTTTTCAAAATAATTTTTATCAAAAATTAAAATTTTCAAGTCTATTTATTTATGGTATTTCATTTTAAAAAATTTCTTTAAAATAATATATATTTAAAAATCATAGGGGGTTTTTTTTTCTTGAATAAAACATTTAAACAAAATTTGATTATAAAATTCAAGAAAATTCTTACTGGAAAAAGTAAAAATGTAATTGATTGTAATTGACAATTAATTTTGACTTTAAAAATGAATAATTTATTTTATGTTTGATTAAAATTTTATGAGTAATGATCTAATTTAATTGATAACATGTTGGCTAATATATTAGATTATAAAACGTTTTAGCTTACTTAAATAAATAATTTTAATCGTTTAAATAATTTTTTTTAAAAACTGCAAGGAATCTTCGAATCTAATAAATTTGGAATTTAAAAGAACAAGTTAAATATTTTATACTATAATTATTCAAGTTAATAATTTTTTTGTAAAAATTTTTCTTTAATCCAATTAGAAGAGAGTAAAAGTAAATGTCAGCATGAAAATTGCTTAAATAGAATGATTCTTATGTTTATATTTTATGATGAATATTGTAGATATGAATAACTGATCAAAGTGTCGTTTCCCATTTTTTGTGAAAGTTTTGATCTGCCGAGCCCAAAAACTGTATCGAATATAAGGTGTTGCATCTAAAATTTGCGATTGGTTCAATTGTAAATGGAGGATAATATGATGGTTACATAAAAATATTTTAATTTTTTTTTTAATCAATCATATTCCTGTTATTTTAGGAAACTATGTTTGAGAGCAACCTAACACATTATCAAACCAAAGCTTATCCAAGATTCAAATTGTTGTGCAAATTAAAACATTGTTTAGTGTACTGCATACGATTGATAAAAAACCCGTAAACAGAAAGAGAATTTCAAAGGGCTGTTGTTGGTATGCTGTCATTTATGTTTCACCAATTAAATCTTAAAACAAAATAAAGACCAAAGATTAACATTATCCATTTTCAATTATCTTTTCATTTAGTTAGAAATGGGCTTATGCTTCAGCTGTTCAAGACGTGTAAATCGAGTAGAATATCAAAGGCCTCAATATCGTGTAGTTGACGGAAGGCGATATCATAATCTTCAAAATTCCGAGTATAAACTTGCAAACGATGAGCCAGAGATTTACCGATTACAACGGTATCATTTTGCTTTAAAAGAAATCTGGGACGGAAATTTTCAATCACCTGTTGATGAAATTTTAAGGAAGGGTGCTTCTGTTTTAGAAATAGGGTAAATTTTCAAAATTTATTTTACTGCTGAATAGTCGAAAAAATAATAATAAATTCTTTTTTAAAGATGTGGGCCAGGAACTTGGATAATTGATATGGCAAAAACTTATCCAAGATCTAGTTTCACTGCGATCGATATTTCTCCGGTTTTCCCAAAAACAGATATTCCAGGAAATGTTGAATTCATTCAATATAATCTTTTGGATGGACTTACCATGGCAAATTCAAGTTTTGATTTTGTTCATCAACGATATTTAGTGGGTGGATTTAAACAAGAACAATGGAGAAATCAAGTCATCCAGGAATTGTTGCGCGTCACCCGTCCAGGTGGTTGGATTGAATCAGTTGAAACTGATACAGAGTGGCCAAGTGAAGGAGATGCTACCCAGCGTCTCGGGAAAAGCTGTAAGTGTAAAAATAGATGGGGCTAGTTTTTGAAAACTGATTGCTTGAAAATAAGTCATTTATCTTTGCAAAATTTATAGTATCTGAAATGTTGAGATCGAAAGGACTCAATCCAAAAATTGGTCAAGAGTTGCCGGAAATTTTCGAAAAGACGGGCGGATTTTCTGAAATAAGGAATAAATCAATCACAATTCGACTTGGAGAAAAGGGTGGAAAAGTAGGGGAAGAGGTAAAAAAAAAATATATTTCACACTTTTGAAAGAGTACTTCTTGCACACTAATTGAATTTTACTGTTCTTAGAGCTTGCGATTTGCTGTTAATGGTTTACGATCTGGTGGTCCATTTGTGAGGGAATTTATGAATATTTCAACGGAACATTATAATGCTTTGGTTGAGGTAATGGAAATTGAGGCTCATCACAATGTTACTCTCATGAAACAATATAGAGTTTTCGGAAGAAAAAAAGTTGAACCGATCTCTTAGTTAAATTTCTTTTATATTTTGAATTATTTGAACGTAACTATGCTGCGAAAATAAGATTAGGCATAGAAAAAAAAATATCTATCAATCAAGAAACTTCTATGAGCATCATTTTTAGCTTAAGTATTTATGTAAACCAAAAAATTTATGTACTCTATTCCAAGAAATAAAGATCAATATATTTATAAAAAGTTTGAGTTTGTTTAAATTTTTTTAAGGTAAAAGATGCAGTCATATTTGTTAGTGCATGGTAATAATTGATAAAAATTTTTTGCCAAGAAATTCATTTATAAATAACATTTCTTTTAAAAAGCTCCTATAGGTTTAAAATTATTAAATAAATTACCCAATTAATTTACACTACATATAAGGGTTTTTAGTTATTTTTAATAAAAAACATTTTCGAAAAAAACTAAATCAACTTGCACCTTCAAATAATTTACTTTGTATTTAATAAATTTATTAATATATAAAATTAACAAAATTAATAAAAATTTTATTAATGAATAATTATTTAACAAATCTTAATTATTATTATTCACATTTTTTATTAATTGTATTGTATTCATTTAATGTATATAATAAAATTTTATGTTTTATTAATTATGTTAAAATATAAAAAGTTATCTATATTTATTCAAATATTATATTAAATAAAAATAAAAAATTATGTCCAATATTATCATATGAATTTTAATAAAAATAACTCTTTCATGTAGATTTGATATTTATTTGGAAAATGTGATTCACAGGATTTGAAACTTAGTAGACATACGAATTAGATATACACAAATTGAACACCAATTATCTTGAGCTGAATATTTCTTACTTGAATATTGGAGAGAGAATTCAATATCAAGTGATGATGGAAATGGCTTGTTAAAAGTTATTAAAATAATTTGAACTTGGATAAATATTTTACTTTATCTTAAAAACTAAGACTTTCCAGTGAATTTAATAAAAGTATTAGAATCTAGAAAATTCATCATCCTTTATTTGGACAAAACTTTTTTAAGACATTTTTCAAAGTATAAATTTCTAAATGTCATTACCAAAAATTGCTATTTCACATTTTTGGTAATGACTTTAATTCGTCATCTTTAAGCCGATTAATAAAGAAATGCACAAGTGAGTTGTGCAAATGTTTTACGCCAAATATGGCATAAATATAGAACATAAATTTATGTGTTAAGCTGCAATAAAACCAAAAATTACATATTTAAATTTTCACATCTTTAAAAAAGTCCTTTGATATTAAAAAATTTTGAGAGAATTCATTCACAGCTTAATTCTGAAAATTTAATGAGAAACTACCAAATAATGTTCTAAATATCTTTGAATACATTAGCTCAAATAATAATAATAAATTCTTTTGGCATTCCATTCTTCTTTGATTAAAATCAATAGCCTTGTATTTGAGGATTTTTTAATAGGCAAATTTGATACTTTAATTCACAAGAGACACTTTAATCTGGTCTGGAAACTAGGTTAGAAATATTCAACATTAAATAGATCGCTTTAGCTTAAATTAAAATAATTTTTAATTTTTACATAAAGGGGTTGCGTTTTTATATATTATCCTTCAGTCTCAAATTAAAAACCAAGTCAAATAATCTTTGGTCAGCTTATTAAATACTCGAAATATATCTTTAGAATGTAATTATTTGACTTTTCTAAAAGTCATTGGTAAAATAAAGAAAAAGATAAGACCTCATGAGATTTTTGCTTAAATTCTGGCTAGTCCCAATCCCGATATTACAAAGAATTGATATATATATTTTGATCAAAATATTTTGTATTAAAACAATTTGCCAGCTAGTTAAAATTCTCTTTATAATTTTTATGTTTAAAATAAAGAATATATCAATACAAGATGGTTTAATTTTTGAATTATTATTTAGAATTCGAAGCTATTCCAAAAATGCTCTTATTTTATATTTCAGACATACCTTCCTATTTTTTGGGCCATCTTAGAAAAGAACAGTTGACAAAGACTATTCAGGCTTACCATTTCTGCTTAGATTTTTGCTAGAAAATTCACTAGAATACAGGGAAATAATTGGTCAAGTTAAAATATTTAATTTTTTATATAAAATTTTCGATTTAGTTCTGAAAAAAAATATGTTACAATTGCTTTCAAAAATTTTACTTTCGTGATCCAATGGTTGTGTCGAAAATTTGACTTAATAAAGAATTTTTTGAAAATTTTAAGCAGAATCAAAATCACAGGAGTCCTGTGCAGAATGTAAGAACCTCCTCCTTAATTTTTAAGTGAAACTTTATTTAGCCAAATTTTGGCGCCATATTTTTGAGAAATAGATACAATTTTCATGCATTGAAATGCGCAAGTATAATTCAAGGATTTATATAACAAACCGGAGAAGTAGGCAGATCTTTTCCTCGAATTCTTTGAAAAAGAAAGGGTGAAGTGGATGTTGTGAAGGGAAACACAAAGCTGCTGTGAAGGTACATCCATTGAAAAGTTTCCAAAAAGGCCAAACTTTTTCATAAAGAACTTTGCTGCAGCTGTCTGTAAAATTATATCATTGATTATTTTTCAAACTAAGCAAATAATTGTATCATATGGCCAAATATGTGCAGATAAAATCATAGAGGTAAAGATGATTTATTTTCAAAGATTTTTGTAACCCTTTGGCAACAATGCATGCGAGGTCGATCGATTAGGAGTACGGAATGGCAAGGTTCCCATGTTGATAAGAAATAGCATTAACATAAGAGTTATGTTTATGCTAAACTTCGACTCATTCATTAAATAAATTCAAAAATACTGAATAAAAGTATACCTGTATGTTGCATATTTTTTACTTATATTCGTTCCTGTGTGAATTTTTTATTAAACAAACTCATCTATAGTAAAATTTAAAAGTTTTAAAAGCATTTTATGGAAAAATTAGATATTATAATTTTCAACTCTTATATATACATGAAAACTTTTCGATTAAGTTTCCCAGGCATTCGAACCCTTCTTTTCGGAACACAAAGGTCGATCTAAATCAAATAATAAAAGAAACACAACCATATTAATAATTCAAATTTTTTTACCTAACTTATTCTGGGAATTAAGATCTTTTTTGTTTTTTGCACAAAGGAGACAATCTACCAAATATAGTACTTCTGTCATGCACAATAACGTAGATCTGCTTTGAGGGAAATTAAAAAAACATAACTAAATTAGCACAAAAAAGTGCAAACAAAAAAAATGAGAGCCAATAAGAATTACTCATTTAACATGAATTATTATTATTATTCTCAGGACTTTTGGATGATACATATTTTCTCCAAAAAATTTGGGGAGAATATTTCATGATATTTGACATAATCATGGATAGAATAATATACAAGTTTGAGCAGCTGAATAGACACAACATCATTCAAAATCTTGGAATTTTTACTCAAATTTGCTTATCAGGAAAAATGTGTGTGATGTAAATTCTAAAATCCAAATACAAAGAAAATTTTATTTCATAACCATAATTGGAATTTTACTTTTAGACACATATAAAAAAAAGCGATTGATATTAACTGTGCCAAGAAAAAATTTATTAATACATTGTTCATGTATCCAATTCAAGATCTATTTGAAGGCGTGATTTTTGAACAATGCCTCCATATATATAAAACAAAATACTTTTTATTCAAGTACTCTAAAAATAACAAATTACAATTAAAGCAAAAAGGTTCATGATACTTTTTAAATAACAAATTTATTGTTTAGTTTAAAAAAAATTTTATTATTTAAAAGATTTAAAATAATACCCTTTAAAATTTCAGTTTAAGAAATCGAATTGATAGGCAAAGAACAAAGTAGAAGTTTTCCCTGCTTCCTATTTCTGCATTGTTGATCGTATTTGGTGAAATCCTAAACTTCTTGTACTATTATTTATAAACTTAATTATAGATTTTAGTGATCATATATTATTAGTATGGTGAGAAAATTTTTTCTTCAATTCATCACTCGTCTTGCATCGGGAAGTCAAAGAAGGAAATATTTAAAAGCGAAAGCCCCCCACTTCTATTTTAATTGGTTTATAAAAGTTCGTAGATTACGAAACTCTTTGCCATCTTAAGCGAGATAAATCAAAAATTGATAGAAGGTTTCACTCAAAAACTTGAAACTTTTCTTGATCTCATGAGAGAAACTGGCCTTGCCCTAGCCTTGTAAACTTGTCATTACTACAGAAGGGACTTGCATATTTTATGCATATTTTGGGGTAAAAATGACGAAATTTCTATTTTAATTCTCAATTTTATATATAGAAATTCAAATAAAAAGCATATAATCGGGCGATTTAATGAATCAATGAATCAATTAATCAATGAATCAATAAATTAATTAATTAATTAATTAATTAATCAATTGAGGGTTTGGAAAATGGACCCAAGTAACATTGTGAAAAGAGGCTCAGAATCAAACCTTTAAAAGGACTTGATTTCTTGAAAAACGTTATATGAGGAGTTTCATAGCTCAAACTTTCTTTTTTTAAAAAAAAAAAATCATTTCTTCCTTCAAAAAAATTTCATAATGCCAAAAAATCTTGAAAAACTTCAATTCTATGAAAAAGAGATAATATCAAAATTATCCAAGACAAAAAAGCCTATTTCTCCCAAACAAATTTCTATAAATTTAAATATGTTTCCCTTACCTTTCCCCCCAAAGATCACTGGAATTGAAGTTTTTACGCGTAAGAAAGGACGAAAAGTTCCAACAAAGGCCCCAAATAATTTTATAATCTATCGTAGTGCCTATGTTAAAGAACTTAACTCAAAAGGTCATTACCTTCCGATGAAAATCCTTTCACCAATCATTTCAAAAAAATGGAAAACTGAGCCAGACTCTTTAAAAGCAGAATATACTCGGATTGCCAACGAGGCTACCAGGCTGCTTAATGAAGCAAAATTGGGATTAAAAACCCAGGAGGAACAACAATGGTCTTTGTACACGTATCATCAATCAGATCTGCAAATCTCTTCACCACCCTCAATTCAGGTCAAACATGAGGAAGATCGTCGCGATATTCAAGATATGGGAGTGGAAAAAATATCTAATAATTTATCTAGTGTGTACTATGAAATAGGGAATCGTTCTTCGATTAAATACGATTCACAAAATTTTAATTTTACTGAGGAATTTCATGATTCTTCTATCGGTATTAATATTGATTCTGGCAAGGACATTTCATGGTCAAATGATCAAATATCTGACCAAATATTAGAAACAGAAAATAATATTGATCAAAAGTCTTCTTACCTTTATTCGTCTTTTTCTGCACAAAGAGATGATGTTAATAATGGAATTTACGACACAAGAAGATCATCAATGTCTTCATGTGCAGATTTTAGTCAGCCGACAACTCCGCAAGAACAATCTTTTCTTTTAAATCTATTTAATGATACCACGGCATGTCAAATAGCGCCATCTTTGTTCAATTTTGAAACTCCATCATATCCTTCTAATCAATTCACACTCCCCTTTACCGAACAAAATTTTTGTTATTCACAAAATTTTTCTCAAACCATGTTTTTTCCTCATTTTCTATGAACATTTAATTCCTTTTTTTCTGGAAAAATTTGAAGTCAAAACTTTTATCTGTATTATATTTTACTTTTGAAATAACAGAAATATCTTAATGTTAAAATTTGTCTTTGTACAATAAATATTTAATCCAATTTTGAAGTTATCGATGCAAAGATTTTGCTGCAATGATTTTGCTGCTATGGATCAAAAGAATAAATAAACAAATTGGTCGGATTAGTTATTAACATGAAGCAAAATAGCAAGTTTGAACAAAAAAAAATGATCTTTAAAAGAAAATTTATCATTTCGAGTTCCCTAAATTTTCTATGGCTTTGAGATTAAAAACTTATTACAAATGGAAAATGCCAAGAAGCCAAATAAGAGATCATTTTTGCCCTGAACTTGATCGCTACCTTACTATGGTAATTTTCTAGAATATCAATACATTTTAATATATTATTGTTGGCAAATAAAATGCATAAAAGTGGCTCCTTATCCAAAGATAACTGATTAAGACCTTGAATTTTAGTTCAAATATTTTAACAGGTTTCTCCTTTTTTGAATTCAAGATAAATATTATTATGTAAAAACTTTTGTGAGATTAAATAAGATTTGAAGTTTTTCCAAAAACGTCAATATATATATAAGCTAAGATGAAATGCATCAAATTGTGTAAGAACTCAATAAATGTATGCGAATTACGCGTACAATAGATATTATCCATCAGCATCAAAAGGTGTTGTGATAATATGTACCTCAAAGTATCTTGGTAAATAATAATGATGAGAATTTGTTTGTAAACCTAAGAATATCACACCACATAAACTATTGATAAATCGTCTAAGATCGGTGAGTTTCAAATTTTTAACCATTGGGGTATTTGCCAAAAGCTTCTTTCAAATTAACGATAAATAAACTTGATTGCGTTATGATACATTAGTAGATGACCAAACACAAATTTTAATTTTAATTTTAATTTCAATTTCAATTTCAATTTACTCCTGAAGGCTTGAATAATTCAATCAATCTGGGATCCGACCAAACGGTAATATTTTGTTGAAAATCTGAACCAATCATGTTCCAGGGCTGTAAATTAAAAATGAATTAAATTTAAAACCTTTGACGCATTATCCTCTCGTGGGTATTGTAATGATAAACAAAGCTTTTCAAAATTAAATTTGAGGTTTAGCAAGCTTATTGTTAGGGGCCTAGAGAATATGTACACATATTTTTGAATACAAAAAGCTCAATATTTTGGACGCACTAAAGATGAGGAAGAATTTTAATAGATAAACTTTGTTTACTAATTAATATTTTGTTTAGATCAAAAATATATTTCGTAATCTGGTGACTTTGAGCAGGTTTTTAGTTTTTAAAATTTTTACGAACTTAAACGAAAAGGACAATATCAGAATAAAATTGTAATAACTGTAGAAATTGAAAATTCTCGTGATTTTTAATGAGTTAAGCGATAATCTTATAATCTTGTAAAAGAAATCAAAAGGTTATCTTACACAGGAAAGGCCTCCTAAATTTTCTATTAATTTAAGTTTTCAAATTTCTTTTTTCAACTTGATTTTTGTAAAGACAAATAGATAACTAGTTTAAAAGTATTATACTAAGTAATAAAACGTTTTTGTTTAAAATTTTTTAAAGTATGACAGATTACAGGTACCGTATCATGTTCAGAAATTGGTGCCACCCATCATTTTTCTTGATTAGAATTTAACCTCTCAATTTCTTTGGCTTTAAATTGGGATAATGATGTAATGTAAATTTTTCTATCATATGCATAAATTAACTCGATTACCTTCCCGAGTCAAAGAATTTATTAGCAGTTTAGGAAATCCCTTAATCCTGTCTTCATAATTACATGCATTAATTTCACTCATAATATAGAAATTAAGTTGATAGATCTACCATTCAAAACTTAGGTTTATTTTTAGTAAATTTGATATGCTTGTTTTAGAAATCTTATAATTCACTCGCTCATTATTGCATAATTTCATAATAAAGAATGGTTCCCATGAGAAACAAATCGAAGGAAAAAATTCGAAGATTTGATAAACTCAAAAATAAAATCTAAGAGAAAGAAAAAAATATCTTAAAATGTCCTTTTCAGTGGTAGATTCTAGAAAAAACCAAGAATGATAATCGAATTAATTGAAAAAAAAAAAAAAGGAGAATTGATCCAAAAAAGTTTTTCAACGTCATTAAGAGAAAATTTATAAAAAATATTTTTTCTTTCAATCCTCAAGGAAATGTTAATACTGCTACGTGATCTAAGGCAATATCCTGAATTTTCTCACGTTAAAACAAATTTTTGATAAAGAAAACTCCCAATAGCCATGTTTCTTTGAATTTGGAATTGGAATTGGAATCATCACAATATAAACCCTTGACGAAGCAAATTTGTTCAAAAGATACATGTTTCATGAACATGACGAGTGATCCTCTGATAAAATGTCTCGATTTTCCGAGACACAACTCAATTAATATTTATCTTTCTTCAAAGATTTTATAATGCGAGTTTCATGTCGCGTGATGATCTATTTCGAATATGGCACATGCTTCGAAAGACACGTGTTGGACTTTATACTTCCCTAGATTTATTTCGTTAAAAATTGATTTAGAATTAGTTTATCTCTTGAGAATAATAAAAATAACATTAGATTATAAAATAAAAAACATATTAACATTAACATTAACATTAACATTATTAACCGAAAGGACAATACGATAAAAACGAGGTGACCAAAAATCGCCGCTGATTTTTGGCAAGGTTTTTTCAACAAATAATCAAATGGATTTTTATACCTTTTCGACATAGTTTTAGTCATCATTGATTTTTTTACTCTCGAATTTTTGTCAGCACCTTTTGTACATTGTAAGAGGTTAGATAATTCTTTAATCATCTTTTTTGTTGCGATAGTAGAAACTTTGTTTTTTTTTTTGGAACTAATGAAACTCGATTTCTCCCTCTCTAAATTAAATCACAGAAACTGTCTTTTTTCAGGTATACAGTTGCAATGAATTAAAATGTTACATGCGGAATAATTCATTACTGATGATCATAGTTTTCATTAAATGTCATTGATCTTCCCAACATTTTTTAATAAGCTAAAAAAATTGAAGAGCACCATCCAAACATAAATTTACCTACTAAATATTCTCTCTACTTTAAAAATCTTAATTATTCAAAATAATGAAATGACGCTATATATTATCACAAAGTTCTGCATATCTCAAGTTTAGGCTTAATCAACTGATTTATTTGTAATTACGCAATTTTTAGTGCTGCAAATTTTTGTTTGCCTGATGGAACAAACAAAATGTGTCATGTTAGTGCTCTTAAATTTTTAAGATAATTTAGCTTTTGTTCCTTTTTAAAATTACTTTTTCTTCCTGTTTATAACTACCTTTTGTTCCTGTTTACAAATACTTTTTCTTCCTGTTTATAACTACCTTTTGTTCCTGTTTATTGTTCCCGTTTATAATTACATTTGCATGCCTTTTCGTATCCCCCATTGTACATCAATTATTTGTTGATAACAAAAAAATTTTAAAACTCCAAAATTCAGGGCTAAATTTTTCAGGCTAGAATTTTTTGCTAGCCAGAAGCAAGAATTTTTTGCTCGTGATACATCTCTCATTAAATAAAATTTTCCTCTGAATCCCATTGGTACTCATTTCTCTACACAAGATTAAAGATGGCAAGTTAATAGAGAGTTCCTCGTTTTTGAAAAGTTTTTGATCTCTCAAAATTTAGTTAGAGTTCCTAAAAGATAAACAAAAATCATGTTTAAGAAGCTCTGACAATTTGGAACTTTTATTTCCTCCTGAAAAATACTCAGTAGCCAAATATGGGTCCTTGAATTTAAAAATTCAAGTCAAATAAACCTCAAAAACCCGTTTTGGGGTTACAAAAATTACTATTTCATCATTATCTAAGAGATATTAGGCCAATACCTGCTTGCTGAGAAAGCAAAATGTGGGAAACTAAATTCCAAATCGGTGATTTCAAAATATTTTTTAGATCAAAAATCACTTCTATAAAATAAAATTTTAGAAGTTAACAAATCGAAATATCTAGAGCCTTCCAAAAACGCAAATTATAGCAAAATCTAAAAATGAAACTTTTAAAACCTTTCTTTCAATTTTTAATTGACCGTTTTATTACACAAAATTATTATGTTGTGATCTCAAGATATTATCGATGGTGATCACGAGTTCAGAAATTTTTCTCGAGAGAATGCTTTGTAGTTTTTGAGCTTTTATTGATATTTTACCCATTTATTTAATTTGAAATTAATTTCGCCACGCTTGCAAATAAAGGAATTGTTGCATCTTATTCTGTATCCCATTGAAGAAATCTATGAAATACATATGAGAATTTCCTCAAGTTTGTAACGATCTCAACTTTTCTCAAGAAAAAATTTACCTCGTCTGGTTAACTTTTACTGATTAGGACATAAAATATTCGCATTTAATTTAAGCAAATATCCCGGAGAAGTTTTCTCATATAGTGAAGAATTGAGATATCTTTTACATGTAAATAACTTTCGAAGATCAGCAGTATAAATTGAACTATTTTAAAAATAAAATTTATTAGCTGGAAGAATAAGTTAATTAATTGAAAGAATAATCTACTAAACAATAAATTGTTTGAAAAAAAGAAGTCTAATAATAATAACAATAATAATAATAATAATAATAATAATAATATCTTTTTTGCAATTGTTAATATAACTTTGTTTTGCATAACAAATTTTATCACTTTAAGTTTTGTATAATTTCAGATATTTTGGTCAACTTTTTGAAAGCTTATTTAAACTGTGCTTCATCCAAATATTAATCTTAGTTTAAAACACTATAACAATAATTAAATATCATAGTTGATTTTTGTTAAAATAAATTTATGTCAATTTTTTCATAATTAGTAATATTTTTTTAGTCAATTCCCTTTTTTAAATTATTTTTCTCGTTAATTATTTTGTGAAAAAGTTTGTTTTTGGTTTTAGAAAATCATTTCATATGTTTAAGTTAAAAAAAGTAAAAATAATAAAAGATATTAAAAAAGAGTTACACAATAAAAAAATTTCTAGAACATTCTTTTAGAAAGGTTATCTTAAATCATTTCATTGATAATGAGTAAAATTGTTCTGCTTCTAGAAAATTAGACCAAAAAAAAGATTTTGGATAAAATATCAGCAGTCTAAAAGCTTCAGTATAAATTTTTGAAACATGATGACAATAGAGTTTTTGAAAATGTGATAAAAAGCATTTCAATACATAAGCTTTTCAGAATTATAAAAGATTTACCTAATAGCAAGACTGTTAATTTGTCCAAGATTTCAAAAACATTGTAATATTATGGTTTAGTTTTTTTCTAACTTGTTTAATACATGTTTATTTAATATTGAAAAAATCTGAATTTTGATAATACTTAAATCTTACAAATAGCAAAGTGTTTTAATAAATACAAAACTGATAGCTTTAATTAAAATAGATTGAATCAAAAAAAGATTTCTTCATTTTTTTTATAGCAAATTTTTTATATACAGTCTGGTAAAAAAAAAATTGGAAATATAAAAATAATTAATATGTCTTAACTAATGTACCAAATTACATAAAAAAACTTTTATTAGAAAGTCAAATACCATATAATTTTATTAAAAAAAATTAATAGGAAATTCTTTCACCATTTTTCTCAATTATTATTTCACAACGCCGCCTCATTGATCCTACTAAACTAATTAAGGTAGATTCAGGAATATCTTGCCACTCTTCCCCCATAAATCTCTCTAATTCACTACAATTTCAAGGCATTCTTTTTTCTATATTCTTTTTAACAATAGCCCAAAGGTTTTCTATTGGGTTTAAGTCGGGACTATTAGATGGCTACCCCAATAATTCAGTTGTATTCTCAGCAATAAACTCTTTGGCAAGCTTGCTAGTATCGTCATTATCTTGTTGGAATCGCCAATTATCCCCCAGCATTGCTCTAATTTCAGGTAAGTGGTTACAAAGAATTTCTATATAAAATTGAGCATTCATTATTTGAACAAAACAGAATAAACTAGTCTTTCCTTTTTCGTAGAAACTCCCCCACGCGAGAATTTTTGTTCGATCTTTAGGCATAGGACGAATTGGTCGAGTACCTTTATGCCAACGTTTTACCATGTTTTGAAAAAGTTGAAAAGATGTTTCATCAGTAAAAACTGTTCTTTTCCAATCGTCGTTCAGGTGTTTTTTGGCCCATTCTACACGTTTTCACTTAAGCTCTTTGGTCAGCATTGGAGTTGCTCTAGTAAGACTTTTTTTATAATTAAGGTTGGATAAATGGTTTTAAATAGTAACACGAGAAACATTTATTCCCTTCTTAGCCAACTTTATTGCTAATATCTAGACGAAACTGAGGAATCTCTACGA
Source organism: Geosiphon pyriformis (assembly GCA_016748015.1). Taxonomy (NCBI): domain Eukaryota; kingdom Fungi; phylum Glomeromycota; class Glomeromycetes; order Archaeosporales; family Geosiphonaceae; genus Geosiphon; species Geosiphon pyriformis. Next base: position 85,974 of record JAAOMT010000602.1, on the reverse strand, counting down.
ATAATCTGCCCTAATACTTTCAAAGAATTTCCCATTACCAGTCGCATGCTTTTTTTTTGAGTTTTTCGAGGATATTATAGATTTTAGAAAGATATATTCGTTTTATTCTGTATTTTTTTCGCCTTTTGTATTCCTTGCTTCCAAAAATGTAATATGACTTGCTGTTGCGTTTCTTGCTTTGAAATCGGCATTTCAAAGACAAGTTTTAAAAAAAACTATTAGTTAATATGCGAGAAAATGTTTTAAGAGCTCAGCCACATACCTAATATTCTGTTTCCATTTTTACCGTCACAAAACTTATCAAAAATGGTTAAACCAATCTTAGTAGATTCATATTTTTCAAATTTTTTTCTTTCCAGACTGTATATATAAAGTTAAAAAAATAGGAAAATTTTTAATTATTGTGTAAATTTAAATCAATGACCAAAACAGACAAATCTAAAAATTAGATCAGTTTAACTTCTTATTTAAATATTAATATATTTATATACAGTATTATTTGAATTGCTTATAATTATGTAATAATAAATTTTTTTTAGATATAATTAATAATTTCTTTGTAATTAATAATATTGTTATTAATAATAATAATATAATAAAAACAATTTTTATTAATTACAAAAATTAAAAAGTAAATTTACATATTGGTAATTAACTTTATTTAATTGCCAAATTTAGTAATTTTATTAATATTTGAATATTATGCTTTTAATAAATAAACTAAGAATTTTAATACTAAGATAATAATAAGATAATACTTATTGAAAGATTTTCCAAATAAATTTATTCATTATTTTTGTTGTATAATATTAAAACTTTTAATTAGATATAAAGTAAAGACAAAATTACAGCTTTAATAAATTTTTAATGTAAAAAGTATTTTGAATAAACTTTTCAAACACATATTAATAAATTTGCAAATAGTAAAATAGAAATTTATTAATTTACTACAACATTTTATTTTCTTTTAAATAAATTTTTGACCATTTTTCGTTAATTATAAAATTTTATGCTTGCTTTGAATTGCAATATATTCATATTAAAATTAAATACACTTGTTTTTAATATTTTGGGTAAAGTAGTATATTTAAGAGTTATCAAAATGCTTAAAAAATATAAATTGGTTATATTAAACAATTAAGGAACAAAAAAAGCCCTATTTAAACTAAAAAAAACTTTTATAAAATAAAAAAAACTTAATCCAAAAGAATTTGTTTTTAAATATATTTGTTGTTTACACAAATTATTAAAAAAAAACAAATAGTTTTGTTCTGAATTGTAATCCATTTTTTTAAAAAATATTAAAAATAATATATATTATTTAACAAGTTTTTTAAAAATTATTGGCATTTTATTAATGTTAAAATAAAATAAATCAATATTTTTACTTATAGTTTAGTTAAAAATTTGGAATTTACCTTATTAAAAAAAGCTGTTACTTATTTAATATTATTAATTTGGACTTGAAATTTGAAATATATAACATAATAATTTTAAATTGTGTGTTTAAGTTTTAATAACTAAATTTTTTATAAATAATTAAGCTATTGTAAATATTTTTAAATTGAAATTAAGTTGTTATATATTTGATTTTTGTAATAAATATAGACTAAAATAATATTGTTTTACTGTAATAATTTAAAAAAAATTTTTTTTGATAAATTAAATCAATTACTTAAGTATTAAGAGCAATAAAATTATTAATTTAATATTATAATTGAATTTTTTATTTTTAATCATATTAAATTATATGTATTAACTATTTTATTTTTAAAATTATTTGTTAATATAATTGTCAACTTAGTTATTAACTTAATTTTTAACTTGATTATTAACTTGATTATTAATTAAATTACTGACATTATTATAATTTTTTTTAAAAGTATATAAGTAAAACTTTTCAAAGTGTTAAAAATTTATTTCAGACTAAATTTTTTTTCTTAATTACAAAATTAATTCAATAATATTGACTTTTTAATATTTTTTCTCTTTTCTTTTCTTAAATTATATAATTTTATACAGTTAAATTTACTTTTTAATTTTTTTATATAATATTTCTTTTTCCTTATTATTTATTAGCCTATTACTTATTTATAACATAAAAATAATACTTCTTATAAGGTTGTCATATTCTTTTTTATCTTGTTTTATTTATTTTTCTGTTGAAGCTTAATATAATTAATAGTTTCAGAATTTTTGGAATTAGTTTTACATTGATTACTTAACTAAAACTTTTTTTTTTATATTGTTTATTTTTTTAATTAAGCTTATTTAAAAAAATTTCGAAAACAAAAACAAAAACAATAATATTAATCAAATAATATTTTTAATTATCTTTAAACAATTATTTCTTAAGTTTGAGATTTTAAATAATCTAATTTACTATTGTATAACTATTTATTAATCAACTGAAATCTCTTTAAAAACTGCTTTTAGTTAACAAAATACAATTTTCTTACTTTTATTTAAAGATATATATAAAATTTAACAGCCAATTAGTACATAATAATTATAAAATTCAGATTAATAAAGAGTATTTTTAAAAATTTGTGGCTATATAATTTACCTAAAAAACAACTGCTGATGCTATTTAACAAATTATTAAATGGTTTTAAGAAAATAAAAAACAAAATTATTTTTTTTATAATCCAATTTAAATAAATTTAAAACTTTTATTTTAATATTAAAGTAACAAATAAAATTTGAATAATACATACAAAATCTAAAAAAAAATAACAAATTATATGTTATAAAATTATACCAATTTTTGATATTTGGTTATACAAAATTAAAAAAACAAAAAATTAGTTTTTATACAGTCATTTTAACATTCAATAACAAAAATAAAACACCAAAGACAAAAACATTTAAAAAACTATCAATATTAAATTCTCAAAAATAATTTAGAAATCAAGTTCTTATTTAATAGTTAAAGTTTTTATGAAAATCTTTGTTTATATATTTTTTTGTCAATTAATAACACATTTACAATTCTATAAAGATAAAAAAAAATTAAAAATTGTTAAAGCTATTTCTGTGTAAATTAATAGAATATGTATTAAAACAAACATAAAAATATTTAAAGTTAGAATTACATTATAATTTTTGAAAACAAAAGTTAAGGCTTTACTAAATTATAATCTCTGTAAACTTATTATTTAATATAACAAAAAGTAAATTGTAATAATATACTGATATTAAATAGTGCTTTTAAAAATAGCTTAACAATAATAGCAGTTTAAAAACAACAATAATAATAAAAATAATTTTAAAAATTCTAATAACAAAAAAATTAAATTAATTTTCACAATATTTAATAACAAAAAAAAATCTTTAATCAATATACAAATAAACAATAAAGAATTAATTGTAAATAAAAAACTCTTTTATTGGTTATATTATGATATGCTTAAAAAAATATTCTATTAACAGTTTAATAAATATGTTAAATAAAACAATTAGCAACATAATTTTTGTACAAAATATATTTACTTAATCTATTCAAAAAATTAAAAATTAATCAACTTAATATTTAATAAAAAAAAAAAACAATACAAAAGTATTTAAGAAAAATGTGTTATAAATTGAATCTCTTATAGTTAAATAAAGAGAGTCAACTAAAATAAAAAGAAAAATAAACATTAAAACTTTTTGAAAAAACTTTAAAGTTATATGAAAAAATTAAAAAGAACCAATTTAACTTAGCATGTAATCAAAACCAAATCAATTTGACTAATTTATATAAAGCTTTATCAATTCAATTAAAAAAATAATAAATTTATTAAAAAAAAATAAATGAATAGAAAAGCTTAAATTTATACACAAACCAAAAAGTACATAATATTCTCAATTGTAGTAATATTCAAAAAAGAAAAAATTTTAGTTTTTTTTGAACATTAATCTACTTACTTTTTAAAACATTTTATTGCAAAAGATAAAATTTTCATAACCTGGCCAAAATAGAAAAAGTATAAAAACTCAAACAATAAATAAATGTATGTAAACTGTAATCTTTTCTTAAATTAACATTCTATTATCAAAAATTTGTAATTTTTTTAACCAACTTTTTAAAAAAGATGTCAACTATTATTAAAGCATAGATTGACAGAAAGTCTTCAATATTCTTAAAAAAACCCAATTTTTAAGTCTATTCTAAAAAAATTCAACTTAGACAAATCGTTAATTAAGTGTTATTTTATTTCAATTAAATAGTAATAAAAAGAATACATTATAGCTTATATACAAAGGAGTATAAAAAGTATTGAACACTTAATATAATATAAAAAAAAAGCTATATATTGTAATATTATTACCAATGTAGGCCATAATTTTTTTTATAATTACTTATAGTTATAATTTACAAATCAACATAAATTGCATCCTTGTAAAACACAACAGTGGATCATATGTGTATATATAAAATATCAAATATTCTTGTTGTAAAAAAATTTACACATCAAATGTGTTTTGGAAAAGAACTTTTTGAATACCAAAAAGAAGAGATTATTTCAGCAAAAAAGTTATGATATATAAACAGTAAGATTTTCATGACTATTGGATGTTCACGTTCTTCTGTAATACGTGTATAGAAGTTATACAAACTAAAAAAACTTCCTTAAAAACGAACAGGCTGACCACAAATTCTTGACAAATGCATATGTGAACAACTCAAATATTTAATAATGGAGAATAAAAAAATCCACCGCCAAACTCTTTCTCAAATACAATTAAATTTTATTAAAGATACCAACAAATCTATTTTTATACAAACTATTTGAAATAGATTAGCTTAAGAAGGACTTCGCTTGTGCATTTCTCGTCTCAAGCCATTAATTTCTAAATCAAATAAAGAAAAATATTTACAATGGGCTCGTACTTATGAAAATTGGACAGTAGAAAATTTTAAACAAGTTGTTTGGTCAGATGAATCTACATATACACGATTTAAAACTACAGGATTTGAACATGTATAGCATAAATCTTTCGAAGAGTTTCATAAGAATTATATTGCAGTCACAATTAGAAAAAGCTTTAGTCATATGTTTTGATAATGTTTTTTATGGGTTGGTTTGGATCCTTTAGTTCCTTTGGTTGGTCATATTAATGGAGTTATACACCACAAAATCTTGGCAAATTATGCAATTCCTATGGTAAAACTTCATGCAAAAAAACTCAAAAAAAGCTTTTTTTTCAGGAAGACAATATACCAATCTATACATCAAAAGTCACGCATTCTTTTTTTACCTCTTCAAATGTTGAATTACTTCCTTGGCCAGCACAAAGTCCTGATATTACTTCAATAGAAAATCTTTGGTTATATATTGAAGTTAAAATTCATCAACATAATTCACAACTCTCAAATATTGTACAATTAGAACAGTGGTTTAAGGAAGAATGGGATGCAATACCTGTAAATTACTATTATGATTTGATCAAGTCTATTCTATGTTAAGTTCAAGCTATTTTTGAAGCAAATGGAGGTCAAACAAATTACTAACATGTATTTTAATATAATAATAAAAAATTAACGATTCATAAGTTAGTTTTTTTATATAACATATTATAAAAATGCCCAATATTTTTTATACTCCTCTGTAAATAAAATTATGTTTTTAGTTAAACAAAATTATAAAAATGCTTTGTGATTGTATAGACAATAAACTATTAAAATTAGTATCTTTTAGTTTTGATTTGATTATATAATAAATTAAAACTAGAACATAAGTTAAATTTTTTAATACAATTATAAAATCAAATATTAGAAAGAAATAAACAATCAAAATACAAACACATTATTTTAATTAGTAATTCAATAATAAAAAAGTCATAACAATCTCAAAAAACTAATTATTAGTATTTTATTTACAATTAAACATAACAATAAATTTGAAAAACTATATAACACTTGCCAACTTTTTAAGTAAAAAATAGTACTTATTAAACTATAATTAAGAAAAAAGAAAAAATTTATATAAATAATTAAAATTTTATTTAATTTGTTAAAATTAATTAAGTTAAAAAAACTAAAAAAAATAATATATAATATACCTATTGATTCATTAACAAAATATTTCAAAAAAACAAAAATAATTCAAAAAATATTAATATAATATTATTGGCTGATCTTAAAAAAAATATAAAAAAATATATTTGAATTTGTAATATTTATTTGCAAAAAGATAAATCCAATTGAAAAAATATCTGTTAGTTAATCTTTTGATATAATTAGTTAGATTTTTTATAATAATATTTAATAAAAACTAAAACATAATAACAATAACAAATTATCTGATAAATAGATAAAAATCAAAACAATAATAAATTAAACAGTTATTTTTAATTGTTAATTTTATATATAATGACATTATATATTATTATAAATGCTTTAAAATTACTTTTAAATAGAAATTTTTTTTTTGCTTATTAATAGAATGAAACTTGGAGTATATTACAAGTTTTTCTTTTTTATTATTTTTAATTCTGCAAAACTTTAATAAAAACTAGTAAAAAAACATATATTAAGACATCTTTTAAAAAAACAATAAAACTTAATTACAAAAATCTTTTAAAATGAAAATTAAATAATTTTAAATAATTTAATAAAAACACAAATAATTACTTAAAGCACTTTAAAAAAAGATTGTAAAACATTTTTTTAAATATTAGTAGCTTAGTTTTTAATTTTAAAATCAAATTGTTATTTAATATAATAATTTATAAATAAAATAAAATAAATATTTAAAATAGAATTAAATTTTACAATTATAAATAATTAAAATACTTTTAATTACTTGAAAATTTGAGTGTATGTCATAAATTTATATATTTTTTAATAAATCAAAATTATTTATAATTATTTATAATATTTAAACAAAATTGAATTATAATTAAAAAACTTTTTTCTCTTTTACCTCCTAAAATCCTCAAAAAACGTATTTTGAAAGAAGTTTTTTCTGCTATTTTATACTGTTTTCCATCACTTTACAAGAAACAAATCCTTTTGTTGTTGATCTGGCTGTTCCCATGAGTGGTACTGGTGCTAAAAAAAGGTCGACCAGAGTTCCAACTTCTGGTTCAGTTAGTAGTGGTTCAAGTCATAAGGTCAAGAAACCTCCTGGGGGTGCTAAGCTATCAAGTAATGGTGTGGCTCTTAAAAGTAGTGGATCTGGTCAAGTGATCAGGCAGTTTAATAGCATGGATACTGATGGGGAGGCTTTCGAAGGTGAAGGAGTATCCGATTCCAAGATGAATACACCCTAAGCCAAGCATTTCAATAATGGTGCAATTGTTGGCTCCCCCCTTGGCTCTATTAATTTCAACATGGAGGAGGAAGAGGAGGTTTCTCTTCCTTCCCATAAGTCTTTTTCTTTGGATAAGGTGTGGATTGATCCCAAAATCATTAAAATTCAGGTGGAAGTGGCTGTAAAAAAATTTTTTGCTTTGGACATCAATCTTTTGACTGTGGAAGGAAAATTGGCAACAGCCAAAACTTATGCCATAAGAAAATTATTTTCAAGAATCAATGGTTTTGGGGGGGCCACTACCCCTTCAAAATTTGAAGAGATCATCAGATCTACCTTTATCTCTGAAGCAAGCATGAAAAAAGCCACCTCATTGGCCAGGGAAAATGACATCATAGTAAACAGCAATCTTAAAAGACAAAGAATTGGGTCAGATTGAGCTGTGGTGATCAAAAAAATTTCCATGGACATGTCAAAAGATATGATTGTCGCCGCAGTGTCTGAATTTGGGGATATTAAATCAATCAAAATTCAGCTGATCAGCATGTGGCAGAAAGCTGTGGTGGAATTTGCTGAACCAGAACAGGCAGAGCAATTGGCTTCAAAATGGTCTTTCTTAATTGGAAAAGATTCTGTGCGTGTGGCAAAAGCTGTGAAAGATTGTGAGACATGGGCTTTTAGAGATCAATTCAGGGTGCTTCTGTTCACATTGCCAGTGGGAACAACAGCTCATGATCTTGGGACTTTTTTGGAAGGGGCCAATGGAAAAACTTGTGTCATCAATCGTTCATTGGAGACTGGCAATAGAACTCGCTGTGCTGTAGTCTGCTTTGAATCTAATGAAGCTATGGAGTCAGTTTTTTGCACAGAGCCAATCTTTGGTAATGTAAAACTCTTATGGGCTAGGTTGGATTTAGTTCACTGTGAATGGTGTGGGAAATTTGGTCATTCTGCCTTGGAATGTGATGCTGAAGTTGCATCAGCTTTTCAGTCACCCAAGTCATTTAAAAAGCCTGCTAACTTGGATACTCGTCTCCAGCTGGCCAAATTATATGCTAAAAAGAAGGTTCTAATCTCTTGTCCTGTTGCTTTTGGAGGCAAATTCTGGGCCCAAGTGGTCTCAGTTGTTTCAGTCTCTCATGGATTTCATGATGGCTCTGGTTCTGGTTCTCTGTCCTTTGGTGCTTTAAGTTCTGGTGATATCTCTCCCCCTCTTTCTATGGTTGATTCCCCCTTGGGTATATGTTTGGCACGTCTGAAATGCTTTGTAGAGCTTTTATCTGATTAAATTTCGAACATTATTCTTTGTCTTGACAATCTCAGTTTGGTGCCTTCAGCTCCTTCTTCTAGTGTGATTCTTTCTGTGAGTACTCCTCACCCATCCGTCTCTGATTTTTTTATGGTTGATGACTCTGACTTGGGTTCCAACATGGTGTTAGATGTTTCTTTGATTCAGCCTATTTCTCTTTCGTCTGGCAATAACAATTCTCAATTGGGTCTGAGCAGTTCCAAGGTGCTAACTTCTAAAATTGGCATTTTAGAGTCGAAGTTGGTTGCTCTCAATGTCTCTATTGGCTTGATTTTGGCAAAATTAGAGCAGATGTGTGCTGGTTTGGATCCTCTGGTTCTCTCCTTATCTCAATGACTGGTTATATTTGGAAAATTGCCATGTGCAATGTTAGGGGAATGAACAATCCTGCAAAACAGGAGGATATTATTTGTTGGCATAAAGAAATGAACAATATGATTTTAATTGTTACTGAGACTAAGTTGAAAGATGGGATTCACCCTTGGATCATGAACAAGTTTGTTGGCATTCGAATTTTTACTTCTGGTTTGAATTCTGGTCACATGAGTTCTGGGGTTATAATCATTATAAACAATTTTTTGGCTCAGCATATGTGTAAGGTTTCGGACATTCCTGGCTGGTTTTTTTCTATCAAGCTTCTCTTCAAAAATAAACTGTCTGTGTCAGTTTTGGGGCTGTATGCTGGATCATCTTTGGTGGTACATTTCTCTCAGGTGGATGATATCAATTCTTTGATTGCGAGGGCAGTAAATAAGTCTTTTTTTGTCATCTTGGGTGGAGATTTCAATAAAAATGGTTCTCACAAAAGTGCCAGCTTTAGAAAATGTTTTGATTTGGGTTTGGTCAACTCCTTGAGTGGAAGCTTGTTTGGAAAGGAAGCTATGTGGGCCAATTCTTGTGGAGTGGCTAAAATTATTGATTATGTGTTTGTGTTATTGAGTTTAGTTAATGCAATTCTGGATTATAATATGTCTGGTGTTGAAGAGTATTTTAATACTAATCATAAAACTGTTTCTGTTTCCATGGGTCTTGGTGGTTTGCTGGATGCGCAGTTGAACACATTGCACAAACAAGCAAATAAAGATTGTTGGAAGTACAATTTTGTGGATGCTGGTAATGCTGAATGAATCAAGTTTAAAGAGGATACGTCGGCGAATGCTGCCATGTTCCATGATGAATTTTATGCTGCCAAGATGAGTCTGGACCTGGACACAATGTGGGGTCACCTTCACCAAGTGGTGTGTTTGTTGGCTGAGAACGTTTTCAAAAAAAAGTGGTTTAATAGTTTTAATAGTGTCTATAATAAAGTATCATTCAGATTTCACAAATTAGAACTTTTGGTGTCGAAGATTGTCAAAGCCTCTTGTCTGGTCTCTCATGAGGAGTTTGTTTCTCTACTTGATACATGGAAAAGAATTGATCTTGCTAATGCTTCTGTTGTGGATTCTCTGTTTCTTTCGGGTTCCCATTTTGATACTATTTGTTCAGCTTTGGCCAAGATCAGGAAATCCTACCATTCATCTAAGTTGTCAGAATCAAACCATGCCAAAGAATCTCAGATTAAGTTGGCAATTGACAAAAAAATGGAGAGTTTTGAGTTGAACAAAGGTCATATTGTATGTAGTGTTTTGGAGTGACCCTTCCGCAAGGTGGTTTTGGACCATTTGGTGGTGGGAGATGAGCTGGTGTTGGATCTTGCTCTAGTAAAGTCCAAGGTAGATAAGATTATGGAAGGTTGGACTAGAAAGTGAAGGGTAGTGCTCGATATTAATAATGAGTGGTCTTGCCAGTATCATCTTCTAGGTTATGTTTTCGACAAAGCTTTTTCTGGTGTAATGGGTTTGATCGACTTTGATGAACTGTTTGGGGTTGTCTCCAACCTGCCGGATGGCAAAGCTGCTGGCCTTTCAGGTATCTCAAATGAGCTTTGGAAACATTGCAATATTTTGGTCCTTAATATGCTCTTGGTGTTTTTGAACTTTTGCTTATCTGAGGAATCTGTCTCTGGTCTCTGGAGGGAAGCTTGGGTTTCAATGATTCCCAAACCATATAAATGGAAGGGTGTTCTTACAAATACTCATCCTATTGCACTAATTAAGGCAACTCGCAAGATTCTCTCCAAAATACTCTCAGACAGGATTTCTTTAGCATGCAGCACTCATAATGTTTTTTGTGGTGACAATTTTTTGGTTTTGAAAGGTACAATGACACAGTCTCCCATTTTTGCAGTTGGTTCAATTGTTGAGAATGCTCTGGAAAAGAACCAAGAACTTTGGCTGGTCTTGTAGGATATGAAGAAAGCATATGATTTGGTTGGCCGAGAGCATTTGGAGAAGTGTCTGGTTAGAATTAAAATGTACAACAGGTTCATTCGGTTTTTTGGTGGCATTCACAAAGGTTGCACTAATCGAGTCATAACAGATTTTGGTTTGACAGATGGTTATCGGGTTCATGATAGTTTAGATTAAGAAGAGGTCTTTTCCTCTCTTTTGTGGCGCATTTTTTATGATCCCCTTTTGTGCAAAGTCAAGCATCAGAAGAATATGTGTGAGTACAGGCTAATTTCTCATTTCATTTCCAAGAGTGGTCATGTCAAGTCGCAGGCTGGGCTTTCTTCCTGTTTTGCTGCTGGCACCTTTGTTGATAATACAATTTGAGTTGGCAGTAGTCAGAGTGCTACTCAACACATTTTGGATATTGCTAATGAGTTTTTCCAGATTAATGACATTTCAATAAACAATGACAAGACTATAGCTATTCCTATCAATTGTAGGGTTGGTAATCTCACTCTTTTTATTAGTGGTTCACCTATCTCTGTTGCCAAAAAAGATGAATCCCATCGGTATTTGGGCATATTTCTGTTAACTGAGGGTCTTTCCAAACCTAGTTTAGCTAAAGCGCATTCGGACATTCATTTTTTTACAAATTTGGTTCTAAAAAAAGCTATCTCAGATAAGCAGTTCTTATATTTGGTTTCAGTGGTTCTCCAGCCTATTATTAGCTACAGGACACAATTTAGCTTTGTTCCTATCAGCATTTGTAACAAGTAGGATGCTATGATTTATAAGGACCTGAAGCTCAAATCTGGACTTCCACTCAACTTTCCTAGTAATTTGATTCACCACTCCTCCTTTTATGGTTTGAAATCTTTCCTGCAGATTCAGTCTGAAGGCATGGTTGCTTTTCTTATTAATTTTGCCAACTCTGGTGAAATTGTGGAACATTTGTTCTTTTATAAGTCTCATGATCTGCAGGTTTTGTGTTGGCACCCTATTCATCTGTTGAGTTTTCCTGTTCACATTTGTGTTAGCACCTCTAATAATTTTCTGGTAGGTGTGGTTCGTGTGCTTTATAATTGCAAATTGTCTCTGGGTGGATTCTTTGCCAATTTCTTTCATGTCAATAGTGGGATGTCTATGTTAACTGTTTTGGGTAAATCAGTTTTTTTCAGGTGTCTTCCCTCACTTCAGCAGTATGGTGTGGCCTTTGTAGACCAAATTTGTGATCATTATGGTACAGTCTTTGATTGGTCCACATTTAAGTGATGGGAGAAACTGGACCCCCATGGTCCTATTCCTGAGTGGTTCAGGCTTTCTGCTGTGTTTCTTGCTGGTAAGGACTTCTCTCTTGCTCACATCCCAGTTCTTGCTAATATGGGTCCTTTGGACATTCTGGGTTCTTCTGGCTTTGTGTCTATCTGTGATTGTCTTTTGCGGGTTAATGCAAGGGTGTTGTCTGTCTATACTGATAGGTCATTGATATGGGTTTGAGTGTTGGTATGTCTGGCTTGATGTCATCTACCATGGCTGAGTTACAGGCAATTGCATTGGCTCTCGAGTGTGTTCCTGTTTTTAGTAATGTCCATTTGTTTTCAGATAGTCAATCTGCTTTGGATGCTTGCAAATCGGAATTGGGTATGGTGGCTCCTGATTTCTGGAATCGATGTTAGATTGAGTGTCAGTACATTGCCAACGTCATTTCCAGTAAGGTCCTAAATGTTGCTTGGCACAAAGTCAAAAGTCATTCTGGGGTTTTGGGAAACAAGTATGCTGATGTGATTGCCAGTGCTGATTCTGTTTCTGACTGGTTTTTTTCTCCTCGCCTGGATGAACACTTTTTGATGGCTGATGGCAATGTTGTTTCTGGCAATTTAAGGCACTTTGTCCGTGACACTTTTCATGCCATGTGTTATGCACATTGGGAAGTAGAGTCTGGTTCTAAGTTTTTGTCTGACAATTTGTGTGCTAATGTTAATTGGTCTCGCTTTTCTTTGGTGTGGCATCCTGATTTGCATATGGCCACTAGTTTCACTAACAGGATTTTGGCTAATGCGCACTCTTATTTTATAAAGGCTTTGCATCATTGGTTGCCTGTGGCTGTTCGAAAACAGCTTTATAATAGACTTTATTCCAGTGTGTTGTGTCTATATTGTGGTGATATAGAGGTGTCGGATCATGTTTTTTCTTGTGAGATCGATGATTCTGCTTGGCATCGGTTGTTGGATTCTCACATAAACACTTGGAAAACACTTTCTGGTTCTTCTGTCTTTTCTTCATGTTTGTTGCAATTGTTGTCATTTTGTGTTTCAGGTTCCTTGGTGTCCATGGCTCTTCATAAGAGTTTTGTTTTTGATAATTGGTTTTGTAAAGCTGTCTCCATCTTCTATAGTTCCAAGGTGGCATGTTTGAAGGTCATTGATTTCACATGTTCTTTTGGCCTCACTTTTAGAGATGAAATATGGTTGGTTCATGCCAAACATCATGCCTATATGAAAAAGCACAGACTGATTTCTTTAGATGGCTTGTCTCCTACTTTGGTCTCTGGTTTGACTTCGCGTTTTTTTGCTGATGTGATTGATTTGCTTGGTATTGATGAAGCTTTTGGTGTGCATTTTGGTTTTCGTAAGTCTTGCATGTTTTTTTCCAGCATTGGTAATTTGGTTTCTGTCTATATAGCTGCATAGTGTTGTTCTGACTGGCCCAAGTGGCTGGTCACGTGTAGAAAATGCATGATTTATGCCTAGTTTAGATCATTTTTTTGATGTATAGTGCTAGGTTGTGTGTGAACCTCACTCGTTAAATTAATAAAAAAAAAAAAATTGAATTATAATTAATTACAGCAATTACAAATAATTGTAAATTTTTTTGCTTTTCAATTTTGTTTACAATTATAACAAAAACTAATAAATTTTTGAATGAATAACTTCTGCTTTAGTGTTTGATATCTTTTTTAAAATTAAACTGGTTTATGTTAAAGCTGTATTTTAATTGTTGTTAGTCTTATATTAACTATTAAAAACAATATTAAATTGTTTTATATAAATTTGCATTTTAGAAATTTTTTAATAGTCTTACAAAAATATTAAGCTTGTTAAGTCATTTTTTTTTAATGTATCAAAGATTGCAAAATTTGTTGTGGCTTTTAATTTAAAAAATATTTTTAAGACCAAATTGGTAATTTTTTTTAGCTGTACAATTTACAAAATTAATATCATTTTCTGGTCATTTAAATTAAATTATTGCTAAATTGTGATTTTTAAAATCCAAGAAGCATTTAATGCTACTGTATTTAAGATTAATATATTAAGAAAAACCAGAATTGGGTAAAAAACTTTTGATAACGGGTATTGTTAAAAGTGCCAGAATTCAAATTGTAAAGCAATTTTTAAAGTAAATCTCCTAAAATCCAAATATTAAAACATATTACTTCTAATTGGTTAAATAGTTCTTTGTCATATGTTTAAAAAATTAGTTAGGTAGATATATTGTCTTTAATTTTTTTTTTCAAAGTTGATAATAAAGTTCAAAGTTTGGTTTATAAAAGATTTTGCAAATTTTGTTGGGTTTTTAGTAAAAAATATAAATTCTTTTCAGAATGATTTGGTTATTTTAAGCAAAGCTTCTTTAAAAAGGCCTGTGTACAGATTTTCAATCGCTTGTATAAATTTTTTTTAAAAGAATAGTTGGCCAATTTTCTTTAAATCTGGTGTATATTTTTATTGTATTGGATATATTAATTTGAAGATTGTTAATGTTTTAAAGGCTGATAAAATATGTTAGTTAGTATAGTTATAAATACTGGGTGCTTTAATTTTTGACAGGTCCGAATGCATGTAAACAAAATGTGATTCATGTTGTTTACATTAGAAATGTATATGGATTAATACAGTAAATTATGTTTGGACTAGACTCGCATAAGCAAAAAATATATACATATTTTTAGGTTGCAATTTTTTAATTAAGATTCCTTTTTTAAAGGTTTAAGCCAATCAAAAAATAGTGTAAAAACCAAAAATTTTGTGTTCCACTAAAAAGCAATTAACTTTGTACGTTTCTTTATATTTCACAATGATGTAACAATAACTTTGTTCTTTAAAACCTATTGAAAGGTTGAAGACATGAAGAAAGATTTTGAGGATTATTAAATTTTGATTTCTACTCATTATATCGTTGTTGTTAAGCTGATTATAAAATACGCTTTGATGGATAATCTTAGCAGTCGTTTCTAGTATTCAATTATATAATAAATGATGTAGCATAATAAGTTTGATCTCGAAAAATCGAGACATAATGAAACCCTTTTCCTCGCAATTGCCTCACAGAAAAAAACTTGAAAAAAGATCTATACTTATAAAAGTAAAAATTGAAAGAAAATTGCAAAGGTATCTTAACTTTGTTGCAATACAACTACTTGTTAAAAAGATCTTGAAAACATTTTTTTCCAATATTACTGGTCATCTGCTTGAAATTCCCCTATATAAAGATTTTTTAAGTCTTTTTATTGGCATGAAAATATCATAATTAAGAAATTTTAATTAGACAAGGCGGGAAAAATCTTTATGAAATTCGATCGATGCTGAAGAACTGAAATGTTTATTTCTAATGTTGCAAAGGTAGCCAGCTTTTTAGTTTGTTTTTTTTGTAATTTTATGCAAAAAAAGAAAAGATTCTCCCTCGGATAAATATTGAACTATTTTCAAGTTTAGTTTCTTGTTTCTTGTCATTTGATGCAAAGTTTTTATGTTAGAGCCCTATATGTTAAAAAGTTCTTCATTCATTTATGTGCCAATCGAAATTAT
This sequence comes from Geosiphon pyriformis, assembly GCA_016748015.1. Taxonomy (NCBI): domain Eukaryota; kingdom Fungi; phylum Glomeromycota; class Glomeromycetes; order Archaeosporales; family Geosiphonaceae; genus Geosiphon; species Geosiphon pyriformis. The sequence continues at coordinate 70,346 of JAAOMT010000602.1, read as the reverse complement.
GTTGCCATCGATTGTTGAGAAATGCCTGATGGTGGGATATCAACAAGAAAATTGATTTGAATAGTCAAATTTTGTTTGATAATGTTTTCATGTAAACGTGGTGGTTACTAAGTAGTTTTAATTCTGGATTTCCAAGAAAATCTTATACAATATATAAGATTCCTTTATATTAATTACGAGGAGAAGGAAATATAGTTAAAAATTATATCTAGAGTTTGAAGATCATGCACTTAATTCTCAATTAATAATTGCTAATGCATACCTAAATAGAATTGGGTAATATTTTGAACATGAAATTAATTCAGTTTGAATTTGGGTGTTATCAAAATTCCTGGGATTGAATGATTACATAATATTTAATTATTTTAACTTTGAATAAAAATTTAAACTTTCAAGTTTCCAAACTCTTTGAAATTTTCACAATGAATAATTTTTTTTGCTTACGTCGTGTTGTTGAAAGGTTCAAAGTCTAATTTTTCAAGAGAACGTTTTCTCTGAATTTATTTTCTTTTCGATTAATCAAGAGATTAGTAGGACCCTAATAATAAATATTTTTGTTTCTTGGTTAAGATGATTATTTTTACAAGTAACTTTTAACAATGAAAAATATCCAAATTTTATTCAAGAAAATAAATTTGCTCAAGTAATGTAATTTTGAATTGATAAATAATTTCATTGGATTAAAATATAATTTTTTTTTATTAAGAGTAAGACAGAACACTTAATTTTAAATCAGAAAGTTTTTTTAAAAAGCAAGGGAGTTTAATTTAATTTAATTTAATTCTCGTGTTTTATGACATAATCATGTCAATCAATCAATCAATTAATTAATTAATTAATTAATAATAATATCAATTAATTAATAATAATAATATTATTATTATTATTATGTTTCAACTTCCCAAACCTGAGAATTGAACCAAGGATCAAAGATTGGGGAAAGATTTAGAATAATTAATATATATATATATATATATATGGATATTCTTAAGAAAATCTCAGATCAATGACATTATAATAATAATAATAATAATAATAATAATACAATCAAACTTTTCATCTTCAAATTTTTTTACTTTATATCTTCTTTCATCATAGTTGAAAAATAAAGGAACCGATTTTTTATAAAATTTTAAAATTCATTAAAAAACTTTTGATCAAATCAATTGGTTCATTCAGAATACTATTATACTGGAATGAAATTTCAAAACATGCATCTGCAAATAAAATTTGAGTAACTGCAACCTTTGATGACTGGAAAAACATCAAATGGGAACATCTTTTTAGTGGTTCATGTGAAACGATTGAAAAAGTGAACTTTAGTAAAACCATGCAAAACCCCACATACTAAAACCGATATTTCCATTTTTGGACATTTTCGATTTAAAGTTGTTGGTTATTATTTGTGAACATGAAATTCTTCAGCGATTGCCTTACTTTTTTCCCGAAACTCATATTCTAATAATCATCAAGGAAAATTCCGTACTAACACAAAATCAAATGGAAACAAAGTATATGTAAATATATTTTTAGAGTAAAAATGTAGGCATAACATTCTTTACCTATTAAAAAAAAAAACTTTTCTGTATATATTTAACAATAAAAAATTCAGTATCCGATTAAATATATATATATATATTGAAAATTGTTTTTGGGATAAATCTAAGGATGGAATTTAAATTTTAACCTTTTACTTAATAAATAATGAGAATATTCAATATTATATATATATATATATATATATATATTATAAACATTCTTCGTTTTTTAAAAGAGTATGATTATCTAAAAGGAGTAAGTAACACACATAGAAAATAATACCAGATACCTTAAAAAATTTAAAAGCAGGAAAATTCGGTATCGCAATTTTTGATTACGTGATAAATGATCATTGAAAAAACGATTTGACAAAGTTTTTCGTCATAAAAATACGATCCTATTTTAGTGATTACATAACTTTTACAATGCTAGGAAACCGGTCAATTTTTATTATTATTATTAAGAATTTGAATATACCTTTCGGATTGACATGACACAGAAATTGGTTTCATTTTCCCGATTTGTGAAATAATAATCACGATCGTGTATGCTGTAAATTAATTGAGATCAGTACCTGATCTGAATCATATTGTATTGGGAGTTGAGGTTTAGAGCTATGGGTTAAGATCGTTTCAAAATTTACTGTCGCAATCAAACCAATCGATTTCCAAGAATATAGATTTTCCCGTAATTAAGTTGGAAAAAATTTATGTATTTTAGGACCAGAGTAAAGAATTTTTAGAAATTTCATGGAATCCTGAATTGGTAAAATCATTATGAAATTAAAAGTTTTTTATTTCAATTCCCACTCAACGTTCCTTTACAAAAAATTCTAACGTGCGGAAGTAAAATGTGACCAATAAATCTATAACCCGAACGATATGTAATAAGACTACTACTACCCATAATTTAAGATAAGAATCAATTTCGATTTCGATGACAATTTAATTCGTCATTTTTTTCTAAATGCTTTCGATTTTTCAAGAGAGTAAGCAGAATTTTTTTTTTTTTTAAAGAAATTTTGATTCAACAAACATTTTTTTTTGATCAGATTAATTAATTTTTTGCCTTTCTCCACAAAAAAAGGTTCGGTCTTGAATGGCGGAATTTTGAGATACCTCTTTTTAAGAAATTGAGAAAGCTTTAGGAAAAAAAAAATTTTTTTTCGTTATAATACTTTTGACCTAATTCCCCGAAAAACGATTGAAAAGAATCGAATTTGCAAGTCTAAATATTTAATTTCTGGACCTAGCTTCTTGTGTATTTCACAAAATTATGCAATCACTTAATTATGTATGATAAAAAATTTTGACTTTTTGGTTGTCAATTAAGCTTTTAAAAAATCGGCTAAATATATTATTTTGAAATAAAATGCAATTTTATTTGGGTGCGTAAATATTGATTAATTAAGCAAAAATTAAAATTTTTGATGAAAATTAAACAAATATTGTTAATCTCGTCAGAGTAAAATAAAACTATGTAAACCTTTCAGGTTGTCTTATAAAAACATCTAAAAAATTATTTAGAAAAATGATGAAATTAATAACTTTAATAATTTTGTAAAATTATTTTGATTCAATTACTTTTTGTAATAAAATTGTATAATTCCTAAAATTATTTTTATTACAGACACTTTTTATTAATGATGCTTTTCTGTAAAACTAATAAGTTAACAAATTTTTTAATTATATATATAATTATGTATATATTTTTAAATATTCTCTATTAAATTAAGCAAAATAAAAAAATTAAATATTTTGAAATTTTAATTACTTTTAATATAATTATTATTGTTAATAATAATAATAATAATCTAAATCTCACCAAGTGGCTAGTCACGTGTACCAAGTGCGTAAGTCGCGTTTAGTTGGGAACACTTTGTTTGTTTTTGTACACTAAATAGCGACAGAGCTTCACTCGTTAATTTAATAATAATAAAAATATCAGAATTAAATACAAAAAATTAGGTTTATTACTTGCAATAAAATTAATATTGTTAATAATTGATTAAGATCAAAATATTTAGTTGCTAAGAAAAAAAATTAAAAAAATTAAATGTTTTTTTGTAATTATTAAATAAATTTATTGTTTGAAAAAAAATTAATCAAATATTTAAATATTATTACTTAACATTTTTTTGTAATGTTAAATAGAATATTAATAATATTGAACTTTTTTTTTCTAAAATGTGAATTTTATAATAACATAAAAATTTATTTATTTGAAAAATAAAAATATTTATATCATTAAAAATAATATTTTTTTTATTTATTTTTTATTTATTTAATTATTATTATTATTATTATTATTATTATTATTATTTATTATTATTATTATTAACATCAAAATTTTTACTTTATAATGTGAAAAAAATTCATATTTTTCGTAATTCATGCTTGATGATATTTCGACAAATTTTGATTTCAAAATTATTATTAAATTATACCAATTATTGATTGAGAAAATAGTAATAAATAATAGGAATATATGGTACAAGTTCTTATTTAATACCATCTAATTAATAAAATAAATCTCAAAAATTTTTTTTTTTAAAAGATAACAAACTTTAAAAAACTCAATTATTTTTAAATATTCATTTAAAATTAAAAGATCAATATTATCTCACAAAGTAACTTAAGTTCACATATTTTTTAAATTCCTTTTAAATGATGTATTTTTTTTTTTTTTTAAAAAAAAAAAAAAAAAAAAAAAAAAAAATAAAAAAAAAAAAAAAAAAAAAAAAAAAAAGTTCATTATAAATTTCACGAAAGAAATCTTTTATGAACAAAGTTTTAATCATAAATTCATGTTCTAGATTTGATAATCATCAAAAAATACAAATAAGCTAAACAATATGTATTCAAGTATTTTTATGATTCACACGATAAACAAAGCAAAGAAAACAGGATTTAATTACACAATCAAAAGAATTTTCAAGAGGACAGAATTAAATTGCACAATCCAAAGAATTCCTAATAGGATAGAATTAAATTGCACAATCCAAAGAATTCCTAATAGGATAGAATTAAATTGCACAATCCAAAGAATTTTGAACTTTCTAAATACCCATAAAAAGACGATTTAATTAGTTTGTGCATTCAAAATTTTACTTAATCACCAATAGTGAACGGATGTTTTTTAATGCACATGATATATACAGGGCTAAACAAACAATTCTTTTCTTACAACATTTAGAAAATATTTGCGTTCAATGTGGGATTCATTAATAAATTATGTGTAAATTGATGCATTGTTCAAAATATTTGTGACACACTTCTTCCCAATCTTACACAATATTAGAGGGTGAAATTTAAAATTTAATTATTTATTGCTTAAGTTTTAAACTTTTTAGGAAATTTTGAAACAATAATTGAGGTCTCAAAAATTTGGTTTGAAGTCTTTATTAGTACCCTAAATTTTCGAACAATTACTTATTTTATATGTGCTTAAATTAATGTAAAATTATTCAATAAAATCTACATATTCCATAAAGATGTCAATAAGAAATAAGGTCTTGGCTTAGAGGCATAAAATCAAATAACATAAAAATTTTAGCGGAAATTATTTTCCCTAATAAATTGTCTTAAAAAGTTGAGAGAATTTGCGTAATGCGATTCCATTAAATGTAACGAACAGAGCAACATATTTTTGACAAGGGGCATAAATATAAAAGTTTTAAAAAATTTCAGAATTTTGGACTGTAATCTGTTTCACTTCCAGGAGGTGTAAAATTTGCGTTAATTCCAAGCCCAGCGTATAAGTCACGTTTGCTTATGCTTGGAAATGTAATGGAAGACTCAACGTTCATCAGTCTCGTATTAACACGCGGACGTAGAGGTGACCGTGAAGAGTAAGGGGAGTTAATGATTTCGCTCATTTGAATTGTTTGGGGTGGATCGTTTTCCGTTAAAATTAAATGATTGTTGGTATTAAGTATTTTTGAGGTATTTTTTTGATTCACGTTAACGGGAAAAGGCCTTTTTGAACACATTGTATTACAAGATGTCAATCTGGCGTTTTGAACAGTCGAGGAACGGCTAAATTCAACTCTATTCGAAGAATTATCTAAATACCCAGAACTTGTGGCGTTTCCTGAAGCTTTGATAATTTGGGATTCCTTTTCCATCGTAAGAATTTTGTTTTGTTATTCAAAGAAAAAAAAATTCTTCGATTTTTTGAAAAAAATAAATTTCGTGAGCTTGAAGCTTTTGAAATTCCTGTCAAAAAGCTACGTTTATGCGTTTAAAGTTAAGCAGCTTTCAGTCGTGAATCTAAGTAATAAAAGGAACAACGGATTTTTTTTCTTTTTAAAAGGTTCTTTTATAAAAATCACTGTAAGTTATTGCGTGAAAGATTTATTTAGACACATTAAAATTCGTAATTGTATAGTATTCTATTCCTATTTTACGCTCAAGTTAAGAGAAAATTGATATTATCCTTGTACATTATCAAGCAGATCATGAAAGTGAAGTAAGACAAGAAGTAACACACAAAAAAAACAGGAAATTGTGATTTTATCCAATTTGAGTTCATATGGCTGAAACCTACTAATTTCTTTTGTAATTCGCCTCCTCATCAAGAACTGTACCTCATAAAAATTATTTATATATAACTCTTCTCGATAAATTTCAAAGCATTATCAAAACTGAGGCTCACCAATATTATATTCTAATATTTTCCAATTAAACATTTGGGCACAACTCCCCTTAGCTACGAATTGTGGCCTTAAATAAAATTATCCTTTTAAACCTGACTCGCTATTGGCCAAATCAATCATTTGGTAAAATTAAATTTCAATGTGATGCAAGAGGATGTAATGAAGATTTTGAATATCATTTACTTCATTATCATTCCATCATCTTTTCAAACCTAAAAATCTTACTTGGGTGTTGGATATAAAGAGCACAAAGGTTATTTCACTTATGTCAAGAATTTCCTCATTTTCCGCTTGTGTAACCCCTTATGATGTAATAAAAACGCCAAAATTTTCCGATGGTTGAGCAATCAAAAAACTTGATTTCGACAATGAACAATAGATTAATCTTATGTCAATTAACCAAAAGATATAATGGCTGTTAGGCATATACCACCGGCCTCAGTTATATCTGGTTTAGCTATATCTATTTTTTTTTCATTTTTAATTTGAACTCTTGAAAATTAATGACAAAAGTAATCATGTCATAATATATATATATATATATATTTCCATTTATAAACTCTTAAAAATTTATTTTTTGATTTACTGTTATTCTCTCCCAAATAAATTGAAGGTTTATCAAACAACTTCATACTTAAAGAAAAAACAGATTTTTCATCACAATCATTCAAAGGTCATTTTATCCAACCCTAATCTAGCTGGTCTTTAAAAATAAGATTCATCTTTTTACAAATATTACTTAACAAATAAAAAACATGATAAAATATCCTTTTCTTTAATATTTTTTGATTATAACTCTAAATGTCAAGTTTTAACTTTTTTTAATTCAGCTAAATAACAATATATTAATTGGCTTACTAAAGTATATACAAAATCAAGGAGGGATACTTTTAGAAAAAAAAAATTCCTTCAAAATTCCTTCTCTATAAATCATTATTTTACATAAATAAAATCTTAAAAATCACAACCATTTCAAAAATTCCTGAAGATTTCTATTTTATTAAATAGTAAAAGAATAAATCTTTTGTGCCAAGAAGTATCAGAAAAGTGGTAATAAAACATCATAAACAGAAATTAATGTTAAAAGAATTGTTAAATTTGTCGTAGTGACCAAAAATTTCTCTTAGCCTTTGGCAAAAGACCGGGAAATTTTAAATTATTAAGAGTTCATAAATTTGTAACAAACTTAAAAGTGAGCTTGGGTCCCGAATGTCGAAAACCATCTTTAAATAAATTTTGTTTCAAAATAAGGTTACAGATTTGCAAAGTGGCGTAATTCATGCTTTAACTTTGAATAATATTTGAAATTTTTTTAATTCTTACGAATTGAAAAGAGGGCAAAACCAAACAAGGATCTTTGAATTTGGCAGAGCGGAGAAAAAATTACGCTCGATTTTTTTTAGAACCTCACGCGACAAATGAAGGATCGGGAAAATGTATGTCAATCGTACATAGCATGCATGCCCCATAGAAGGAATATATTTCAACAATACCATGTATGCACGCCAATTTTCATGGCGGCTATACTTTGAAAACAGGAATCCCTAGTCACGCCCAATTTGTAATTCTTCCAGCCTAATTCTTATTCGACAGACACCCTTACGCCCTGATTTGAGCCAAATGCTAAAGATCATTATTATTTACCTGTAAGAAAAGTGCCTGAATTCACAAAATGAATGGAAGAGACAATGAAACTATGACGATGCAATTCCAAGGACTAATAAAGCTGTAGAAGATCACAAAAAGTTTGTAAAAAAATGAGTCACGGGTTTAGTAAAAGTGAAATTGTTATATATAAATCGAGTTTTTCGAAAAATTGAAGAAAACTTACCCAACAACTTTCTGCTCTTTACCGACTGTCATTACCCTGGTTCCTCCAAAGAGCATCCGCATTTTTCGATAATTTTTACAAGTCTTTTTCGCCGTCTTCATAAACCGAATTCCACCGTAACACTTGATAATTCGAAAATCATGTTTGTTGAATCGTTCAAGAAACAGATGAATTGGTAGAAGTTTCGATTGCGTTTCGTATTCATAAAGGAAAATCTTGATCCCAGATCTATTTACCAAATTGAAATTAAAGCTTGGCATTGATCAATCCGCTTTAAAGAACTTCGACTTCTCTTTAACAAACAATGGTTTCCCTGGCTTATTAACTTTTTCCTTTAAAAATTTTCCCGGTCGATATATATCTTCTTAATTTCCCAATCCGAATAACCCCCGTGAAATAGTTCAAGAATTTATAAATAGATCATCGTAACTTTTCGTGATTTTCCACATAGATTGAGATTAGCTCTTTAGCTTTTTTCTACTTTCCCACTTTCCTCTTCGACTTTTACGATTGTCAAGTGTGTTAAGCATATTGTACACTTTGAATCAAGGTTTCTATTTATTGAATGTATCCAGTTCCTTAAATGCTTTAAAAATAAAAAGCTCATAGGGTTTGTGTGAAACAAGTTTGCTTTTTTGCCGAGCTATCCACAGTGATTATTTTGATATTATGTTGAACTTTCAAATTGGATGAAAAAACCCCCTGAAAGCTCAAATCTAGTGGGAAGACATGTCATAAACTATGAAATCTTGAAAAAAAATTCAAGTCTTGTAGTAGCTAACCTGCTTTTCTAAATTCACTTTCATCATATTGCTTTTGGATGATGATCTCTTGAATAAACTACAGGAGATTATGCATCTCTCAAAGAATGATTTTTTTAAATATCTCAAAAAAAATTCCACTTGAGAGAAAGGTTGAATCGAGATAAGCCTTAAAGTAGAGCAATATTTTAATTCTTGCAATCGAATCGCTAAAAAAAACTAATTGAGAGTTCTTGCTTTCTTTCAATCGGAATAAATGTTCAGCAAGAACTTAATAAAAGAGTATGTTATGTAAATTGAAAAAAATATTTGCAAGGAGAGTTACAACTAATCTTTTTACTTTTGCCTCCAGCATTATTGTTACTTGTTGAATTACAGACTTGTAATTGTTCAAAAATTTATTGTGAAACATGTGAAAATTTGAGATTAAATCGACTTTTCACAAAAAGAGAACATGTAATTTACCATTTGTCAGATTAATCCACTTATTAACAAACTTGTTCAATCTTTGCTTAGTCCTTCATGATCCCCAGTGAGAACACACGTGGTTCTTACAAATTTGATACGAGGCTTTGGGGAATCGTGGTCATCATCATCACCAAAGGTTCGATATCGACGTGCCAAATACTGAACCAAAATGACGAATCCAAAGCAACCTGTGATATATAAGGCAATTGATTGGGCTGTCTTTCCATCCATTTTAGGAACATGCTTTTTGGCGATCCAAAAAATTTGAATTCATTAATTCATTGTTTAGCCAGAGTTTTTAGGCTAAAAATTTTAAAAAAGGGGTAACGAACTGTAGACAATTTTTCTACAACACTGACACTTTGGATCGTCATAAATGTGTATCTGAGCAAGAAATTTTTTTTAAACTTGATGCCGAATTTGGTCATTTCAAAAAGCAATTAAAAATACTCACCGCTAAAGCGTGGAAAAAGGGAAATTATTATGAGGAAAACTGAAGTACCAAGAATTTATAGATGACCTATTTTATGTGATAGATTTTTTGATCGAATGACGAATCCTTACCTTAGCAAATCAGAATTTGGACTCTTGATGATCACCTACCAGTGACATTAGTCAATAAATCCGAAACAAACGATTTCTATTTAAAGTCAAGTGAAAATTCCAAGGTTACGCCCAAACATATTATACTATATTATATTACTTGACTACTTGCCAGGATATCATATTGAATCTGGCATATGAATTAATATTCCTCCAGTATTTTGATATAACCCTTTTTTTTTATACAAAATGAAAAAGATTTGCTCCGAAACAAATGATCCGAAAATTTCTAGATTTCCAATTTGATATCCGCATTTTTGCATCCCAAGATCCTAACCGTGATCACGAAGAAATCTGTCGAGTTCTCTCTGTGATTCCCGATTTTAGAATATCTTGAGTCCCTAATCTCAAATTATCCTATACCAACAACTTTGGGAGATCTTTTACCTTGAAAACTGTAGCCAATATTCTAACGACAATTATAAAAATGATCAGCACTATGATGACAACTATGTCTTTTGATTGGGTCATCTTTTTACTTCAATATTTAACACGTATTATTATTATTATTATTATTGCTTTGGGGATTTTAAATGAGCCCTGAGGTCTGAAGCAGATTTACTCTTTAGTGCATGTATAGAATTTTTCCATAGAATCTTGTAAAAGGAAACAATCATGAGTCCTTTATATTTTTCTAAATTCGGCGTAGAGAATGATTCGTATTAAATTATGGTAATTCTCTTAAATATTTTAATTATCAATCATTTTATTTGATACATTGAAATAAAAGAATATCATGATTTCACAAGGATAGGAGAGCAGTTTAAACTCATTGTTTTTTATAATTCTTGTGAAAGCGAAGATTGGGATATTTTTCAACAATTATTTAAATCAATCCTGGATATGTGGATTTCATATTTTTGAAAATTTCCAATTGGGATTTTTAAATAATTATGACAACATTCGCATAGTCTGAATTTCTCGTTTAAATTCCGAATTTTCTTTATAAAGTTAATGGAAAAAAATTATATTACAAAGCTCGAAAATTTCAGTTTTTTGAATTGATCCGGAGAAGCAACATTCCATCCATTTTTTCGAAACAGCCAGGAAACTGACATCAAGCAAAATTGTCTTGATTATTAGAAATATTGAGATAAATTAATTGCTTTTCAATAGAAGCATGATAGATTTTATTTATTTATTCATATCTCTAGAACGAGTTTCCTTTACCTGGATTAGACAGCAGCAATCTCATCGCAATAATCATAATCATCTTCATCAAACAATTCACTGAGCGTACATTCTCCCGTCCATACTCGCCAAATAGCCGAAAACACCCACTGTTTTCCGAAACAAAACCCAAAGAGCAAATGAGCCTTTATTGCAACAACATATCATCTAACTTCTTAAAGACTAACCCGTCCAATTGCAATTGCTAGCCATGTAAGAGAAACTCCAAGAGCCAACAGAAACGAAAAATTTTCACTCATCGTTTCAGTTGCCGATTGTAAGTTCCTCTCGTTTGTATCTTGTGAAGTGGATCCAGATTTGATTCTTAAATTTAGAGGGGAAGCTTTTTTGTGAGAAAAGATTCCCAAATTGTGTCAGGTAGTCTACCCGGCAGGTGCCTAAGTTATTATACATTTTTGTCGATCAATTATCGCATCAATGACGAAAATGATGTAATGTTTCCCAAAAGTTAGTTATGTCACGATCAAAAATGCTTCTCAATTTGCAATGCTTCTTAGATTTCGAAATAGTAGGTATTTCTTTAAACTTTTATTTCGAATCAGAGTTATTCCCTGCAGAGCACACAAAAGCTTCAACATAGATAATCTAGAAATCTTTTTAATAAATCTCTAAGTGTCAATGAAAATTTGTGGTATTATTTGTTGTAATATTTGTAGTATTTTCGTATGAATAGAATGTAATTTTTTTTTGAATTTAGTGGTTAATATCATTATTAAAACAGAATTTCTAATATTTGTTGTTTTTAATATGAAAATATTTTAGAAAATATATAACTATTTGATAAATTAATTGATGAGTGGCTTGATTTCAATTAGAATGACTTTATAGTGGCTCTTAATCAAAAGGAGTTAAAGGATTAAATTGCATTTATAACATTACCAAAAATGGTAACAAGCATATATAAGTAATAGCCTCGCTTTTCGCAGGGTCACGTGAATTTCTGAAAGTAATGTAAGATAACTGAATATTTGGAAAATTTGCAAAAAGTATCTTTTGTAGAATTTTACAAACAAAAATTTTAACAATAATTAATGAGGAAACTTTAAAACAGTTTTTTATATCAATAGACTTTTATAAAAAGCTAATTAAAACAAGCTTTTTAATAAAAATGCAATATTAAATAAACTACTATAGGTTTAATTAATTGTTTAAATATTATGAGAAAATTAGCATTTTTAAAAAATTTTTTACGAGAACGTATTTAAATTAAGCAAGTATTTCTTTTAATATTTCAATTTTTTTATTTTAATATCATTTAAAGAAATTAGTATTGAAATTATTTTAATAACAAATTATAATTTTATTATTATTATTATTATTATTATTATTATTATTATTATTATTATTATTATTATTTATTCAAAAAATTAATTACATTATTAAAATTAATATTATTAGATTTTTAAGAAAAATGATCTTTAAATTTGAGCATTATTATTAAGTTATAAAATAACTAATCAATGATTTTTTACTAATCGAAATATCTAAAATAATTTAAGAATAATTTAAATTTAAATAACCATTTTTTTACAAATTGAAAACGGCAAACAAAAATGATTTAAGCAATATTTATTATTATTATTATTATAATAATATTTTATTAATGTGACATAATTTTGCAAGAAATTTTAGAAAATCAAAAAAATTAATATTTATTTTAGAATTTTTTTTTTTATAATCAAGTTTAAGGATTGAAATATTATTAATTGAAAAGACAACCAAAAATTATTTTTTGATTTTTTTTTATATATCAAAAATATTTAAAGTTTTATTGTTAAATATTTTATATAAAATTTTTATAATGTATCAACAAATTTATTTAAAAAAATAGCTTTATAAAATTAGTAATATTTATTATATATTATAATTGCTTATTAATAAAATTTAAATAATTACATAATAACTATTTTTTTGTTTTGTATTTATTGAATAATCATTAATATATTGTTTAAAAAAACAATTAAAAATAAATATCTTGTTTTAAAAGATGTATAATATTATTATCTATATATTTAAATAAAATATTTTTCTGATTATTTTTATTTGCTACTATTTTTTTCAAATATAATAATTTATTTATAATTATGTAATCTTAAAATTATTATTTTATTTATTTAAAGTAAAATTTTTTAAATTAAATATTTTCGAAATTTAATATATAAAAGATTGCAAAAACTTGAAATTCTATTAAATTTAATTAATTAATGAATCTTTATCTGCTTGAAAATATTTTATTTTATCAAGTAAAAAGTATATTATTTGATGAAAAGTCTATTAAAATTTTTGATAGTGTGAAAAAGTTAAAAAAAGTTGTATGATGAAAGATCATGTAATATATGGATTGTGATTAGATGGTAAAAAGATTTTTAGTGGCAAAGATAAAAACTTGAAAAAAGATAAATTTCTTCATTATTTTTATTATATAAAGCAAATGTTGAACGTAATAACGACGACAACGATTCTGTTAATCCGAAGATCAGCCATTTTTTAAACCGAATCCGAATCACAATCAACTTCGGGGATTAACGAGAGTCACCATGTGTAAAAAGGTGTGTTACCAACACCCGATCTTTTTTGTAAAATACATGGATGGTGGGGGAAAAATATATCGTAAATGATTTATCAAAGACCGTAGGAGTTAGGGTTTTTGGAATATTAGAGGAATTCAACCAAGGCATGACTTATTGGATGATTTAAAATTAAAGAATTTCGCAATTTAAAAACTAATCAATAAAAGGCATTTAACGAATAATACTTGAGGTTATTTGATAATTGATCTAAATTATTTTAATACTTTAAATTATTAACTGTAAATTTAGAAGCCGTTGAAAGCGTTAGAAAATCAGCCATCTTTTGAGTGAGGGTATCAGATATTTAATCTTCAGAGTTTAGTCGTTACAATCAGCTTGTATGTTTCTATACCGGATTTTTAGTCTATAAGAGATGTACTCCTCTAAATTATCAGAAATTTAGAAAGAAAAGCTTTGGAAATTTCTTTTGACTATAACTCAATATTAATTTAATATCTGGTCAAATTTATTTAGAGCTGACACTTGAGGCTTTGAAATTTTTCAAGTGTATCCTTTGACTAGTTATAAAAAATTTTGGAACTTGGTTACAAAAATGTTCGTCAGGGTATTCCCAAAAGGAAGATAAATAATTTTCTATTAAGTGAAGAAATGAGAATGTAGCTATAAGTTATTGTTCTCTTTATTTATTAATTATAGAAAAAATATTATTCGATTTGATTGTTCATATTTAGTTTTTTGATTTAATAATGTGTTGGTCAAATATTTTACATCTCCTAGTAAGTATTATTTTTAAAGTAAAATGCCTTTAAGTTCTTTTTTGGAAATTTTACTCACAAAGTCTTCATGCCAGATTCGTTGTTCACCTGATTTATAGAAATTTCAGAGGGAATAAAAATTTTCAGATTGTCTTGCATAAAAATCTAATTCTACTTCTTGAAAGACGGAGCCAAAAAAAGGAAAATATTATTGTCAATGGCTTAATTTATGGTAATAACAGTTAATAATTTTTTTTTGGCCTTTAAAAAATTGTATTACTTTTTTCTTTTATAATTTTGCTCAGTAAGCCTGCTTTAAATTTTAATTTAGAGGTAGGTAAATCCAAAGCAATAGTGAGTTTAATCTAACGAGCCGAAACATTGAGATTTAATTAATTTTTCAAATAGATTATTATTATTATTATTATTATTATTATTATTATTAGGTATATCTTTATATCAATTCAAGTATTAAATTTCTTATTTTTAAACGGAATATCATAGATCAAGAGATATGTTTACCCGAATGAAACTTAAAAAATTCTTGAACATTATGAAACCTGTAATAACAAAGCTAAAAGATCATTCTTTATGCTTTTTAGCCTCTCCTCATATATAATAAGAATAATTGAAATACAAAAATTTTATGTTATTAACGTCGCTTAGTTAGATGAAATCAACCGGAAAAGGGTTTAAAGTTACGAATATATACAATATATCCGTTCCACTTTAATTTATTTGAATTAAAGCTTTGTAATTCATTAATTCAAAGTGTACTCTCAAAACTTTAATGTAAATCATCCTCCAGCACGTCAGATAAACCATTTAAGAATGTTAGTTGAACTTGTGGCAGACCTTTTTTTTTTCATTTTACTACCAAAACTGAATACTCTTTTTCATTATAAATCAAAGCTTCATTGTAAAAGATGAGTTGGACGAAATTAATATAATCTTTGAGTCACTATTTATCCTATTTCCAGTGGTGCTTTATAAAATACTTTTTTTTAATGAATTTCTCACCTTATAAAATGATTTCATAGAAACTCGGAAATTCAAAACTTGAGTCCAAAAGTATTAAATCTAGAACATGTAAAAATTGTCTTCAAGTAATGATCGTCGTGAACTTTATGCCAAAAATGGTGTGGGTGGTTAAGGTTTCATTGTTGATTTTTATTTCGAATAGGCAATATGAAACTCTTTTAGTTGTGATGTTTAATACCCTTTCCCTTCCCTTCCATTTCCTTCACATTTTCTTGCATTCCATTTAATTGCAGCTAGTTTGATATTTGATTACAACAGCTTTTTTTGCTGCATTTCGGATTAAGTAATTAAAAGAAGATTACTCCATGACTTTGATCGGTGTAGAACCTATTTTCTCAAAAAGGGTTTGTCCGTCAGAATCACGAGTTCAATTAGAAACACGGAATTTTAACATGAAACCAATTTTATTTTTGCAAAGTTTCTATCATTTTTTGATATCTGTATTTGTCATTTTCATTATCCAGAAGTTTTGCTTGCCAATAACAAACCTTTCAAAAGAATAATAGATTGCAAACATAATTTTCTCAAAGTTGCTATCCCTCTGAGGAAATGAATAATTTCCAATATTAGTACTTGGTATCAAATACTTTTTGAAATTAGCTTGTATAATGAACCTTTTTTTAAATGTTGAATTTCATGAATTATATATATTTGTGAAGTTTCTAAAAATCTTTTGGTAGGCTAATAAAAATGATATTTCAATATTTTTGATTTTTCTCATTGTCATTGGCATACATGTCATGTCTATTCATCTTGGGAGAGTAAATTTTTTTCATTTTGGTAGCCAAATATAATTATTTTTCATAAAATTTTATTTACTTTTCAGAGAACGTTGTGTCCCCCCAAGATACCTCCCTACATCTCTCTAATAGAGAATTTTTTAAAAAGAGCTAGATGTACACATTATTTTTTTTTTTGCAAACATTCAGAGGGAAATAAATAATTAAGGTATCTTTGTTGGGGTTGGTGTCAAAATACTACCAAATGATCACGTCGTCTTCCAATAAGCATAGTGCCATCTTACAAAACGTATGGCCGAAATTTCATCATATAAAATTTCCCACATGCATGGGTTACATCGATCACAAGCAATTTTTTTTAAACAAGGAAAGAACAATGTTACTTGCGGAACATTAGCTTAAGTATTGTAATCCTTTTCTTTGGTAGAATAAAGTTCATGGACGCCAATTCATTTGTCACACCAATACTTATTTAAATTTTTAATTGTACCTGGTGGTGGTGGTTTTTTTTTCGCAGATATGCGTTGCGTTGATTTTCTTATATAGCGCAAAAACTTTAAAAAAGATTACTTGCTAATTCAAGATACCACCCGTTATCAATTTGAGCCACCATCACCACATCTATTATCAAAGAAAATTTAAACAGGATCCCGGCAACAAACCTTTTTGTTGACCACACCTAATAACATTATTAACGATCCTAGAAATTGTTTAAAAGCCTTCATCTTCTGCCTGGGTGATCCTTTTCAAAGTTTTCACAAAAAGGAGAAAAAAGAGCTTCAAAGGGATGGCTTCAAAACTTCCTATCGAAATCTTGGACAGAATTTTACGAAATTTCTTGTCATCTGATGAAAATTTCTCAATCAAAGATTTATACCCGAGTCTTTTGGTAAATTGGCAATGGTGTGAAACAGTTATTCCTTTATTGTGGAGTCAACCATTTCAATTTGGTTCAAAAATGAAAAATAATTACAAAATTCTGGACACATATTTTTGTTTTCTCAATGACACTGAACGAAAATCGATTGTGGTTCAAAATAATTTTTTGAAAAGAATACTTGGTCCAAATACTGGTCGACAACGAAGAGCCAAGAATTTTTCCAATTTAAATAAACACCCAATGTATGATTATCCTTTCTTTGCCAAACATCTTGACGTTGGGGCGATGATGTACGCCGCCGAAACTTGGTGTACATCTAATCGTCTTCCATATCATAAATCGATTATTGTGACTGCCATACTGAGTTTAATGCAACGTAATGGAGCAACAATTGAAAAATTGTCTGGACCATTTAGATTTACAACACGTCGTGAATTTTTATCATTATTTGAGCAAAACCCTCACCTTGAAATGTGGATTTCTTCCGTAAAATCTTGTCATATGGTATGGAATGATTACATGGATCAAAGTCAAAGACCACTTACCATTGCTGCACTATCCAATCATTTGGTATTTATTCATTTTTAATTGATTTCAAAGTCATGTTTTCCTATCGGTTCATCTCAAAATCAGCTTTTTATTATTATTATTATTATTATTATTAAAGAATATTTTTTTTTCCATTTTCAGGAATGTCTAGACATAAGCATGAAAGGCATCGAAAATATTTCTCAAAAACACAGTCTTGCTACCATTGGCGCCACAATGCGACAATTTCATGGTCTAAATCAATTTATATTGAGATGTTGTGCTGGTGACGTTAACTCCATCTTTAAAAATCTTCAACTGAGTGCCTCAACACTACTAGAAATCGATTTCGTTGATATCGATTTTGCTAATTCTGATCCATTGAACTCGTTCCTCATGTTTGATAACATTGAAGTTATCTCGTTTCGCCAATGTTGTAATTTATCATTCCGTGTGATGCAACCACTAATGGCGGTTCCTTTTATGCACCTTCATCATGTTCGTCTTGTGAATATAATAGATTGTACCGATATTTCTGAACATATAAGAGAATGGGCACAAGAAATTAATAATCGATCAAGATATGCTTGTTAAAATTAGTGACACGGGACGTTTTTGCCTAAATTTCAAATACAAGTGGTTATCTTGTATTAAAAACTAAAATTATAGACTGTATTTTTATTTTAATTTTAATTTGTAGCTTTTTAGTATTTAGTAATTTGTAAAATATAATTTTTGTGGACTAAAATTAAAAATCTTTATCAAATCTAATTAATAAAGCATATCACGCTAATAAATGATTATTATTATTATTATTATTATTATTATTATTAAACGTCTGAAAAAATTAAAATTTCGAATCAGATTTCAAATTATGTTACAAAAAGTAAATTTGCTAATAAAATTTCAAGTCTTTGAAAAACAATAGTTTTATCAAAAACATTAAAAACAATATGAAATTATTAAAAATCTATGTTTTTTAATATTTTTAATTAAAATTTGTGAAATTTAAAATTTTCAAATAGCATTTTATTCATCTTATGCAGCAGGCGTGGTGATTCAAATAATTTTGCTCTGGAAGATTAATTTCAGCTCTTAACTTTAAATGATGAATGAATCCTAAATATTTTGGAAATAGAAGCGATTAAAAGACATCAACAGGCCAGTGAATTTTAAAGCTAACGTGAGAAAAACTAAAAAAATATTATGCTAAATAATCATGAGAGTAAATTAGCCTTTAATATTAATTCAAGCGTCGAAAATTGTTCAGGATTCATCTTGTTCATTCTCCGCTGTGCTCGTTTTTGTATTTTCTGTACTCAAAAGTTTTGGGCTTGCTGGCGCTTTGTACCTATAAAAAGGAAAATCCAATAAAATAGTTCGCTTGATCGATTCTGGGAATCTTTTATACAAAGCGGGTGGCAAGGGAATTAAAATGCTCGTCCTTTCCAAATAGCTAAGATAAGAGGCCTCATTTCCAGCTTCAACTTGCTTTTTCTGTGTTGGTCGTTCGGCTAGCGGTATTCCCGATACAAAGAGCAATAAAGCTAATTTGATTGAAAAATCAGGAATAAAAAGTTTTTTAGGAGATTGCATTAATATAAATAGATTGAAACAAGAAATAAGAATTGTACTTGTTGTGAAAAGTGGTGACAAAATCGAGATCCATGGTAGATTGGTACCGACACCAGAAATTGTTGGTTGAATGCATAAAAAAAAGATTCCCCACCTAAAGCAGAACAATATGTTTTTAAAATTTGAAACAGTTCAATTTTGAAAATTAATTTGCATATAATTCAGAACTTACCAAAGCTATATCAGACGTTAATGAATCAATTATCGGGTAATCAAAAATTAGCTTTAGCAACAAAAGATGATCACTTAAAAATGAAAATTAATTCGAAAAAGATTACCGTAATTTCACCAAAGTAATTTGGATGTCGACTCCATGCCCATACACCTTTCTCCATAATTTCGAGCGATGAAGAACGAGACAATCGAAAGCGTAACTTTTAGCCATAAAAAAACACGCATCAATAAGAAACTGTTTAAATTATAAAAAAATAATTCTCTATTGAAAATCAAATATCTAAAAACCTTTTGTATGTCTGCAATACTTTCAATTGACAGTCCGAAAACAAACAAAACAAGGCCAATTATGTCAGTTGCCGTACCGAAATCTACATCACGTCCTCCTCTTTCAGGATCACCAACTCGGGGGGAATTCACAAAAATGACCGGCAAAGAACAAGTCCAGACCCATACCATTTGAAAAATCCAAAACCCAAGGAAATTAAAAAACTTTTCTCGCATTTCGTCAAATCGTGAATCAAAACCACCGGACTTGTAAACACGATAATAACAAAATGCTACATAAAGACAATATAGAACACATCAAAGGTGAAATATGTTAAACCTGAGTTACTAATCATCAATGTGATCAAAAAGAAAATTACTGATTACCTCCTAAACGAATTCCCCATACTATTTGCAACGTTGCTGCCACCACCTGTCGCGTATAATATTCCTATTTGGGGGATCGAATCAAAAATTAATCCAAATCCGAAAATAGATGAAAAATCACTTGGCTTACTTGTCCGAGAACAAGGGAGATAATTGCAATAATTATGAAGTTTGATCCTCCTATAAGAAAAAAAAATTATATTTCATTAATGAAAAACATACTCGAAATAACAAAGTAATTTTGGACTTCTTTCATCCTACATACCTGCGAAATCTGTGACTATTTCCACAATAGTATAAATATTAAATTAAAATTAAATCTATTAAAAACTTTGTGAGCAATTCTTTTACTCACACTTATCGAATTGGAAGAAATAGGCGATTATAAAAAATAAAAGCTGATAGAAGACGGTCACCAAGGCAGCAATCCCAAGGAGGAAAGTGTCTAATACTTCTTGTGTTGCCATTCTTAATTAGTGTCAAGCTTGAAGTTTTTTTTGTTTTAAATCGACTGATGCTGGACATGGGTTTTTATTGCTGCTCAACTACTTGGAAAAGTGATATCCCGAAACAAAATTTTCAAGGAAGATCCTTCCTGAGAGCGTTAGACATTAAAGTAGCATGACTCTCCATTAAGGTTAGCTTCACGTTACCCTATTATTATGGTAAATACAAATTAAGAAATGAATTAGTAATCTTTATCTAAGAGATGATGAAAAGATTGACAGTAGTGACGATGCCAATGAATTTTTTAAATCGAATGGTTAATATCTGGAAAAAGGGTTTGTCTCATTGAATGGAATTTTACGTCCCTTTTATTCTCATAATGTCAAAGATCGATCTTATGTCTTGAAATAAACTATGTCAAGATTTCTATGTTCTTTGTTCATAAATTTTCAAAGTCTCGCTTAATAAAAATTTAAATAAAGGCTAGCTAGAAAATATTTTTTGATTTCAAATCCTTTTTATTACAATGGTCAAATTCAATTTGGTTAATAAATAAAAGTGAATGAAAAGACTCATTATTTAGCGTCTTAGAAGCTTTGAAGAACCGTTTCAATACTTCTTATCTATGCCTAGCCTTTTTACATCAATAAATTATACTATTGCATCTTTGATTAACCGAACTTGATAAGGATAACTTTTAATAATAAAAAAACCTCGGATATCTGATGTTATCATTCTTTTCTCACATTACTTTGGATGATTATCCCTTAATAAAAGGATGGAGATAGAATTCAAAGAATTTGAGGCCTTCTGGATTAAAATTTCCCTGAAATTTTGTCAAACATCTTG
The DNA here is from genome assembly GCA_016748015.1 of Geosiphon pyriformis. Classification (NCBI taxonomy): domain Eukaryota; kingdom Fungi; phylum Glomeromycota; class Glomeromycetes; order Archaeosporales; family Geosiphonaceae; genus Geosiphon; species Geosiphon pyriformis. Next base: position 49,062 of record JAAOMT010000602.1, on the reverse strand, counting down.
ATCAAGATTTTCTAAAAGTACAGTTAACTGTTTCCGTTTATATTTTAAAAGATTGTCTTTATTCTCATTAATTGTTTAGCCAATTGAAATGCACTGGGAAACATTTTTTTATGATGAATTATATTACCCTATAAAAGATTGAGCTGCCAAAACTTCAAGTGGTCGAATTACAATATTGTGATTCCCTACACCAATGTGAAACACAGATAATCTCCTATTGATGTATAGGGTAAAAGTGGTCCTTCTGATCATTAAGCTTGAGATTTACAGATGTAAATTCAAACGTAAATTTAAACATACGGACAAAATAATTTTTTCGAAAATAAATAAATGCTTAGATTCCCGAATTAATATAGTTATTAAATGTATACTTGAATTCTTATTCAACCTGCAATTCGAAGAAACCATTGGTAGTTTTTTAGAAACAGGAATTAAAATCAAGCATCAAGTTTCTTATTTTCGTTTTTGAAATCCAAAAATTTATCTGATCATTCCTATAAGCAAAGGAATACTGGAACTTTTTTTAGGCAGTTCAAAATATTAAATCTTCCAGCATATTCCCTCATAAAGCTTTTGAAACGTGTACACTTGAAATTTTTGAAGATTAAATATTATTTCAAGTTAAAATTTTAGGGCATTGAACTAAGAATTTCTATACTTTTGTTCAATGCCGCGATCAGGCTTAAAACTATCATCAAAATTGAGATCAATTTGCAAAATGAAATATAATATGGCTTCTGATGATTTCAGGATCGAAATAATACCGCAAAACTTCCTTGAGCATGTTCTTCATTATGCTTGCTGTAAAGCTAATTCTCGATAAACAGTCATTTGTTTGACAACTCTTTTTCCTTGTTTATAATTCGGTCATTACTTCATGTATCTCTTGCATGGCTTCATTTATTTGTTCAACGATCTCTGATAAACTGTTAAAACCATTTAATATCATAACAAGAATCATATACGCCGGCAAAATTCAGGCAGATATGAGTAAGTAATATTTTCAAAGACTCACGCAAAGAAGCGAAAATTTTACAACATCTATACATGTTACCTTTGTTGGGTATCCTTAATCAAGGAACCAAAATCCTGCTTGCTATTTTGAGTCTTCGCCTGTTTCATGTAGATTTGTGTATTCACAGTCTAATAAATAAGGCCAAAATCAAAATCAAAAAGAAAAAGTATTAAAAATATCCTTATCTGACATGCTTATGTTAGAACTGAAAATCTCAAGCTATGATCAATTAAATAATTTTTAGATAGTTTACCAGCTTTAACTTTTGTTTTTCCAACTCTTGCACAACTCTGATTAAGGCACCTAATTCTTGTCCGATAATAACCAATTCTCCATGATCGATAATATTTTCACTCATTTGATATCCTCCCAGCTCAATTTGCTCAGCTTGTTGACCTATATCACCTATATTCTTCATTTCTCTTTCGACAGCTTGAATATCGCGAGAAACCTCATTGAACCCTTCAGTGGTGATTCGACAAATTAGGGCGAATTCGGCATCAGTGCATTGATTATTGATAATGTTATGTTCAGGGTCTGTGAAGTTGAGGTTTTGTGTAAATGCTCTAATTAAAAAGCAGTTTTTGCAGTGAGTAAAAAGGTTTGAACTTTTTGATATGGTTTTCCAAAAAAAAGGTCTTCAAAATGGTGTTCATTATTTCCTAGGACCAACATATATCTCAACAGAAAGGGAAAACCTATCATAAAACTATTTGAAATCCCTTGCCCTTGCTGGTTGAGGAAACTTACTCTTGGAATTCTTTATATAATGCGACACGAGTTCCTTGATAACTAGTAAAGTCACGCATGCGTTTTAACATGCGTGCACGTATCGTTTGCGTTTCGATGCCGCGTTGTGGAGTTGTGGTAGTAGCAGAAACCATGATTTTAAACTTGACTATCAGAAAATAATTGATAAATAAAACTTGTTTTTTTAATAACTAGCGAGGTTTTTTTAAAAAGGGATGGGTTTTGGTCAGAATATTGTGGGTTAGAGTTTTAGAGGTTCCGTGAGTAGTAGCTCGTGGGAACCTATAAAAATTGAAAATATTAATCATGTGATTGTGAGAAGAATACCGCAAATCACCCTAATTTTCGAGGTAACTGATTAATATATATGCTGTGAATATCACTGTTGAACCAACGCTCATGCATTATTTATTTCTACAAAAAATTTTAGCCATTGTAATTTTAAATTAAATTCATGGGAAATTATTAATCCACAAATTTTAGAAATTGTTAAATCTCAGTCTGAAAGTAATTTTGATCTTACAAAGTAGTTCTTGCACCTCTGTGAAGTCATCTTAATAAAAAAACTTTGATGAGTTCTGCTAAAAACAATTTTTTTTTTTTTTTGAAATTTGATCAAAGGAAATCACATGATCCAGAAGCTTAGAAGAATATCTAAGAACCTTAAGCCATTTTAAATTAATGAAATTATTGTCGCCAAACTCATATAAATATTTTAAATTTCTCCTCAATGTTTTATTCCCAAGCGTTTATCTTTGGGAGTTTTTAAGCAGTAAAGGAATCGTCACATGAAAATATTCAAACCTAAAATTAAGCAGATTATCGTTCCCACATTTTTTCACGAGTTCAAACCTTGCGTTCGGATTATAGGTTCAAGCTACAAAAATTTTATACTAAACATCCAGCGAAATTACAGGTTTATCATTGAAAAACAGAAACTGTTCATGAGCCCCTTTAAAAACAAATTTGAATATATTATCAGTTTCAGAAGTTTAACATACCCAGAAAGTTCAAATATTTGTTACTACATATCAACAGTCTGTCTGCTCTAGAAGGCTACGTGCAATTTCATTGTTATCAACATTTATAGTACATGTATATAGTGCATCATTTATTTCCTGCTTTAAAAAAGTATTTGATTTCTGAATTCTCGGTTTTTTGTTTTATTCGAATAAAAGGTGGAGAACTTTATAATAGATATTACAAGATAAATATTGGCAGTTTTAAAAAAAAATTCTTTGGTTGATCCAATTAAGAAATTTTTATTTTCATATATCTTTTACCAAAAAAATAACTTGGAAAAACCATTTAATAACTAATAATAATAAGAAATTATTTTTCTCAGGAATTAATCTTTTAAACCAAGTATCTCTTCTCTTCAATAATTCAAATTAGCAAACTAAAGCTCGAAAACACAAACATGAAAATCAAAAACTACACAAATGTCTATTTTTCTTATTTCTCTTTACTTCATGAATATTTATGTGTTCAAATCAAGGTTTCATGGATTCTGATATGGTTTTTATTAAGGAGGAGGATAAAATTTAATATTTTTCTGTTGAAGCTAGAACCCAATTCTATAGCATCCATGAATGTTTGATTACTGATTAAACTTCTTTCCACAACCTGATAAAAGTATATATCCTGACGAAACACAATTTCAGAAATTGAATTTAATCCTTTATTTCTAGTTTTTAATACAGCGATATATAATGTCCATACCTCAAGAAAATTATCCACCAACTGCACAACCAAATCTGCATAATGAATTTTTACCATTGAAATCTTGATACATACGTCAAAGCTTATGTGCCTTAAGTTCTTACTTCAGCGTTCTTGTGATTTTCGGGTAACTGTGCTTTTTTACAAAGAACAATTTGCATGTTTGAAGATTATAGATTGGAAATTAATGTACTGTATGGATTGTAATATATCAATAATAGATAATACTAAGCATTACTAGAAAGAATCAAGCAATGCCCAGAGAAAAATTCTTCAAGTGCCATTTTTATTTCTATTCATTGCAGTCTTACATTTATATATCTCAAATTCTTTAATGTTTTGGATGTTTTTCAACAAACTCCAAGTTTGAACATATAGGTTTTATTTTGGATAATAACATGAACTCCTAATTTTTTTTGCTTTGGCTATTAAATGTTGTCGAAATTGATAATGTGCTCAGAAAAGCATCTTTTGAAATTTTTTTAATTTTTCTTGTTTTTCAATTTAGTATCTTTGATATCTCAAAAGGAATAAAAATAATATCAAATTTATAAGTGAAAAAAGCAATAGTCTTTTTGTGAATTTTTTATTGAATATATACTGTTGCTTTATCAAGTTTTTAGTCTTTTTCTTTTTGCATTTAAAAGTTGATTGTATTAACTTGTTTTTATAATATTAAATTATGTAAATACAGATACAAATACAAACAATATGTCTAATATCTTATAAACCCAAGCAAACTTTTACATATTGGTTTTTAAAAATAAGTAAGTTTGTTATTAATATATAATCTTGTATAGAATAAACTATTTGCTGTTTTTGTACTTTATTTCAACCATAATAAATGTTTATTACTATATGAATTAAATATAAGTTTGTATTAATGGGTATATTTATATATTGATGAAATATGAAAATAAGAAATATAAAACAATTCCAAAAAGTTTTGTTGAAATTTAAACATAAATTTTAATAGTTTAATGTAATGCTTTATAAAAACAAAATAACAATGTATTAGTGCATTTTGGTATTATTGTGTATTATATTTAATAATTTTATTTTATGCAGCCACTGTTTAATTAATTGTTGTATTTATAATATTGGTACAAACAACTTTATAACAATCTGCATTCTCATAACAGTTTTTTTGTGTTTATTGGTTTCTATGCTTTTATTTGTATTTTGTTATTTATTATCTTTGCATTTTATTGTTAATACCAAGGATATTCTTGATCAGTTCATATTTATTGGAAGTTAATTTATTGAAAAAAACCATGAATTTTATAAAATAGAGAAAGAAGACATGTTGATATAGCAAAAACAGTCATAATAAATTACCACAATTTCTGAGACTATTCTGCAACTTGTTCATTCTTATAGGGCCTTAAAGAGCTTTTTTTTGTTCAAAATCCTTTTTTTGCTTGGCATTAAAGAAACATGTATAGACATATTTTTTGAAAATAGTGGTAGTGATTGTGATAGCAGTAGTAGTAGTGGTAGTAGTAGAGCGGTAACATTTTTAGAAACAAGCTTGAGAAAAAAAAGAGAGTAAAGATAGTGAGAATAATAAAGACAGTAATAATAATAAAAACAGTGACAATAATAAAAACAGTGATGATGATAAAGACAGTAATGATAATAAAGAGAGTGACAACAACAACAAAAGGAAAAGAGAGAAAGAGATTTCTGGAATGATTTACTCTCCAAAATTTAAAATTGATGCATTAACAAAAAAATTAGAATTTTCGCGTTTGCTAAATACTGATTTATGGGGCTTTATGACAAAAATTGTGTTTTCGATAAGATAAAATTGAGAAATGTGTTTGATTAAAGCTACGATAACTTAAATTTCTTTTCCTATAAAAGGATGCTTTGATAGGGGTGAAAATTCAATGTCAACGTAAACATTATATGTCAGGATCAATTATTTTTTCATCGCAGTTGAAAATTTTTCTAGTAATATGTTTTACAAGTTTATTCAGTGGGAATGATAACAATTGTCTGGAATTAAATACTTGGGCCTGCGAATCCACATACCATAACTCGTACAGGTGTCAGTAATCCTACTACAAATATTCTTAAAACAGCCCCCTTTCAAGTGCATCCTCTTACTCTTCAAAAAGTAGTACTATTCCAAACCCAAATATTGATAATAATACTAATGGCAACAAAAAATGTTATACCTTCAAATAATAATATTATTAACAACAATGGCAACCACAAACGTTGACAAAATGGATCTGACAAATGATTATTTTCAAATTTAAATTTACCAGTCGAATTTCCAATTCAAGAAAATTTCAACCTTTTAGGTGTATCAAGTGAAAATATCTACGAAGTAGTCTTACAAAAATACAAAATGTTTTCTCTATTTTCTCAGTGTTCTTTTCTATTAGGGGAAATTGAAATCTATTATTAAGGAAAATTTAATTATTATTTAGGCTCATATTTTTCTTCAACATCATCGTCCTTGTCAAATTATATTCTTTTGATTGGCAATAAGCATAGGATAAAAAGCAGAAAGACCTTTTCCATGTGTGGGAAAAGGTATTATTTTGGTTTCTTCATAATTGGTCTTTTCTTTGACTTTGTGAGGATAAAGATCCAAATCATACGGTTGTTTACCTGCTACTTTCTTGCTATTGGACGGGTAATTTTTTTCTTCATAATATCATCCTCTAAATTGTTGGATTTTTCTACTTTCTCTTTGATTACTGGAGCAAAACCGCTTTCAATTAAAGATCGAATATCTATATGAAAAGATTGAGAAGCTCCCGCTTCAACTGCTAAATGCGAGGATAACGAAGAAATTAGGTGGTCCAATCTCGAAATCCCACCTTCACACCAAGGAAATTTATTAAGGAGAATTCAAAAATGAAAAAAGCAAAATATTTTAATTGAATACCATAGTAGTGTCGGTTATTGTAATACGGAATGGGGCAGGATGAAGGTCTCCATGAGTATTTGGGGGAATCAATTGAAAAGGATCGTAAGTGTACTTATTGTCGTATAATTTATATTGTTAGAACATCAAAAGAATTTTAAAGTAAAACATGGGCTTCGATTACGGCCATTGGAGTCAGTATTATAAAGATCTTTCTCATTTACCCTTGACAAATCACAAAAGAATAAATAAAGGAGAAACCAACGTTTTTCGTCTATAAAATATTTCTTGAAATCGCGCTAACATACCATCTCCCCAAGTCCACGAACTCGTCTGTGCCTTGGTCTATTTACATTCTAAAATAATTTAAAAATATTCGCAGAAGACTCAATGAGTTGTTCAACTAACCCCACCTGGGCCCAGTCATCTTCAAAGTAGCCTTTTCGATTACGGATATTTCTAAAATTTATAAAATCCATCCACGGTTTCTTCATACTTTTGTCTTTGATATGGTCATCTTATTTTAAGAGGAATTGAAGCTTCTCCAACATTAATTGCCCGATTACTTCTAAGTAGGCATGAACCCGACTGATAGAATTCACATCACTACAATCCTAATTCAGAAAAGGATATTCTGAATAATTTGTGGTAAAAAGGTAATTCAAAATTTCATATTGAAACTACCTTCAAACCTGTTCAAATACTTGTCTTGGTAACATAATTTGGTTTCCCTTCTATCCAAGCATTGAGTATGTGATTCCGAAATTTCATATAAGGCTCAGGAGTTTTGGCAGCTTTCCCACAAAATAATTTAGAATTAGCTTTTTTTTCCTCCTCAGTGATTATTAATTGATCTATTATCTGGCACAAAAAGTTGCTCAAAATATGAATACTCTGTACCGTAAAAAATCGAAAAAATTCTTTCCTTAAAATTAATATTTTTTGGGAATAGGGTTATTGTGTCATTATTTTTATCAAATGTAGTTTTTTTAAGCCTCAGATTCTTCATCGGTGAAATCATTATCGTCACCGTCAACCGCTTCAATAGACTCGTGATAAACATTGTCTTCAAGTGACGCATCATCTTAGATAATATTCAAAAACAATTTGATAGAAGAAATGCTAGAAAGGAGCAATAAATATGAATTTACTTACCATCTTTGCCAATTCTGTTAGGTCAGACCCATCGTCCAGGTCATCCTTGTCATTCTCCATTTCACCTCTCCAACGAATTTCAAGAATTTCAGGTTTCTGTTCAATGACGATTCGCGGTATGACCACATGTTTCGCTTTGCGATCTGAGCATTATTAATTTCTTTTTCGTTGATACCAAGTCTCGGGGAATGCAACATTTCATGACTTTCCAAATATAAATAGGGAGGTTCTGCCATTTTCATTTTCTTGTTTTTGCAAATTATATTTCTCTATCATCAGAGGAAAATTAAGAGAGCAACCGTAGAATTCCTAGTTAAATTCTGCATCATTGGAAACCCTTTAGTGAAGCCAATTGGCGATTGGTGGCTGATTAGACCCTCTTGACAAATCCTGAGTTCATATCAATTTAGATAATATAATTTTTGAGTTAATAGTTGATCTCTCCTTTTTTAATACACTTCTTTAACACGCCTAACCAATTTCCTGCAAAATTGTTTTGTAATCCATTAAATAATTTGCAATTACTGCAATTTTAGTAATTATTAACAATAATATGCAATTATTGTAATTAATTACAATTAATTTACAACTTTCAATTTTAAAAAATTACTCTTCAAATAGTATTAAAAAATTGTTTTATAAAAATGAGTCAAATTATCAATTATATATAATTGTAATTAATAACAAAATATTAATTAATTTTAAAAAGTACTTTTTTTGAAATGATTTTTGATGGCTTGTCACGTGTAAAGAGTGCATGAGCTGCATTTATTTTAGAACATGTACATATTGTATCTATATATATAGTGGTTAGCTTACACTTATTAAAGCATATTAAAGAAAATTTTACAAAAAAATCTTTAATTAAATAAATTAATAATTATTATTTATTATCAGAATATTAGTTAATTAGTGAATATTTTGAATTTACAAATAAAAGCAATTGTTTTTAATTAATAATTATTGTAAAAAAATGATTTATAAAATTACAACTATTGTTAAGATTAAAGTTAATTGAAAAGCCATTTTTAATTATTAATAATAATAATTTTTATTTTATTAAAAATACCATTTTTAAATTTTAAGCAAATTAATATAATAACAAGTTCATAAGAAATAATTGAAGTAAATAAAAATTCATATAATGTCATAATTTTTTAAACCATTATTATTATTTAGGTTTATAAGAAATTTATGATTGTATCATTATATTTTTTAATATATTATTTTATAAATTAAAATATTTATTGAAAACCATATTATTATTATTATTTAATAAATTACAATTTTTTTTCAATACTAATATAAAGTGTAGTCTAATTAAAATATATTTAACGAACCATTAAACACTCACAAAATGAGATACACAGAAAGACTATTGCTTTTTTCACTCATGAATTTGATATAATTATAATTCCTCCTTTTGAGATACCACACAAACTGCAAGTCTTGGACGTATAAGCTTCATTTTGGTAATAACATGAACTCCTAATTCCTCTGCTTTGGCTATTAAACGTTGTCGAAATCAATAATGTAGCCAAGCATCTTTAGAACTGTTTTTTCTTGTTTTTCGGTTATCATCTTTGGAAATATTCAAAACATCGGAGGGTCCAAAGATATATAAATCCCGAAATTGTAGGATAGAATTAAAATGGCGCTAGAGGAATTTTTCTCTGGACTTCAGGAAAGGGTTAGATCGATAATAAATTATTTTTTTCTGACTATCAACCTAGATAATAGGCATATCTTAGATATTAAGTTACTAAATTAAATCACCAGCTAGTAAATAATAACCACATTAGAATTCCCGGATGGTTAGACAATAAAATACAACAAAATTTTCTGGCTCAAGGTCGGCAATCTTTCATACCAAAGCTTCGGTCCTGCATATCATAACGGCCTAAATTATTTGAGCAAGTAGCTCCCCGCTAACAACGCGCCAACAGAAATTTCTCTATCAATTTTAGTGATCATTTTAAAGATGCTAAAAAAGTAAAACATTAATCTTTTCAAGTTTAGGTAACATCAGTATTTTAGTAAAAAACATTTTCTCCCATTCCAAATTTTTAATAGTTGTCTAATATTTAACTTTAATATTTGCCATATTTCTCGTTTCCCATTTTTGATGAACTTTTCGATTCTCTCGTGTCCTTGATAGAGTCTTGGTCTTTAATGACCCCGTGGGTTTGAAGACAATGTTTCTTGTAAGCATAGTAGCCGATAATGTGGCGACCACAAGCCTCACAGTGAAAGCGATGGCGGTGATCATTTCTAATATGCTGACCAGATGCACATTTTTGACAGCCAAGCCTTTTGAAATCCTTTTCTTTGTGTGATCCTCTAACTATATCGAATATTTAAAAGATAAAAATCTGAAGTAAATATATTGATTTACTTTATCTAACAAGAGTTCTTGGAAAACTTGCCTCGATTTAATGAACCATCACCATATGGAGTGATAACCCGCTGTGGAGGTGAATGGATAACTTTTGGTTTCTGATTCATTGGAACCCAAAAAGAAGTAGACGGTGCAACTGGAGCTGGTATATTAGGAAAAGAAACAACACTAACCGCTGTGGGGGTCTTAGATGGAATGATTACTTGAAAATATTTGAAATTTAAAAACTCACACTTTTGCTTTGAAGTAGCTGGGGTAACTGGAGAAGTCATCAGCTTTCTCTCGCGGCGAAAAAAAAAGAACACAAAAAGGGCGAGAAACATTATGGTGAGGCATGTCCTGATGAAAAACAAGATTGTCTCATTTTCCGGAATCAAAAGGTATCTATCCAACATCTCCAAAATAGTTGTGCAGGAAATACGACAAAAATATATATTCGTCAGATTCCGACACAAAAAGATACGAATTTTTTCAACTCATTTTACCTTTCTTTCTCTTAACACGCGACGTAGAAAGATGAAAAAGAGATTTCAGATTAATATAAACTCAAAAACATAAGCAAAAATGATTAATTTAAGATATAAATATATCATATCAGGGGTAAAAATTATAGTGATGAATACTTGACGAACTTTTGCTTAATCGGGTATAGATCTGGCAATACCTTGAGAAAAGCTAATGGGCGTAAAATAAATAGCGAGAAATGTTGTTTCAATATAAGAACAAAAGTTTCTTTACGTTTAAAACATTAGCTACGAGTAAATTTATTATTTAACTTACAAAATATTGTGCGATCCTAAAAAAAATCCTAAACTTTATGTATTAAAATGTTTAAAATATTTAAAAATGAAGATAAGTTAATAATTTCGCACTCTTCGAAAACTCTGAAGCTGGGAGTATTATTTAAGATTCCTATTAAAAAAGACTATTTGTTCCCCTCATCTTATTATATTTTTTGCTGATGTTTCCTTAAGTTAAATCTAACCATAACGAAATAGATTAATTAATAGCTTCAAGCCAACCATATTCCAACTCAAGATCTTCTCAGACCAGCCAGGCAAAACCAAAGTCAGAATATATTTTCGTAATGGACGAGCGAAAACAAAAACTTTCAGTGGTTTTCCCAGGTCACTACTTCAATAATACCCGGAGAAAAATTGGAACCTTCAGTCAAAATCTACAATAGAACGTTTGATGATGATGTAGACGTAGTGAAACAAGGGTCGCGAAATATGATGTTTTTGTATCACTTTTTGGTTTTCGGTTAATTCCAAATGGCTGAACCTAGGTTCCTTCGCCTGAGGCATATTATCATACATTGAAATTGTTGGCTGAAACAGATCAAAATAGGTCATTAGACTAATTTATCTTGAGAAAGAATTTCAAACTGAGCATTGCAAATGAGTTTCTATTCTGTTGGTCTTTACAAGTTTAATTCTATAAAACACTAATACAGGTTAAAAACTTGACATAATTAATAAGCACAAAATAAATGAGAAATTAGTACATTTTTGCTTTTAATATTTCAAAAAAAATGGTTTGCATAATAAATTTTCTATTGAAATTTTTTCCTTAATTCTTTTAGTAGTTGAGTTCAATTAAAAAATAGCAAAATCAGAATAATTTTATAATTATAATTACAAAAAATAAATAAATAAAATGCTAATACTTAAAAAATACTTTTTCACATTTCAACCAAATTTAGGATTAAAATATTTTAAAAAGCAATATATTTATTGAGTTTTATTTTAATATTTTGACATTTACAAAATAATTAAAAAACTTGTTAATTTGATAATTTCATAAAAATTTTATATTGATATTTATAAGTTTATTGAACTATTTATTCAGCCTTTTAACTTAAACTTCGTAAATGATAAGTTTAATTATGTCAGTAAATACAAATATTAATTCACGTTCCTGTATAAAGACTACACTATTTTTATATTAAAACTTCCTTTAAATGAAGATATAAAGCATCGATTATATATACATTTGTGTAGATATATGTATCACAGACGATTTTAGGCAATGACATGATTTAAATGTGAATCGATATACAACACAAAAATTTGTGCTAGCTTAATCCCAGGATTTTACCGTTTGGCAAAATGGTTATTACCACAAGTTAAAATAGTATGACATCAAAGCCTGAATTCCTTTTAATAACAATGGGAATGCAGGAGCTTACATGAGGAAATCCAAATCATATTATTGATATCTCCGGGTTTTCCCGGTTTGAAAACTAAACCCAACTGATTTTTTTTACTTGATTCGGATAAAAAACCGTACATGAATCATGTTCGGGAGTAAACAATCGCCGTTAAATCTGCTAGTTCTTTTTAGTGTTTAAAATTACATATAATTTGTCTAATAGTTTAAAGCTTTGACAAATATTTTCCTCGAATGGATTCCTTTATTCATAGAGTAAATCAAATTCCTTTTTGTCAGAATTTATAGCTTCAATGGAAGGACATTCAACAAATCAATGGGCGAATTAAATAATAAAATCATCGAGAAATTTGGTTGGTGTTGATTATACCCTTCTATAAAGACTATATACATTTGCACAAATGGAATGTAATGTTTCGCTAAAGTAAAAAGACTATAATTTTAATAGAGTTGAGATTTTAAACTGTGCAATGTGAGAATCAATATTATCTTTTGAACTTCGATTTTTTGACGGCAAAAAGTACTCTTGTTAACCGAAATCTAATATAAAGATTTTCCTGTTTCTGGTCAGTTGACTTATATATGTAGCAAAAATGTTACATATTCGTAACATTACACATTTAAATAATTTACATGTTCGAAAACTCCGATAATATATAAATAAAGGCTGGAGTTGGCAACCTGTAAAATTTTTATTTAAAAATTTTTATGTGAAATTTTTTTGATATTTGTAACAGCAAATTGATAAATTAAGTTAGCTTTATTGAACAAATTGCTAACTTCCATTTTCTTTTAGGCTTCAAAGCTTTTTATCAACTTAAAAATGTTTTCAAAATCAAATGTAATAAAAAAATTAGTTAGGCTAACAAACCCTCAGAAAGAATATCAATTTTACCGATTCTCAATTCTTTTTTTTGCGTGTCCGAAGTTTGTCTTTTCCAAAGCTGGTGATACTACTACGAGCAGCAGCAGCCCATCATCAAGCAGTGGTCGAACTAGTTTCGGCTCTTCAAGTTCTTATCGCTCTAATTCAAATAGTCATTGGGTATTTTGGTATTATGGATCCAATCAAGAAAATCGGCAATGTGGCAACCTATGTCTTCTCACTTTTATTTTGCTTGCTTTCATTATTTTATGCATCATCTCTTGGGGAATTTATCGATGCTGTGCTTTAAGAAAATCCTCGAAAGAGGATGAGACAGCACAGCATACGGCACATAACATTGGTGGGAATTGGAGTTCATCACATCTTAACGATAGTGAAAATATTAGTAACCTGTATGGGGTGGCACCACAACAAAATATTTATTCTTCTCCACCTTCAAATAACGAAGGATATTCAAGGCCTTCACTGGATCAAAATCCTCATTCTCAAATATATTCTACAATCCCAAGTAGTGAACATGAACAGCTCTTTCCGCCTCCAAGTCCAGCACATTTATCCTATTTGTCAACTTCACAAGGCACATTGGCCCCATTATATCAAAGACCAATATCAACACAACGACCATATGGGGATTCAACTGAAGCCCCACCTGCTTATATCCCTCCCGATATTCCATTGGATATACCTTCTCCTGCGCATCTTCATCACCCTGAAGAACAATCCCCTCCATTTACACAGAACCTTAACTTACCACCTGAAGTTCATCAAGAACACATCCTTTCATTAGGAGGAGCAAGAGCATGGAAATTTACAAAAGACTTAAAACCGGCTAATGGACAACATTCCCCAGTTACAATTGAACCGAGAGTAATTGTTTTTCATCCCGCAAAGGGTGTGAATATCACGGTGCAAACAAATTACCCACTTTTTGTGCCTACCAAAGCCAAGATGGTCAATCTAATCGATACAAACAATCTTTTGCATTATTTTGAGATTAATGTGTTAACAAATCCAACTCCAACTAAAACAACAATAGCTATAGGATTGTCATCCAAGCCATATCCCTCAAATAGGTTTGTATTTTTATTGAAATTTTTCCCATCAAAAAATTTCAAAAGTTTAACATTTGATAGATTTTTTGACTGCCAATTTAGAATGTTTGAAAGTTACTAAATTCTTATTCTTTATTTTCAAAGTTTGGTTGGATGGCATCCACACTCAGTAAGCTACCACTCTGACAATGGTCACAAACTTCATAATTCACACAGTGGTGGTGAACTGTATGGTCCCACGTTTGGAAAAGTAGGCGACATAATTGGTTGTGGCTACTACCCTTATACAGGTTCAATATTTTTCACTCTAAATGGATCATCACTGGGCATCGCATACACAAATCTTAAGCAAACATGGTTCCCTTCAATTGGAGCCGATGGCCCTTGTAAAATAGCGATAAATTTTGGGGATTCTGAGGAAGAAGCTTTCCGCTACGAGCTTGCTCGTGGTTTCGGGCCAGGTGCACCAGGTAGAGTTGCAAGATAATCATTCTGGAGGGAAGGAACATCAAAAACTCGTCATATTTAATTGCCGTGTAAATAATAGCTTAAATTCGAAAAATTCTCTGGATGCACAAATAACGTAAAAGCCCTCTGAAATAATCGATGACTAAGCGGCTTATTAAGCGTTTTACTGCAAAGTTGCAGGTCAGGGATGTTTTTATGGCTTTTCACCGAGCTTGAGAAGACTAAAATTTTTTATTCAGTTCTTCAAAGCATACTAAACTCTGAATGAAATATCACAAAAAAGCACTATTCTCTAAACCTATTCCTCGGCCGTTAATTTTGTCGAACATAAGAAGCATACATAGAATTGTGATGCAATAAAAACTTTTTTTCATCTATTGTTCTGAATTGAAACCTCTATAATTTATTCAAATAAGTAAATCTCTCATTGTCCATCAATTTTTTGATTAGGGCTATTTCAATTCTAGGTTTCCTAAAGTCTTATGACACAATAATTTTAAATATTTAAATCTTATTCTTGTGAAATTTTGAAATAAATTCAAGTTAATACGAGTTCAAATTTGAAATATAAATTATTTTAAATTTTGCCAAAATATAGCACAATACAAAACTGTGCGTGTAAACAATTTCGAAATTAATAATATAAAGAACATACGCTTAAATTTTATTATACCAATCTCTTTAAAATAATTTTAAATTGAAAACCTTGTATTGGCCGCGTTTCTGAATTTGAAGAAAAAACGAAATCATTATAATATGTTTGGATTGTTGTGAAGTAGAATGTAAATTCATGAAATAAAAATATTTTTATATTATTATTATTATTATTATTATTATTATTATGAGTTTAAGGAATTTTTTTTAAAAGTTATAAAACAATTTTTAAATAAACAATATTAATATTAAATTCTACGGAAACATAAATTATATTAAATATGTGGTATTTATAAACTATTTTTATATTTTTTATTTTTTATTAATTAAAATTTATATTTGAATAGCTTATTATATTTAATTTGCTCTATTTTGCATTTATTACTCGATTTTATTTATTGTCTTTTTTTTTAATACTTTACTATCTATTAATTTCTTACTTTCCCTTCTAATAATCTTTTCACTTTACAAATATAATAAAGCATGATATTAAATTTTTGGTTTTAAAGTAATATTTTGTAAATATTAAAAATTTTATCATTAACATAATAAAATAAATCAATAAATATTTTATTTTCCAAAATAATTTTTAAAAACTGAGAATTTTTAAAATGTTATCAAACAATAAAAAAATAAAATCAGTTTACAAATATTTAAATTCTTAATTGATTGTTTTTTATAGTTTTATTAAATATTGCAAAAAGAATTATTTGCCTATTGTTGATAATTACAGAAAGAGAATTATTTTTTTTAATAGTGTTTAAGATATTTTACTATAGAAAATGTAATTTAATACAATATTACTTTTTATTATTAACTAAATTTATCAAAAAAAAAAGGTTAAAGTTTGTAACAAAAGTCAAAATAGTTTGAATAATTAACTTTTGAAGTTTAGATTGAAGTTTAAATTACTGAGAACAGACTTATTAATTTACATAATGTGAGTTGTAATTAATTCACAAAATTGCAACTTTTAAATTGGGTTTCAAGATTTGTTTGATAGATATTTTAATTTTTACTAAAAAAAAATTTCAAAAGTATTTTGCTCCTAACCGGAATTTGTACTTTAACCTAGCTAGAGTTCTTAATTTTTTCACAAAGAAACAATTCTAACGTAAAACATTTGAGATTTAGCTGACAGATAAGCTGATTGATTCATTAAAAATTGAGTGACGAAAGGCGTATTTAAATCTTTGGAAATTGGGAGATTCACAAAATAAATATTTTGAGTCCAACGATGTTTTAATTGCAAAGACTCGATCCCTTACGAATCTTTAAAAAGATCAGATATTTTGTTAGAGCCACCAAATATTCAAATCTTGTCTATAAACCTGGAAGTTTTATAATCTTTGAAGCATTAGATTACTTCTAGATTTTATTAAGCCAAAATGAAATATAGAAATGTTTATGATTTTATTGTATTTAGCTTTGCTTTAAATGACCATTTTTCGCTTAAAATTCTTATTGATTTTTCTTTCGCAAATGATTATTTCTTCCTCATTATATTTGATCATTCTATAATAAAATACAAATAAATACAGTAAATGAGTAAGATAACTATTTCAAATAATGGTTATATAGTCTATGAAATCGCCAAATATTCAACAAAGATTCGGAGAATCCATAATTGAAATTTGGCAACTTTATTTCAAAACACCCAGCCCTGAATCTTTAATCAAGTTAATTAGCTATCCACGCTCAATTACCCACTTTTGAAATCTACCTGTTCCAAATTAAAGTTGTTGCAAAAAGTATCAATGCAGAAAATATTTATTATGTTCGTTTTTATATTAGTATATTTCTTCAGTGTAATAGTCCAGGCGTCACCAATAGATTCACAAGCCAACCAAAAATTTGATATCGCTTTTCTTCCATCAGATTCAAGTTTAAGTCAAGATTCGTTATTAGAAAATAATCCTTTAAATCAAAAAGAAATTGGGGAAACTTTGTCAGAATTTTATAATATAGTTGCGAATTTAGGAATTCCAGAACAGTATTCAATAGAACAAGTATCAAGTAATTCAAACGAAGCCTCCCCAATTCCTAGAAATCAAGCATTAATCACCCCTGATATTAATTTCGATCACTTTGTTTCATCAATTAATGATATGGAGGTTGAACCAACTATTCTAGAAGCTGCTTTATCAGATAACTTATTTGTTAAAGCTAAAAAAAATACGACCAAAAAAGCAAATGATAACGGTCTTAAACCACTTAACGCTGATCAAGCAAATACTTATGAAGAATTTGCACAAATAGCAAAAGATACCTATTGTACCCGGATTTCAGTAGCTGAACGTGGTACTGGTGATATTTTTGGTAATGGAAAATTTTAAATTTCTAGGAAATAACATGATGCTTCTATAAAATCGAAATTTCTAATTGATATATGATATCCTTTTTTTTCTAGTAAGGATGACATTTTCAAATATGGGAATTTTATATAGTTTTTCTGGAAATGAAAATTATTTAGATTATTACTTAGAAGAACCCCATGCCGATTTCACTCGTTATCCTAAAATTTCTGATGCTCAAGTTCACACTGGATTCTATGAAACTTTTCTCAATTGGCAAAAGGAATTATTATCGAATTTGGTAGATGTCATTTCACAAATACCTGGAGTCATTATTCGATTTATCGGATATGGTACTGGTGGTGGTATGGCAAAATAATTTTAGTTTGATATTAAATCTTTAATCATATAACCAATTTGTAAACTTTCCTAGTTTTCGCGCAGTTAGCCGCACTGGCCTTACGCCGGTCATTACCAACTGTTGAGATCAATGTATACACCTTTGGTCAACCACGATTTTGTAATGCTGCACTTGCAGCAGCCGCTGAAAAGTCAGCTCGTGTGCTACGATTCACTGTTGGTCATGATCCCATACCCCGGCTACCAGTTAAATACCAATCCGAATACTATGTACATGCCGGTACTGAGATTTATATGAATAAAGCAGGAACGCGAGCAACAGTTACCTCTTGTCCGATTAACAAATCTTCTGGCCAATTGTCTACAGAGAGTGAGGTAATTATTCAGGATCAAAGCTTGTTTGTGATAAATATTTATGATATCTCGAAGTCACTCTAACCTCAAACATTTAATTACAACCATTAGCAATGTATCAATAAAGATAAAGTCGAGGTTAAATATGATCATATTGGTCCATATTTCGATGTAAATTTTGACAATTGTAATAATTACCCTGAGGCAAGATTTCTAAATCATATAAAAACGGGTTGAAAAGTGATTTTTGTATAAATCTATCAATCAAGCTAAATTATTAAGTATAGCACATTTAAATAAATAAAATAATTAAATTGTCAAACTTGCTTATCAACTGATATATGAATAATATCGAGAATTTGGCGAATTATTTATTAAATTATAAATTAAGAGTTTTTTGCCAAAATACACTTAATTAACATTGATAATCGCATAAAATCAAAATGTAGATATATTTTACATTTTTATTTTAAAATTTATTATATTCAATGAAACTTGATACTTTTCATTCGAAGCGATAAATATAATGTTTCATTGATGTTTTCTGATAAATAAATTAAGTTAAGCAGTTTGTACCTTTAATGAATTTGAAAATTTCTAATAAAAAGTATTCAGTAAATGTTTTAAAGAATATAAAAGTAAATTTCATTCGGTTAACAAATTTGTGTTTTTGATTAAATAGTTTCTTTTGGGTATTAATCTCTCTGAAATTAAGCTTTTTGGAAGAATTTTTGAATGACAAATGTTGCTCAGACACACATTAGGTATAAATTTAACTTTTTTTGACATAATAAGTTTCTTAATAGGTTAGTACAATAAATTTAAATTTATAAGAAAAGCACAGAATTATAAAACTTTTTTCTATGAAAAATAAGAAAAATCAAGAGTTTTTATTAGAATCACTTAAAAATCTTTTGATAAAATTATTTTTTGAAAAATTAACTTTAAACAAAAATTCAATTTATTAAGCCAAAGTTAAATATGGATGCATTTATGATTTTATTGTATTTAGCTTTGCTTTAATTGACCATTTTTCGCTTAAATTCTTATTGATTTTCTTTCGCAAATGATTATATCTTCCTCATTATATTTGATCATTCTATAATAAAATACAACTAAATACAGTAAATGAGTAAGATAACTATTTCAAATAATGATTATATAGTCTATGATCTCGCCAAATATTCAACAAAGATTCGGAGAATCCATAATTGAAATTTGGAAATTTTATTTCAAAACACCCAGCCTTGAATCTTTAATCAAGTTAATTAGCTATCCACGCTCAATTACCCACTTTTTGAAATCTACCTGTTCCAAATTAAAGTTGTTGCAAAAAGTATCAATGCAGAAAATATTTATTATGTTCGTTTTTATATTAGTATATTTCTTCAGTGTAATAGTCCAGGCGTCACCAATAGATTCACAAGCCAACCAAAAATTTGATATCGCTTTTCTTCCATCAGATTCAAGTTTAAGTCAAGATTCGTTATTAGAAAATAATCCTTTAAATCAAAAAGAAATTGGGGAAACTTTGTCAAGATAACATAGCTGCGAATTTAGGAATTCCAGAGCAGTATTCAATAGAGCAAGTACCGAGTAATTCAAACGAAGCATCCCCAATTCCTAGAATCAAACATTTATCACCCCTGATATTAATTTCGATAACTTTATTTCATCAATTAATGATATGAAGGTTGAACCAACTATTCTAGAAGCTGCTTTATCAGATGACTTATTGAATTTCAAAGGTCGAATCTGAACATTACCCTTTACAGCCCACAAATTTATCAAGACTCTCTCATACCACCACAAACAAATATACTAACTTATTTGTTAAAGCTAAAAAAAATACGACCAAAAAAGCAAATGATAACGGTCTTAAACCGCTTAACACTGATCAAGCAAATACATTAAAAGAATTTGCACAAATAGCAAAAGACATTTATTGTACGCGGATTTTAGAAGCTGAACGTGGTACTGGTGATATTTTTGGCAATATATTTTTTGCTAATGCAATTATTAAATATTTTTCCAATCATTAATATTGTTAAATTTATTTATTTTATTTACATTTATTCATTTATCAATTTCACTTTACATTTATTCATTTATCATAATTATTTTAAAAAATATTGACTTGGAAACATTTTCTTCAAAAACACTTTAATAATAATTCCAATTTTTGAAAGGATTTATTTTTTTAAACCTTATATAAAGTTTAAAACTAGAATTTGATTACTGCTAAAAACTTTCTTGCACTAATTTTTTCGTAGTTTTTCCCAATAAAGATTTTGTTCGTTTTCTTTATTCGAATATTAAAGTTTTAAAAGGGAAGTGCATTATGAATTTATTGATAAATATAGCACAGTATTGTCGTGAGAAATTCTTTTATGGCAGAAAATGCTAACGGATCCACCATTTCTAATCATCATTGATCCTAAAATGGCTTGATATGTCAATTTGGTTTATTGAAGTTCAAATAATGAAGTTGATAAGGCTTAGGAAGTTATTAGTATATTTAGTCCAGGTATATTAGGTCCTTTTAAAATAATTAAATAATCAAATAATTCTGTAAGCTCAATCAAAACGTTTAATTGTATACCCTTATACCTATAATGTAATAGTCAAATTTGAGAAACTCTGTCCATAAATTTTTATTTATCTGTTTATGAGGCTCTGTTTGACTGAAATTTCGAAATATCAAAACAACTTATCCCGTTTTAGCTGCTCTGCCATTCAAAGATCATCTAATGAAAGTTTATGCTTTGGTCAATTGCCAGACTTTAAAAGATATTCTATCGAAGAATCTATCGTGTCACCCATATCAATGATCTTATCCTTAAATATATTTTTTATTCCGAAAGGATTTAGGAATTATGGCAAAGAGCTTTAGATTTCTAGAGAGAAAATCACATATAGAAAGACTATTTGATCAATGATGTGATATTCGAAAGGACGAAAAACATGAAATTTGAGGTTTATTGATGACTTTATACTGGTAAATATGAAACACCCGTTTAATAAAAGAAGAATAACAAGTTTCTATAATAATTCGCACGAACTATTTTGATTACTCTTTAAAGCCTTTAAAGGAGGTTAATTTCTAATTAATAAAAGAAAATCCCAAATCTATTAAAAAAATTTCCAAATTAATAAATTCACAAAAAAACCCCCGACATTAAAATTGGATCCAAATGCCAGGTTTTTATTTATATATAAACATGGCGTGGTTTTTTAGAAATTTGAGCTCTTTATTTATCTACTTTCCAAGAGTATTTATCCCCACAAAAAAAGTTTCTCGTTGAAGAATCATCCACATTAAAATTTCAATGTCAATTTTTAAATTTCATAGCCCTTGATGAAATCTTGATAGTTTTAGCAGCCTTTTCCTTTTCAAACTGCATTCTTTTCTAAATAAAGTAAATTCGTGAATATCATTTACTTTTAAGAACCTACTTGTTCTATTATAGCATTTTTAATATTTGCTCACTTGAAAACAAATGACTAAAAAAGTAGTGAAATAGACAAACAAAGTTCGGTAGAAGGTTCTGAAAAACATTTAATCTCAAAAGAGGTTTGATTATCATCTCTGAATTACCTAGAACTCTCCAGAGAATTAGTGTTCTTCACGAATATTTCATCTTTCAAGTTACAAAAGTTTTAATATTTAACATAATACAGTGTGAGGTTCTTTCAATCTTGATTGAAATATTCATAATGTCAATGAAAACGCTGATAGTTTTGGAGCTTTTTTTTGTTCTATACATGATGAATATGTTTGGCTTTGTGACATGTGCCCCGATATCTGGGGCAAATCTTGAAAGTTTTTTTCCAAAGGTTAGTTTCAATCAAAATTTCAAAGCAATAGGAAATAAAAATGAACGATAACAAAAATATTTTTGATTAAAATTTAAGAATAATGACGAGCATATCCAATTTCTCACAAAAAAACTCAGTCATTCTCCCATAAGTTTGGGCAAATTAATATTTCAAGTTGGAGGCAGTTCGATTGGCAAATCAAAAACTCTAAACTCTCCATATACTATGAAAGAATATGACGCTTTAGGCGATTTAGAATTGCCTGTTGGAATTCCAGACGATTTTCCTCTATCCGACCCAGAGTTTCCGAACGCTGGAGAATAAACTTTTGATAATATGTTAACTAAATTTAATGATGTTATTAGATAGAAATAATTCGATACGATCAAATAATGGTTGAGCATCTTTATTATTTTTTAAATATTAAAAGAAACCAAGAAATTTAGAGCGGCCTCTTATCTATTAGTTTTTGATTTCGATTGAATTTTTTTATTATTCTGATAAAGTTCTTCAGAGTCTTCTTTTAAAACTTCACTTTTCTTTTGAATAATGTGTCATTAAACCATTTCTAAAATACACAGAAATTTAGTTATTAAAAATGTGCTAATAATTGTAAATTTTATTTTTCAAATTTAAAGATACTAATTGAATTCGAAAAATTTATATAAATTCTTTGCAAGAATAACATCATAATATCGTTATGTAGAAAAATTACGTTCACTCATACAGAGCTAAACGAAATTGATTCTGACATACACGAAATCATAAATGCCGCTCACCTTGCAAAAATGTCTAGACGTGATGTGACCCCAGAACAATCTGCCCCCTTTATTGTCAAGTACAAAAACGTGAAAATTTACTACGTTTTAGTTCTTAAAAAGCATGAAAAAGATTTCCTCATATGTAAAGCCAACGCCGTAATGGATTGGGATTGAAAGTCTTTGTATTTTGTGATGAATAAAAAAAATGGTGAAAACAAATGCAAATACTCATCTTGAAATCTTGAAAACTAATTTTTTACGCGTGCGCGATCCATAATTTGGGAAAAATCGAAAAATAAAATTATGACCATCAACTAGCCGCACCTTGAAGTCGTTGAAGAACAATATCCAAAAACATAAAGTCTTTCCAAAGTCTGTGGTCAAATATAAAGGATGAATGTGAGAAATTCCATTGCTCTGTTCTCGAAAAGGTTATTGCCACAATGCAATGAGAATTGAAGCAATATTAATGTCATATAGAGGATTAACAAAGTATTAATTGGATATAATTTTTTATTTATTGCATAAATAAAAATAATTCAGAAAAGTATTGAAATTTTTTGAATTTTTATGGCATTGTATAATAATGTGAATAAATAAATAAAATGAACAAATAATATAAACTTTTGCTTAATCAATTTTCAGTGAAGTTGAGTTTTGACATTATCTAAATAAAAAAATGTGTATATGCTAACAATAATAATAAAATAAAATGGGTTGTAAATTTTATCATTCAAAGAAAGAGTTAAAGCTTCAAGAGGTTAAAATTTTTATTCAAAATACTGTTTTTCTAATTATTAAAGAAATAATAACATCAAAAAAGAATTTTTGATTTAAATGGGATTGTTATCGTCAAAGAAAATATGAAAAGAAGCAAAAGGAGACATGGTAAAATATAATGTATAGTCATGTCATGTCTTGTCTTGTTCTGTCTAAAAACTCTTTCAAATTAAACCATTCAATCATAAATTAATTTAAACACATAAGAAAATTGAAGTTGAAAATTTTCAATATAATCAAAATCCCAAAATAATATATAATACACGTTTCTTTTTGACTATTAGAATTATGCTCTACTTTAAAAATAACATTTTATTCAGTCATTTTGGTTTAAAATAAAAATTTCATATGTTTACAAGGCTACATTGAATTTATTTAGCTTAAATATTTTTATTTGGCCAAAAAAGATTGCACATATGCTTTTTTAGATCACAAAATTTCTATTGTATTCATGAATAATTATACATTTTACCAAGTTCCAAACCAGATCATTTATATCGGAAATGAAATAAAATTATAAGGGTGTTTGATTATTAATTTTTTTAACTTCTCTTCTCATAACAGAATTGTTTTAAAAGTATAAAAAATATCCACCATTACAATTTTTTAATTGATTGGTGTTGAATTTTCACTGTCTTTACTTGACATTAAGTAGCAAATTAAAATTACTTTCCAGATATATTTAATGAAAATTTTTTATTATACTTTCTTTTAAGAGTTATCTTGCATATAATAAGATTTGTTTTAAAACGGGAATAAGTCATATTCTGAACAAAAAATGTTAAAAATGCAATTTTAATTCCTTTAATAAGTCTGGGTCAAAATAAAGTTTTTCGAAATTGGGAATTGGGGTTTTTTTTAGGAAAATTTGCAACTAATTTTAGATATTTTATCTCCAAACTTTATGAAACAAGGGGGCCCAATCTCGATTCTCAAATTTAGTTTGAGGTCGACATCTACTCCAAGTTTCGGATTTATTGGTTATCTATCCCAACAATTCCAAAAGAAATATAATCTTATCGTGAATTATTGACACATATATTTGGCCAAAAAACCAATATTATCTGCCCAATAATTCTAAACTGATACGACAACAATGTAAGATATTCATAATTCTAAATTTTTCCAAGGCTTCTTCAGGCTAGGGGAAGTAGAGATTTTCTTTTTCAAATTAAAAAAGCTTTTATCGGTATTATTGAGTTTTTTTCTATTATAATCAACCTTTTAAATTAAGCCTATTTTATGCTAAATCTTTACACAATTTAACCTACCCATTTTTTGCAATGCTTAACATTTATATTAAGAAAAGAATAAAATATCATGGTAATTCCTCAGACAGGAGATTAAACAGAAGCTTTTCAAGCTGTTCTTGCACAATTTGATCTTGGTAGAATCGATCCCATAGCAACTTTGGAAACATAATTTCAGCATATTTACATTGACCAAAGTTTATTCCAAAATAGGGTCCCCTAATTGTTTGCATCGCGATATTTGATTGATTTTCACTAGTTCCTACATTGCATTCCTGTAATTTAAGTTGGATTAGATATTAAAATCACTATTGAAATAAATGCCACTCAATTTTTGCATACCGGATCTTCAAAATTAGTTATAGAACACTGGTAAACTTTGTATTGGGGCTTCATATTTCGATTTGACGCGCAGTCGCAATTAGCGAGAGTGATCCAATACTCTTTACTAAGATGATGATATTGTCCAGGCGGGAGAAAAAGTCTCGGTACAAAATCATTAGTATGCGTAATACGATATATACGTCCATTTAACCATAAATCGATCAAATCTTGCATTGGTTTGGTAGCAAAACGTGGTTGCCCATATGTAAAAACTTCAACATCAAATAATTTAGGAGACCAACTTTCAAAGTAGACCCTATATTTGGGTTCGATTGAAAATAAAAGTGCTGCTAAAGTCGCGTATACTTTTATTTCGAAAAAATGCAAGAAAATTTTAAAAATTGACCACAATAAATTCAGAATGTAAAACTTCAACATACCACCGCCAATGCCATGACCCACAAAATAAATCTTATTTTGTACTTTTAAAGGCTTAATATTTTTCTGCATTATACGCGAAATTTTGCCCAAAAGAAATGGCATCTTTAAATCTACTTCTCTACTCCATTCTGAATCCACCCATCCTTTGGGTATCAATCCTTTATGTGATCTAGGTGATAAGCTCTTTCTTTGTTGCCATTCACTTCGCGAAAATTTTTGGCCTGCAAAATATACAGTAATGAAGCCACCTATATGAACAACATTAGCTGAAAAAAATACAAAGTCAATAAAAGTTGCACTAATTAATTATTAGAAATTAAAGGAAATATTTTGAAGCGTTTTTACCCTCAATCTTTAAATCCCTTGGGTAACGACAGTACCCTAAATCGGCAATTTTTGCCAAAAGTCGCATTTTTTGCAAGAGATTCATGTCCTTGACTTCATGAAGCGACGATTGAAAATTTCGTTTCGAAATTTGAGACTGCTTCAAATGTTTTTTTCTATGTTGAATATTTTTGTCAGTCGTGGAATACATATAGTCAAACAGAATCCCGGAAATGTTTCCAAATTCCTTAGAATCTGTAACCTTTCCCAAATCCTTTAAGGTTTCCATTTGAAGGCGTCTTTGAAAGTGTTCTTTCAATTTGAAAAAAATAAATACAGATTTTAAGACTGCTATTGAAAGGAACCAACATCGGAAGAATCTCCAGTATTTTTTGAATATCATTTTAAAATGAATGCCTCAAATAGTTTTTATCAAAAAACTTGTCCAAGATTCGACATTAATGGGTACTATTTAACGCTAAAGTATATATTCCTCCAAGATCGGATCCTGAAATTGGATTGAGAGTGATACTTAAAATATTATAGAAATATTTGATTAAAAAAGGAAAATTTATCAAGCTTTACCCTATGAGCAGATATTCAATCTTAAAACTTGGAATTTGAATCTAAATAAAAAAGATAACGGATTAACTCTTCTTCGGTTTACAGCATTTTAAGGCACGTGATAATCAGTGTGATTTTGTCGTTGTTACCGATTGGCGTTTTTAAAAAAATCAAAAACTCGAGAAAAATCAACCATGAGTCTACAATGGCAATATTTTAAAAGAGCATTTTTGTAATTTATAAAAATTGTGATACAATTGTTGTTATATGTATATTATAACTTAATTTTTATTCGCAAAAAATTTATTTAAAAGAAAATAAATTAAAATAATATTGAATCAAAAAATGAAACTACTTCATTTATCTCTTTTTTCAACTCAATTATGGCCAAGATTAATAATCACATAGTCTTTTACCATATTTAATTTTTTAATTTCTTTAGAATCTTCCACATCATTAACAACTTTGATAATTTCTTTACCAGATAATATGACTTCAATTAGCATGATGTAATCAATTTCAATCTATTCTTTAGCAGATAAAGATTAATTATTTGGATATTAATTATTAATAATATCATTATCAAATAATAAATATAGAAAAAAACAAAATTATATTTTTATCTAAGCTTTACAAATTGAACTACACTTAACAGAATTTTATACCTGTGCAGTAAAGTAATTTTATTTATAATTTTAAAAGAATTATAAGTATTTTATCTGTTATAGTTTTATTATAAACATTGAATCTCTTCATTGTAAACAATTTTTATATTAGTATTTTATATTAAAAAAATTAATATATGTATGTATATATTAGTAAAAAAATCAACTTTTCTCAATGTATGAAATATATTATTATTTTGGAATTTTGGATTTGATGTTAAATTTTTTTAACCAATATAAAAAAACTTAATTTGATTTATGCATTATTATTTGAATAATAATGTATAGATAAAGTAGTTTCATTAATTTTTTATACCAATAACAAATTTTTTTTTAATAAATTATTTTAAAATTGTTGGCAAAACTATAAAAATAACTTAAAGAAACATCATTTGTTTCTTCATATTTTTTAATTTTTTTAATATTATAGTGTTTTTTGAAACCAGATGATTCTAAAGCTCTTGAGAATTATTAATGTTTATAAGTTAAATAAAACAAGATATTTTAAAAAACTAAAAAATTTAATATTAAGTTGTTCTTTCATAGTGTTATAAAAATGTTAATTTAAATAAATGTTTAATTTAAGCACTTAGTTTTTTACGATTGTCGAAAAAATTTTATCAACTTCTAGTAAAAATTCTTTGACCAGGGCTAACAAAAAGAAAATCACATGATTAAGATCATCCATAAAGATGCTGCTGAGTCCCATTTGATAAATCAATCGCATACATTCATTATCAAAACCATTCGTTTTGGGTAAAATGTCTTTAGCTTCTACGCTACCAAAAGACCTAATCCACAAAATACTAAATACCATCTCCCCGGAAATTTTTTCCAATATTCACTCAATACAACCACCAAGAGAACTCTACCAATACGCTCTAATAAACCGAAACTGGTGTGATAGCATCGTTCCATTACTCTGGAAACGACCATTTCACCAAAATCGTCGAAAAAAAATCAATCTCACTATCAGCCTATATCTCGCTTGTGCAACAGATCAAGAATTACGAGAAATGAATCAAGTAGGCTACATAAAATCTCTCAGAATAAAGACGAAACCAATATACGATTATCCACATTTCATCTGTGACCTCAATTATACTGAGTTATTCTTGGCAACTAAATTTTTTGTAGCAAGATTTTATAAAATCACGGATAATGTTCAGTTTTTACTCAAGACATTGTTTCGAATAATGTTTAACCATGGAGCAGTGCTGGAAAGTTTCAAAGAGACTGAATTGGGCATACCAAAACCGCGGATTTGGCAGCTTATGTCGGATTCACAAGATATGTATCGATGGTTGCAGTCCGTCAAAACTTTTGAATTTGTTGATAGAAATCCAGAATTTTTACTCAGGATATTTGCTCAATTCCAGCCATCTGTACCGGAAATTGTAACATTTCCATTTCCCTTTATTATTTTTGCACATGTTTTAGTATTTCATAAATAAACTTTGTTTAAAATTCTTTCAGGAAAGCCTGGTAGCTATTTCCGCAAGAGCTAAAGAAGATGGTGACTTTGAAGATGCCCCAGATTTGGATTATGAACAGGATGAAGACGATGAAGATTACACAATGATCGATACAGATATCATACATGTTATCGATGATCAAACAGTTTTTGAAACCGAAGTGGTTTCAACGCGAAAAGTGAAAATATACCTAAGGCTAATTCGAATCTTTACCAAAACTGACACAACGGGAGCTGGTGAATTACATTACTATGGAACTAAGCTTTACAAACTTTCTCCATGTATAAAATCCATGACTCAATTGCGTCGTTTTGCGATCTACGGACCCTTTCATAAAATGGGCTCGATTTCCACAATCCTGTCACAAAAGAAATTAAGCCTGGAAGTAATACATTTCACGGATATCACTTTCAAAAAAGCACTGTTCATTTTAATCGGCCAGTGTTCCAACTTGAAATACATTGTATTCAGAAGATGTAAGGGTTTGGCAAATTCAGAACATATTAAATTTCTCGTAAAAGCTGAGCTTCTTCTGTTACGATCGGTCATTGTCGATAAATGTCCTGAGGCATCTCCACATTTTATTAAGTGGGCGGCAAACTATCAAAATCATCGAGGTAGTTTTTCTAAAAGTGAGTCTTGGAGAGAGGTTTATCGGGATAATATTAATGTCAGATTCTTGCTTAGTAGGAGATACTTGGCCGGCTATTCAAAGATAAACTTGGAGGAAAGGATGTCCGTGAGTTCACAAATATGTTTTACCATTTGATGATTGTTTAATTTATTTTTTTATTACTTAATTTACTTTTCATCACAAACTTAAGACTCATTTCCACAAAAATATGATTCGCTCATCGATTTCAGTGGATAGCTATTCGAGAATAGTGTTTTTGGAATAACGGAAGTGAATATTTTTTTGGGAAAGAAAGGTGTGGTTCAGGATTTTTGTAAGTTGATAATATCACCTGATTTAAATGCGCAGTTGAAGCTTGACTACCTGAATTTAGAATTCCTTTCAATTCAAACGTAAAATTTCTACTATCGAAAAAATTAGGTATACAAAGATACTCTCTTTATAACGACCCTATGAAAAATTTTTTAATGTATTTGATATAATCAAACACCAATCAAATAAATAGACATGTGTTAACCACATTCCAATAATCACATGTTGATTCGATTTGGTCGAAATTTTTAAAAAAGAATTTTCTTGAGATCAAAATTTATTTTCTCATTTTGATTTTTCCCCGAGTCTGGTCACAAAAAGACGTAATATTGCCAAAATGTCAAAATTTTCTATGAAAAGCAGATGAAATTTGGGTGGGAAAAAGAGTGGGCTGAATATTGCTAAAAAAAAACATTAACAATATCACTGAAAACAAGGTTAAAAATTTTCGATTTTATCTAAAAAAGTCACTAAAGTCACAGAGAATGACAACAAAGTTATTGAAAAAATTGCTGAAGTTGCTAATAACTATAGTAACCAAAAGCAACGGAAAGTTTATAGAAAAGGAAAGGAGCACAAAAAACAAGCGATATTTATTATCCAAGCAAAAACAAGATACGAATGCAACAAATCTTATGTTAATTGGAGAATTCAAAATTGCTAAATTCATGATTTTAAGAATTCCAAAAAACAAAGACGAATGCTTAAGAGTTAATTTATTCTTTTTTTTATTTGTAAAGCACCTTAGTTCTTAACATCGCTGTAATGATCTTTAATACAGGAAAAGCTGCCAATACTTCTTTTGTTGTTTTGCACTATTAACAAAGTTTTATTTAAACATAATAAACATTTTTATTATTGGCTTAAAAAGTTAAACTGAAATATAAAACATAAAAATTGTTACATATTTTTATTTATTATAAAAACTGTTCAATATTATTTTATTTTATTTAGCATTTTTAACTTTTATATTATATATTAGTTTAATTTTGATTAATTAAATTTTAATTGATAATTTTTTTTACATATAAGTATATTTAAATATTGAAAATATTGATTCAATTATATTTTTCAACTATTTTACAACTAAAAGTTTAATTAATTTGTTAATTAATAACTTAAGTAATCAATATTAAATTGAGTAACAATTATTAATTTTTTTATATTTTTATTGAATGTAGTCCAAATGCTTTATTTATTAATTTTTACTATTAATTATTGTTTTTTTTTTGTTATCTCAATAATGACAATAAATTTTTTTACTTATTTTGTTTTAGCTATTTGTAAATTTGATTTTTTAGCATTATTGATTAAAGTTTTTAAGATTATGGGTTTAGGCATTGTAGCTTACTATAAAATTAGTACTCTCATTATTATCATCAAAAGTGTGTTTCTAAAAATCGGTTAGATTTAGTATCTGAATACATATGACACATTTTTATTGCTAATCTTATGTTACACGTGTTTTTAGGCATGAGCATGCTGCGCTAACACAACCAGGTCTCTCATCAATGGGATCGACCCAAACTTTTTGCAAAACGCGTTTCTTTCCCAGCCGCGTCCCAAAATACTTGGGAAATTGGACCTTCAAAAACGATAGCCGCTTCACTACTCAACGAAATAATTCTCAGAATATCAATAAAGATTTTTTTGTGGACCTCTCCGCGTCATCTCCCAAAGATTTTCACACCCTCGTGCTGGTGAATCGTCATTGGTGCCAAGTGATAATTCCTTAACTTTGGCGAAACCCTTTTGACTGGGACCGTCGTGATGCTTATTCGCAGATAATTGCTACGTATATAGCATGTATGAATAAAGAAGACATCACATCCTTGTTATCAATCGGCTTGGAAATTCAAAATGGGCCGACATTTGGAATGTAACCAATTTTACATTGCTATTTTGCTCAATAATGATCTTCATTTCAAGCGACCATCGCTTCGTAACGTTAGTGATGAAATGGTTTTTATAACGGTTTTAGAACTGATGCAAAAAGAAGGAGCTATATTGGGGAGTTTTCGTGATACCGGCTTACGAAACCCTCCACGGGTTTTATATAAGTATTTGGTGAATAAACCGAAGGTTCAGCAGTGGTTGAGATCGGCCGAATCTTGGAAATTCGTGAATCCCGATGAGTGGGTAAATGTTAATAGGTTTCTTGATTTAGCAAGAATATTAACAAAAGTTGTGAGTGTCACAGAATTTTTATCATTTAGATTCTTATTTTCACGAACTTGAAATATAATTATTTTAATTATTTTTGCCTTCAGCACAATCTAGTGATCAAATATACAATAGGTGCTGCGGCAGGAATGGAACCACAATCAATTCGTGTCTTCTCTTATCCAGCGCCCACCGAAATATGGTACTGCTGCAATTCATTTGTTTTTTTATTCAGGTTTATCGAATATTTGAAACCTATAAGACGTTTAGCTATTCATGGACGATTCACAATACATTTCAGCATTATAAGAGCTCTTTCACGTCATCTATCATTGCTTGAAGATCTGGATTTTTTCGGTGTTAGATTCCCCGAAAGAAGATCAATGACATTTATCGCCGGATGTAATAACTTGAAATACCTTAAATTTCGAAAATGTTGTGGGTTGCAAAAGGATAATGTGATCCCATGTTGCAGCTGGTTGATGTCATTTTTTGTGAACGTACGTGTGATGAGATAATCAAATGGTCGTCACAATATCGATCATCCCCAGGTGATTAAAATAATACTTTTTTGATGTAAAGACATAAAAAATTAAGGGCTTACATTAATTTTTTTATGAAATAGACAAGCAATGGCCCAACCGAATCAAATTTAGATGTTTCTGACCAAAGAGGATAAATAGTTCGCGCAATTTATAGTTGTAAATGGCTCCCTAATCAAAACTTTGTCCTCTCTTGGTATTTCTCCATTTTAATATAATCTTTCGACTATTCCGAGATATTAGAAAGATAGCAGAATACCTCAATTTTAATTTTCAACTTCAGAAAGTATAAATTTTTTGTTTAATAGAACAAAGTATTTTCCAATAGAAAAGGAATTTAAATTTTTTGTTATTTTTCTCAATCATTGTAGTCTTAATTGATATTTTCAATAATAAATTTATTAGATAACAACAAAACCACAATTCATATCAAGTATTCAATAAATTACTGAAAATAAAATTAATAAAACGAAATTGAATTGTATTGGTTACATTAAAAAAAAATTATTTTCTGCAAATTTCAATTGTTTTTTTTTAATAAATCATGAACTGAAAAAAAACCTGAACAGTTATTTTTATTCAATTTACTTGTAAAATATATTTTATAACAAACATTAGTTTTGAATAAGAAAAACTTAAGTTAAAAACTTTATTTTTTTTATTAAAAATTAATTACAATGAAAATATTTACTTTCAACAATAGTAATAATTTTATTAATAAAATTGATTGCCGTAAGTTGCTGACTTGTAGACCCCCTATACTTTAGACTCTTTATTAATTTTTAGGTCCAAAATTTAATCTATACTCAGGTACTCCAAATAGTATTGAAAAAGTTATGCCCTTATATAATTGGCATAAAAATCAAATTTTAAACCTAGAAATTACTAAAGGGTATAAATCATGAGGAGGGGGGGGGGTCTACAAGTCAGTAACTTACAGTAGATTATGTTAAAATTTGTAATGGCTTTGGAAAATAAAGTTTGAACAAATTTTTTTAGGGTACAACTCACGGAATAAACTCCCGTCAATATAGAATACCTTCTATACTTGAAATAAATATTGGGAAATACCCGATACATCAGTCAGCCACTTATGATATTTATACAAGATATTATAAATCAAAAATCATTTGATAAATCAATTAATAAGTATAAGAATAGTTATAATTTTAAAAAAGATATAGGTTATTTTGGCGAATGAAATTGTGGGAAAGTTAAAAAAATAAATTCTCGTGGGAGAATAAGAGGCGTGAAAAGTATGCCATTTTCTCATTTGAATAAAATAACATTTTTATAACAACCCATCACAAATTGTTAATTTCGCCGCAATATACATCGCATTCACCAAAATACTCCATTTACTTTATAATAATAAAATGTTGATTAATACTATAAATAAAATATTTATAATATTATTAATCAAAATATCGATTATATTTTATTAATATAAAATTTATAGTTAAATTTTAAATTATCAAAACATTATCAATTTCAAAATAACAACTTTTTTTCATCAATATTTTTTGAACTTACATTTGGATAAAAAAAATTTCAGTTTTAACTGATGATCGCTGATAAAAAAAAGCTGTGCTGAGAAAAAATTCCAAAAGGAAGATTAATTTTTGTTTATTGTGGCTTTGATCAAAAAATTCTTTTAGTTTCAGCATTTCAAATTTTATGGGAATCAAATGATTTTTGTTGTTGTTGTAGTTCACGAGAAAGTAAATAAAAATTTATCTTCAAAAAGTTGGGTTGCATACTCATTGTGATGTATAGCAACTTGAAAAAACTCTTCGACAGAGATTTAAGATAGATCAACAATACGTCTCATCAAATCAGGAATTTGTCATTTTTGGGGGGGGGGGGGGATTTCATTACTAAGTTTAAAATAGTTCGAAAATTCATTTTTAATGTTCAATTAAAAAAACAACGTTCCAAAAACAAAAAGCCACAACCATGGATAAAAGTGCGAAGCCCAAAAGCCTATGATTTTTGTTTAAAGCTTTAATTGCAAGTTTTCTAAATCCATATTTCTTTTTTTAAATTTGAAACTGGAAAATAATGTCGTCTACTTTTTCAGAACAAATAAGGGAAATTACATCCAACACCGAAGAACAACCATCATTATCTTCTTCTTCTGAACACGCTTATTCTGATGAAGATGATACCGAGAAATTATTAGCTAGGGAGCCTAAAGAAAAGCAGAGTTAGTATATAGATTGAGATATTTAAAATTCAAACACAAAGAGTCTGGAACCAAGTTATTGATACAAGTAAAACCGTTTATATTTTATATAAAAAAAAAAAAGGGAGTTATCGTGAGAAATTCCAGACTTGTTGTTGGTGGACAAAAGTTATACTTGGGATTCTGGCTGTAGTAACATTGTATATTCTTTTCAAAGTTTTGCCGGTAATTTGAAATTAATCACTTTTTGTTCTTCTTTTACAAAAGTATCTTAATGATTATTTCTTTGAAAACTTCAAATAGGATACAGTTTCATATGGTAAAACCATATGCGAGAATCTAACAATCGATGACGCACCCGTACGAAATATTACGTTTAATCCATCATCAATACCAAATTTAAATGTTACTACGGAAGGGTTGTTTGTGGTTCGTGGTATAAAAACTTCTCTACAGTTTATTCTCAAATTGAAAAATCTCATTTGCTCTCGAAATTAAATTACAAATTTAAACGGTAACATAGCGACGAAGATTACACATTACAAATTCACTGGATCCGAAACAAACAAATATTACCATATTAATTCGTTTGAAATCACCGAACAAAAAGTCAGGAAGTTTTGATTTTAGCGTTGTGCAGGATTATACATATTTACTAAATATTGTATATATATAAATTTTCTCAATTTTTTTTGCTTTATTCCCCAAATGAAATTTCTAATTATTCCAATTCATTGTATAGAAACAACAATCTTATTCAGGAAATTTGGCCCAATACAGAAACTACTTAGGTAGGCCTAAATGTGCCCTCGTACGTGTTGATATAATTTTTCCGCCAACAAATAAAACTCGTCCTCCTTCTATCAATGTCGATGGGTTTAAAACTATCATTTCTGAGGGACTTTATAGGCAGACGCCGATTAATATTGAAGTTTTTAATGGAGATGTTAAAGTTAAGGTAATTATTGAAGGTTTAATTAACTTTTCGAACTTTATAAAATAATTTTTTTTTCGATAGAATGCTCAAATAGACACAATGTCCATCTCCTCAAAAAACGGAGGTTCAATTACTGGCCAATTTACTGTAATTGAATCTGGATTATCCTTATTCGCTGACGATGGAAAAATAAAACTTACGGCAAAGATTCCACGAAATGGACATAAAGAAACCATCATAGCTAATACTGAGTCAGGGGATGTTGAATTGAAATTTGTAAATCATTTTTTTAAAATTTTTTGGTTTTTATTGTGTTTAATTTCTAGTTATTAATTAATGAATTTGAAATAGAATCAAACATTTACTGGGAGATTCCAACTAAAATCTGAACACGGTAAAGTTCATGCTTGGAATGTTAGTGAGAACCTCACAGTTGCTGATCCAGAGCATGAACAAGCTGGTATAATTAGATTCAATAAACAAGATATTAGTGGTGAAGAGGAGAAGAAACAAAAGAATCAAGAAATGTATAGTACTGTATTTGTTTCAACGAAGAATGGCGATATTAGTGTTGAGTTTTAAGAATGAATTTCTTAAATTTATTCCTATATTATAGATTAAGATTTAGTTTTGAAATTAAAATAAAACAATCAATTTTAAAGAATAATATTACAAAACATTTTTGTTTATAAGATATTTCGTCGCCATAACATGAATGTATAATTAATCATAAACTAAAGCTTCAAATTGGATTCATAATAAATAAAGTTTTAATAAATTTTAAGCTTTTTTTTTATTATGCATTAATAAGCGTGATCCAATCCCTACTTAATACAACAAATCAAAAAACAAACTCGAGACCAAAAACAATTCTCTAACAAAACCAAAATTTAAATAACTCTTCTGGCCAAATTAATTTTATAAATTGAAACATCACTAAGCAAAAAAAGATAATTTTTTAACATTAAAGATTACAAGGTTCTAATAATTAACCAAATTCTTTCTTTTATATTTAGTTCAAAGCTTAACCAAATCAGCTTTCTATGTGCCAACATAAAACTATGAATCAAATCAACAATTATCATAAAAGCAATATCAATTCAATTCAACTTATTAATTATTTTAAAGATTTAAGTTCTAAACACAAAATCTTTGATCATTATTATATAAACTTTTTTTATACTTTAAACATTAAAAGAGTTTGAAAAATTACAGAAAAAAAAGTTATAATACAAAATTTAACAGACTATATACTAGTATATTTTTTTATCAATCAATATTTTAATAGCTTTATCTTTATGACAAAAAACAAAATAATCTAACTATAATTATATAATCTTTTTTTAATAACAATTTATAATTACTTATATAAAGTTTTTATTATATATCTGTAAAGACCAACAGATTATAACTTGTTAAATTAAACTTAATACTACTATTAAGATATTAAATTATAAAAAATCTATTTTAATTAATGTTTTTATTAATAAAATATTAATATAATTAACAATACTTTTATTAAATAAAAAAGCTTTTAAATAAATAAATTTTTTAATTATAAAATAAAATTTTTTAATACTAATTAATAACAAAAAATTAAATTTTATAGTCAATTTAGCCAAAACATTTGCAATTTCATTTTTTAAATTATTAAAATGTTTCTTAATCTTATTTTAATTAATAAAAACTACTTTTAATTTTATTTTTAATAAAAATTGTAAAATTTTTATTAAATTATTTAATAATAATTTTATTTAAAAAATGTTTTTTTGTTTAAATTTAGAATAATTAAACTATTTATTAAAATTAATAAATTCTTAAAGTTGTATATTATAAAGAAAGTTTTAATTTTCAAAGTGATATTTATTTTATTAATTTGTAGTAATTTATTAATTAATTTATTGTTTAATACATTTTTTTAAAAAAAAAATTTATATATTTAATTATAGTATTATTTTAAGTTTAGTATTTTTATTAATATTTCTATAAATTTTTTAAAAATTAAATTATACATTTTGGCAAATTACAAGTTATTTTAATAAATTATTGAATATTTTAAATATTTTGACAAATTTTAAATATTACATTAGAATATTATATAATTTAATTATTATATTTATTATATTTGTATAATATATAAATTGAATTATTAATTAAATAATAAGTAATAAAATTAAATTATTTCTATATAATTAATAATAAGAATTTTAAATGTAATTTTATGTTAATTAATGAATAAATATTTGTTTAATAATAATATATAAATATCAATACATATTAAAATACAAAAAAAATACTCTAAAGCTCAATTAGTATTAATAATATAATATTATATATATTTATTTTTATATTTAAAGTTAATTAACAAAAAAACAACAGTTTTTTTAATTACTTAAAAAAACCAAAAATTTTTACAAATTATCTATATATATTATAAATTTAAGACAACTTAAATTATATAAATTAAATATTATAAAAACAAATTTGATCAACTTTTAAACATTTCTTACCAATACAAATAGAATATTAACAACCAGAAATAATTGGCATAATATTAAAAAATTATAAAAATAAACAACAATATTTCTAAATTAATACAGTATTAAACCTTTTAAATTTAGTTTTTTTAGTAATAAAAAATAATTTAGGTAAATAAAGCTAATTTTTTGTTTTATAATTAATTTACAAATATAATTTCAAATTTTTTTAAAAATCTAACTATCTTAAAATAAATTTTTTTACTAATAATAACAGATATTAATATGTTATTATAAAAATAAAGCATTAAAACAAATATTGATAAAAAATAATCGTTGTTAGAAAATTATTAACAAAATAATCAAAAAGTTTTATAAAATAATACAATAAATAACATAATTTCTATTTATAAATTTAAAAATTAAATAATAAAGTAAAAAAAATACCAAGTATCATTAAAAATATTTTTAAACAGTTAAGACTTAAATTTAATTTCTTTCTAATTAATTTATTTTATTTTTTACAAATTTTTTTAAAAACAAAAATAAATTACAAAACTACCACTTTTTTAAACACTTTGTTAACAAAAAACATAATATCAGAATTAGTTTTTTTAAATTAAGCATACTTAATTTTTTCTTTAATAAAAAATTTCCAAATAATAATAGACTTTTGAAACTTCGCAACTAAAATAAACAGTTTTTTTTTAAAAAAATACATTTTTAACTCTGTAATTAATAAAAATAGTTATAGTTTTCCTATTGTTTACTAATATATATTATTAATCTAAAAAAAATTCTTTATAAAAGAGAAAAAATTACTTTTTTTTAATCCAAATTATAATGTACCTAGTATTTATTTATAAGTCCAAAATTAAGCATAATTTATTTTAATTTTTTATAAGCTTTTTTTTAATTATTAAATTTTAAGCTTTTTTTATGTCTTGCAAAACCAATTAAATTTTTTAATATTTTTTAAAACATTCTTAATTATAAAACCAAAAGTAAATATAGAAATTTAAATTAAGATACCAAAAAATTATTATCTTAAAAAATATTGTTTAATTTACAAGTTACAAATATATAATCTGATAAAATCTTAAACAAAATATTTCTTATAATTTTAATTAATATTGTATTTGTAAAAACTTTTTCTTATTTATAAAACTTAACAATCTTAGAAATTAAGATTTTTTTTAAGAATCTAATATTTTTAACAAGTCAAATACTTATTCAAAAAATTTTAAACCATATTCAAAACAAATTAATTATAGTATTTCTAAAACTTATTAAATATTTTACAGAATTTAATAGTCTTTTTTTTAAGAAAATTCAAAACCATTTTTCAAAATATTTAATAAAATTAAAAAAAAACAGACTAAAACAACTAAATACTTGGCATAAAAATAAATACTTTGTGTTTTTATATTTTAGTTTGTTTTAATTTTATTAATCTTTAATTTAATCTTAACAAAATTTAGAATATTATTATTATTTATAATCAGATAAATTAAAAAAAAACTTTGTGAAAAAACTTTTAAACATTATAAATACTATAATTTTTATTAATATTTTTAATTTTAGAATTATTGGCAGATTTGGTTTTAAACAACTAAAAAAATTAATAAACCATTTTTTAACGAATTTTGTATGTTATTTATATTTTTTATACTTGTAAACTTCAAACTAAGTTATAAAATTCAAAATTTTAACCAAAAAAGTTTTTTAAATCCAATTTATTAATTTGTATTAATTTTTATTGATTTACTTGCAAACTAATTAATCTTAATATTTAATAATTTATTTTAATTAATAAATACTAAAACAGTATTATTAAAAATTTTAGTTATTTTTAGAGATGTGGTTAATGTTATTTTGTTATTAATTCTATAATTAATAGAAATTAAAAAAGCTTTAATAAGCTAATTTATCTTTAAAGTATCTTTCTATACTTTAAATTATTGTTGTTATTGAGTTTATAATAAAATAACCAATTTTATACCAATTATTTTGTATAGTTATTTTATAGTAAAAGTTAACTTTTTTACAAAAATTTTTGCCTGTAAGTACTTTAATAATATGTAATTACTTTGCTGTAAAAGTTAACTTTTATACAAAAAATCTTGACTATAAATTATTTAATAATATAAAAAAAATTAAAATAAAAAGGAATATAAAAAAAATATTTTTAGTTTAAATTTAAAATTGACTAAGTAATTATTAAAATTAATAGTCATTAATTTCAAAATTTTAGTTAGAAATTGTAAATTTTAAAGGAATAATAATTATAAAAAAAGTTTGGTTTTTAAAATAAATTTTATTTTTATTTGTAATAGTTAATTAAAAATTAGATATTTTCTTTAAAAAAAAAAATTTTTTTTTATACAACTTATTATAATACTATTCTATAATTTAATACTTTTTTTTATTAATATTTTGACAAATTAAAAATAAACAATTTCAAAAATAATAGAAAAAACTCTAACAATAATAAAAAAGTTTTTAACATAATATTATTATAAAACCAAAATTAAAAAACTCACAAAAAATTAATTATATTTAAATCAGAAGTATTAATAATTAATATATTAAAAAAACACTTTTGTAATAACAGTTGCTATTTTTTTGTTGTTTTTTTTTGGTTTTTTTTTCTTTTTTAATAAATTCAAAATTTTTTTTTTGTTTGTTAAACTTTTTAGGTACTTATTTTGGTTTTTTTTAAATAAATAAAAAAATTAGTATTGATATAAATTAATTCTTACTGTTGAGCTAAAATTTTTAGTAATGTAAAATCTTTAATCTTAAAAAACAAATAAGTAATAAGTTAAATATTTGAACTTAAACCAATAAAGTTAAAAAAAGTGTAATTAAAAGTAATAGTTTAATATTGATTCTTTGTTTAAGTGTTTACAAATGTTTAATAGTAATTTTAAATATGTTATAAGTTATTTGGTTAAGTTAAAATGTTTTTTTATTTTTTATATTATTAGTTTTTGATTAAAACTTTAAGTTAAAAAAAAATTAAGATTAACTAGATATTTTTTTTACAAAATTTGGTAATATCTTAATTAAGTTTTTGAAAATAGATTAAATAAGTATTAATATTAATAGTTTTAATTTTTACATTAAAATAATAAATTAGATTATCAAGAAGATTTTGTTTGACTTCTGTAATGTTGTAATTTTCAAAAAAATAATTGTTAATTCTATTTTTAATATATTAGTAAAGAGTTTTTTTTACAACTGTAATTCTGTCTTAAATTTCAAATTTTTGCTTGTAGTGTATATAAATCAACTGATAATACTTTAGAGTTGTTGTGTTAGATATACTTATTATTTTTAATAGTTTGTTATTATGTTAATTTTAAGAAAACACCAAATGTTATTAAGAATTTTAGTTATTTTTAAAGATATTATTAATGCTATTTTGCTATTAATAAATTTTTAATA
This sequence comes from Geosiphon pyriformis, assembly GCA_016748015.1. NCBI lineage: Eukaryota > Fungi > Glomeromycota > Glomeromycetes > Archaeosporales > Geosiphonaceae > Geosiphon > Geosiphon pyriformis. The sequence continues at coordinate 7,795 of JAAOMT010000602.1, read as the reverse complement.
AGCTAATTTATCTTTAAAGTATCTCTTTATATTTTGATTTATTATTGCAATTAGGTTTATAATAAAATAGCCAATTTTATATTAATTATTTTGTATAATTACTTTATAATAAAAGTTAACTTTTTTACAAGAATTATTTTCTGTAAGCTTCTTAATAATATGTAGTTACTTTGCTATAAAAGTCAATTGTTCTAAAAAAAATCTTGACTATAAGCTACCCAATAAAATAAAATAAAATAAAATATTTTTGATTCAGATCTAAAATCAACTAAATAATTAACTAAATAATTTCAAAATTTTATTTAAAAATTGTAAATTTAAAACAATAATAATTATAAAGGAAGTTTGATTTTCAAAGTAAATTTTATTTTAATTTGTAATAATTAATTAATAACTAGAAAAATAATTTTAAACTAATATATATTTTCTTAAAAAAAAAACTTTTTTTTTATATAACTTATTATAGTATTATTTTATAATCTAATACTTTTTTCTTTGCTAATATTTTAGCAAACTAAAGATATATTTTGGCAAACTACAAGTTATTTCTATAGATTATTAATTATTTTGGTAAATTATTAAATATTTCATTAAATTTTTAAATACTTCGACAAATTCTTGAATGTTATATAGTTTAAAATATTGCATAATTTGATTATTGTATTTAGTTATACTTAGGTATTATAAAATTACATTATTAATTAAATAGTAATATTTAATAAATTAAAATAATAATATAAGTTAATTATTAATAAGAATTATAAAAATAATTTTATGCTAATTAATAAATCAAATTTTAGTTAATAATAACAACCATGTAATTTCTATTAATAAACTTATAAACATTAAACACTTTTTTTTTATAATAATTTTTACAAATATTTACTAAAATTAAAATTTAGTGTTTTAAAAATGTTTTTAAAATTGCTTTATATGAAAAAATTGTTAGTATTTTAACATAATAAAACATTATAAATATCCAAATTTCTGTATATATTCAAATTAATACTGTATTTAATACTATTTTTGTTAAAATTACCACTCAAAATAACAAAAAAATTATCAAATAAACTTTTAATATAAAGTTTAATAATAAACATTAAAAGTAATTTCTATATAATAATCTAATAGCCAAAAGCCATTTAAAAATGTTTTTAATTTTACATATATGTTTAAAAATATTAATTATAATAATTAAAACAACATTTAAATCCAAATAGCCAATGTTTTTTCCAAAACAATAATCTTAATACTTTTAAACTTGTTATTAATTCAAGACTTAAAACTTTTTAAAACTTTAGTTTTTGTGATAATTAAAATCAAACTAACAGTTTTTTATTTTATTTACAAATATTATTCTGTGCTGTAAAATTATTTATATTATACTATTTATTAAAAAGAGTTTTTAAATAACTTTAAATAAGCACTTAAAAAATTCTATTTAAATAAAACGTTTTTAAAAGTTTATAAAAACATTTTAATTTCTTTTTTATGATAATTAGTTTTGAATTAATATTAGTTAATATTTTACTTTTAAAAATGTTTAAAACTATTTTAACCCTTTTTTTAAAACTAAACCCAAATAAAACTGACAAAGAAGAATAAACTAATAAAAAAGCTAAAGTTTATTATTATTTTAGATTATAAGTATCTAATAAACTTGTTTAATCAATTTATTAATAGCTTAAAACTTTTTAGAGCCTATTTATTTTTAACATTAAATCAATTAAAACTACTAAAAAGAAAACTGGAACTAAGATAAAAAACCAAAAACAAAACTATTTTTGTTTAAACTTTTAATAATTGTTTACAACTAAGTATTAAAAGCTATTAAATAATTAATAAAAGCTTAATTTAGTGTTATTTAATTAGTGTTTTTTAAATTTTAAAAAAAATCATTAACAAAATTGTATTTCAAAAATATATAATCAAAATAACTACAAAAAAACACTTGAAAAAAACAAGTCTGGTTTATGTTAAAACAGTATTTAAATTTTTTAAAATAGATATTCAATTGTAATTTTAACTATAATTTATTATTATTAAAACAGACTATTATATATTAGTGTCTTATATAAGTTACAAAATTCCTATTAATAATACAAGTTTTTCTATTCAGAAATTTCAAATATTCTCAAAATTATTAATATTAATGCTTATTAGTAAAATATACAATAATATATAATGCATATTTTTATTAACACATAATTTGTTGTTCTAAAAATACATAGTCTTTTTTTTAATCAGAATAGATCACAAAAAAACTATATAATTGGCTTAACTTGATTCAACAAATTTAACCACAGTCTTCTGTTAAAAAACTAATCAAACTGCAATTTAATTGACTTAATAAAAATACAGTAACTATAATGACCATTTTCCAATCTAAATAAATGTTATATGTTTAAAATTAATATTTTAAAACCAAGTCTTTTTCCATAGCCAAAGATTTTTTATAGACAAACTTGATTTGGAAATAAATGTTAATTTAATAATTCTCTAAAATTTTAAAGAAGTAGAGGTCCTTTTAAATTCAAATCAATTATATAAAATATAATTATTATAATAGAAATAAAAAAAAATTTTATCAATATTATAAGAAAATAAAATAAACTTATTAAATTTAAAAAACTCGTTTTAAATATTAATATTTTATTAAAAAATCTGAAAATATTAAGATTATCATTATTTTTATTTGCTTCATTGAGTATAGTATCTTTGCACAAGAAACATGAATATGTTCTGACTAGTCACCCGTTTTTAAATAAAAATTTATTAAATAAAATATTTTTTTAAAATATAAGTTTTTATTTTTTCAATATTTTTTTGATTTACATTGTAATAAACTTACGAATTTTGATTTAATCTCATATTTGATAATTGAAATATATTACTAAAAATATATTTTAATTGTTCATTTTTTTTAATTATTTTAATAATTATCAGCTTGAAGAAGATTCCATTCGTATATTGTAATCATAAAATCAGCATTGAGATTGCGTTAGAAGCTAAACAGTTCACCAAACCCAAATTTGTAAAACAGCCCCATAAATCGACCTTTAATGGACCGGAATAATATTCTTTTGTCCAGGAAACTGCCAAAATCTTAATCTTGTTTGGTTTAGACCGCTTTCGTCTGAAAATACAACTCGATACCAGTCAAAATTTTTACGATTTTTGGCCACTACAAAAATTTTTTATTTTTCAGTGAGTAAAGTTTACCCATATATTTACCCTCACCTTGTGTACACTAATTTTAACCTTTTTTTTTCATTTCCCCTTGTATATCAATGAAGGTTATATTAATTTCTTTTTTTGCAAGTTATAGCTCTGGAGTTGTGATTCAATTTTTGATAACCCAATAAAGTGCTGTAGACTTACTAAAATGCATGCACTTTATTGTCCAAGTGTTTAGTCCTTTGGGATGTTTATTTAAAAATGAATTCGTATCGTTATGTAATGGAGCTTGATGAACATAAAATAACAGATTTATGAATCTATAAAAGGTATGAATGAACAGCAATTATGTCATTCTTTGTCTTAACGCTTTGTAAATCAAATTTGGAGCCCTATTACCATAGCTTTAATCAAAGTATCTTTGCAAAAACTCATTGAGTGCTATTATTTGTGAGGTTTAAAGAGAAATAAATTAATTTTAAAATAAAAAATTAATATTAATAACCAAACTTGACAATCAATGCACGTTTTTCTGAGCATATCTAAAATTATTTCTCTCTTTATAGTATCAAATTTAGTATAGCTTTGGAAGCAAAATATAACTTCTACTTTGTGTAATTCCAACTAATATTTAGAAAAGAAGGTAATTTCCATTATTTCCGAACCATTACTTATAAATATTTTTAGTTGCAGTAAAAAGGTATTTTAATTAGTAATTCCTAATAAGAGCTTGCGAAAAAATGAACTAATTAATCAATAAAATTCGTTGGCCCAAATCTGCACTTGCTATTCTCACTGAATATTCTTTCTTTTAAAAGACAATGGGTTCGGAAAAATAAAATAATAGAAATCTGAAGGAAATTCTTGATAAAAGAAAAAATTTCTTGAATTATATTCATATGAATTAAAAATAGTCGTTTTTTTTTATTTCAGGCTTTGAAAAAAATGCGAACTATAGTAATTAAAAATATGACTCAAGGAATTTTGAAAATGAAGTAAATTTACGCAAGACTTTTATTCTTGAGAACTATTTCTATTTGGAAAAAAATTGTATTCATGAGTATTCATTCAGATTCCTAAGTCTTCTTTTCCAATCCTATAGATTGGTTTGCTATTAAAGATTCTAAAATTAAAAGATAAAAATCTTAGAAAGACGATATTTATTAGTTAGCACTTCACATATATATTTATTATTTTAACTTTTTTGTCAATATAAATTTTTTTAATCACTTTATAATGATTTTTAAGCAATTTGAAACCTTGTTTATCAAAAATTAAATAGAAAATATAAATATTCTAACTGAATGAAATTTGAAAATTCTGCAAAAAATTTCAACGTTATAAAACTTTATTTATGACCTATTAGAAGTGATACTAATAGATTTCATTTAGGATTTTAATTGTGAATGAGAAAATGATAATTATATTTAAGTTTAATAAGTATCCATGATAACACCAAAATAAAGCCAAAAAAATTTCTAAAGTAATAAAAAAAAGAGCAAAATTAAAAGGCGAATATGAAATTCGGGCAAAAATACAAATTTGGCTGACAAATATTTCACTTTAATTTCATAACTCCTGTTTTAAGGTAATACATAATGAACTTCTCCAAAGTATCTTGGATAGGTTTTAGCAGCAGTTGAATTATATAAAGCCTTAGGCAACCCATAAATATTGACCACCTTATTTGTAGCGTTAGTAAACGACAAGTTTCCAACACATGGTTAAATAAAGGTACAGATAAAGATTTTTAATTAATAGGCATTGGAGCGATTTGAGAGTGTGTTGCAGGGAAAGGTAAGATTGAGTGAAGTTCCTTTTTGACAAACATCGGATAAAGCTACTGATACTAAATTTATAAAATCCGTTCTATCTTTATACATGTACAAAGTAACTAATGTTTGTTGGCTATTGCTCTCTCGATATTTCTTAGAAATATAGATAATATCATTGCAAGTAAATTTAGAAAGATTAAAATCTTCAATATTTAAAGTGAATAATATTATAAAAAAGATCAGGATAAATTAGCAAATAACTTACTAAAAATCCTCTGCTAGCAATCGGTTAGTTTTTTAGAAATTGATTGTTATCTTCTAAATTAAATTAATCGTTATTAAACTCTGAATAATATAAGAAGCCTCTAAACTATATAAGCTATTCGTTCGATAGAAATTTCGGTAGCAAGTAGTGAATAATTATTCGAGATATCGTCCAGGAAATAGTTGTTTGATGACAGTTAATTTACTAGTTGAAAGACTAGAGTCGATTAGATAGTGCTTAATAAAAAGAAAGAAATTATAAAGAAACATAAAATATATATTTAATTCATAAAAATGAATGCCAACACAAAAATTATTTATTCAGGTTTAAAAAGAGTAGATATAGCTTTAAAAGTTATTGGAAACTTCTAGATTTAAGCTCGGAATTTTAATTTTGAGAATTTCTACGGAACAAAGAATTCGGCTTTGATTAACATAGAATTTTCTAACTCCCAAAAAAATAATTTAAATTTCTAAACTTTAGAAAGGTTTTCGCATTAAATTTTTGATCCCTTTTAAGATCTTTAATCGGATCATCTCAAAACTCTTATGCAAAAGAAGTTAATAGAATATCACGGTAGTTGAATAGGAAATAGTGACGGAAATATAATTTTCGATATTGCGTGGATAAGAATAGCAAAATGAATAGAAATGCAATATTATGTTAGAGAATTTTCATTCATCGTCCCTATTACTTGATTTTAAATATTAATATCAAACTATATTCACCGGGACTATTTATAAATGATGCACACATGATAGAATGATAGAAATTCAAACATTGAATATTAAGAGCTTTCTCTTAAAAGAACAACATTTCTAATTCAGAATGCCATTAAAACGATGTTATATTTTTATTTATTACTTAAGGAGTAAAAAACATAACTTTGTGAACAATTTGAATAATTTGTGCAAATTTATATATATTTTATTTATATTTTATAGACATTTATTACATTTGATTTCTCTGTATAACTATTGCTTCAAGTTTTATTTTTTTATTATTTCTAATCTTTTAAAGCTTATCTTCAAAAAATGCTATATAAAAATTAATAATAATTTTTATTTACATATCAAGAGGATTTTATTCCATTTTCTCTCTCATTCATTTCAAAATAGATACACCGATTATTAAATTTAAAGTTTAGCAACAGTATTATCATTTAAAATAATTATTATTAATTTTAATTAAATAATATTATTGAAATTTTTTTTTATAAATAAAAAGATATGAATTTCTAGGTTAAAGACTAACTATTGAGTTAGATCTCCTTCTTCTTTTAGAAAGATTATCCAAATAAATTTTACAAAAGTATGAGAGTTAAAGAAACGTTTCTCTAGCTTATTCTATAATATTACGATTAGCTTTGAACTAGCTTATCCTTACATTAATCTTCTACTTCCACATACTTACTAAAACCCAAAAGTGCTATTATTTTTAGGCAATACAAGGGGGAAAAACCAGTTTCATATCTTTTGTAACCTTTTTAAAAAGCTATCATTTTATATTAGTCCATTTTATAATGATCCCTAATAACTCAATAAATTTATCTTTTTCTTTCTTTTTGATGCAGGGTTTCCCTTATAAATTGGTAATAACAAAGAATGTTCGCAGCTCATCTTAAAAATCAACTGATTTGTAACTTAAGATGTATAGCATAATTAGTAATCTGTATGAACGGAGCTTAAACATGGCTTTAAGCATGGCTCCTCACATGTGAGAAAGATAAATTAATTAATTAGTCGTCAATATCGAATACTCTAATAACTATCTAGTGTAAATCTTCAGTTTGCAACAGGGGATATTTGTAAAACGGTGAGTTCCCTTATCTATTCTTTTTAGCTATACTTTGAGAATTCGCAAAATTAAATTTCATTTAAACATGAATAATTGTAGATCTATTGGTTAGAATTATAAGCATATATATGCATTTAGTGGGAAACAATGACCTTTTTTGATTTCGGGAAATAACAGTGGAAATATAATACTAATTTAGCCATATCCATGTCAAAAATATAGTTAATCATTTCAAAGAGTGATTTTTTCTTTGAAAAATTTCTCAATTAACCTAAAGATGTTTTTATTCTCAATGGCATGGCAGTACAATATTAACCATTTTTGATATCAGCTTTTCAATGCTTAGTGATAAGACTCGAGATTTAAATTAATATCACTCCTATTTTATAGATAACCTCGTTCTTTTACTTGATTTTTAGATTTTAACCTTATAATATCCTCGATATAAAACCTAAATTCACCTATGTATGATTTGAAGAGAGTGTATAATATTTCTAGAACACTAATGAGTATTCACTATTATTCATAGAAAGGGATTGCTAAAATTTTATCTGTCTTAAGCCAATTTTCCAAAAATCGTTGATCTTTCTACACTAATCAAACTATGTAAATTCATCTTAAAAATTGGTAGCACGCAATTATAGAGTACTCACACTAGCTTTATTGATATTATCATGAGGTAAAGCGAAAATTTCAATGGCTGAGTTTTAGCAGATCATGCGTTCAGTTAATTAGATGAGCTTCCTTTTCACGTTGTTCTAAATATAGTCAAAATTTTCAT
>JAAOMT010000708.1:332050-407967 GCA_016748015.1 Geosiphon pyriformis | reverse complement strand
TACGGTGGAAACTATTTTACTCAGCGTAATTTCCATGCTATCAACACCCAACGACGAATCTCCGGCTAATATCGAAGCAGCTGTAAGAAATTTTGTGAAACCTGAAAACTCAACCTTTTCATTATTAGCTGGAAAATACTTAACTAATTCATATACCTTTTCCCATAAATTTATTAGAAAGAATGGCGAGACAGTTATCCTGCTTTCAAGAAACGCGTCCAACGTTTGGTTCGACAGTCAGCCGATATGTTATAAATGGTAAAAATGCTTTGCCTGAAAATATTGTCCCAATCTTCCTGCAACACCTATTTCCTTTTACTATTATCATATTTTTGTGACAATATTTGTCTAAAAAAAAAGTTGATATCTGGTTTAAAATTGAAGTTTTATTTATATAGATGCATTTAAGGATGTTCATTACGTATCCAATTGGCCTGACTAGATCAAATCCAACATTTAATCTAAGATAGCAAAGTTTTCAAAATGATCATCTAATTAAATATCATCACGAAAAAGTCGTGTATCTTTTTGAATTTGTTTCATCAATATTGAAATCGCTCTAAACATGTCTTATCTTAAAACCCTCAATACTCTTGCCGAATACCAACAACTTTTATCTTCTACTCCAGCTAAAAAACTGGTCTGTTTCTTCTTTGGAGTGTAAAAGCTTGCCGTTATCTAAGATGTCTTTTAATAAGCTTCTCGTCTGACTCTCATTTAGGTGGTCGTGGACTTCCATGCTACATGGTGTCAACCCTGTCACGCTATTGCACCTAAATATCAAGATCTCAGTTCCCAACATAGACATGTCACTTTCGCCAAGGTATGGTCATACTTTCGGCCGAAACTCTATTTTATTCGTTAACTAAAAAGTGGTTAATCAAGTATTTGCGTTCTTGTTTTAGGTTGACGTTGAAGCTAACAAGGAAACTGCGCAACATGCACATGTGACCGCTATGTAAGTCGCACATTAAGGACTTTTAGGAAACCGGAAAAAGACCTTTCAACATCTTAGTATATTGGGCTTTTCTACTTTTTCATGTTCAATAGGCCCACCTTTAAGTTTTTCAAGGGTGGCCAGCAAGTTGCTGAACTTAAAGGTGCAGATCCAAGAAGGCTCGAAGAACTTGTTTTACAATTTGCTGGAACTCCGGAAGAGAGTGGCTCAAGCTTGCTCAACATCCAGGGTCATGTATGAATCAATATAGGGGGTCTGCTCTGGTTGCTATCGCTTGAATTCTAAAAAAAAATTTCTTAATAATGCAGACCGATATCAATGAATTTATAACCCTTAACCAAATCGATTGTCTCAATGAAAAAGAGAACCATCGAGTGCGTTCAATCTTTACAAAAGATGACTCGTATCTAGAATCTGATGTTGACGAACAACTTTTGATCTCGATCCCATTTAATCAAGCTGTAAAACTACACTCTCTAAAACTGGTAGCCAAGGATATTAGTATGAACCTAGCAAACTCAATTTTTTGAACCCAATTTGTTGAAGGAGTTTCTAACCTATCTTGGTTGCAGAACATGCTCCAAAAACAATCAAACTCTACGTGAACCGGCTCAACTTGGGTTTTGATGAGACTGAGTCGATTCAAGCAACTCAGATTCTCGAATTGACTGAAAATGATTACGAGGAGAATGCTTTTGTACCTTTGAGATTTGTCAAATTTCAAATCGTTACTAATTTAGTGGTAAGGGACAAAAATGAAGTTTAACAATTAAAAAAAATCAGCGCTTTCTATTCGCACTCATTTGAGTAAAATATTTGCTCTAAATTAAGGTATTCGTTCAAGATAACCTTGGCGATGAAGATACGACGATCATCAAAGAATTGGCATTCATTGGGTTCGTATTGTCAATATATTTAATATATTTCTTTTAGGTTAACTCCGTTATTTATATATTTGTTTATAGTTCACCAGTAGAGACAACCAAGATGGATAATTTGAAAAAAGTTGCAAGTTCTTCATAGATTACCTTTTAAAGATATCATGTAGCACATGATATGAAAAGCTTTTCTTCGGCCTACTTATTTCTTAGTTACCAAATGTCATGTATTCCAAAATAAATGGGGAGGAATACCATCACCTAAAAACTTACTTAAACCAATCAAAACTACTTTTGGTTCTGAGACTATAAAGCTTTATTTAAATGGAAAAGAGCCAGCTACTATACATTGAGAGTATAGATCAATTAAATAGAAAAATATTTGGCCAAAAATTCATCTCAAGATTAATGATTAGTTTTGGCGGAGTAGCGTAAAGCTTCAATGAAGATAGTCATACAGCCGACCAAGATTTCAACGCCTAAATATTTCAATTCAAAAAGTGAGGAAATTGAAGTTATTTCGAATTTTTATATTTTTGTGTCATACGTACCAATTAAGACGATAATAATCCATTCTAATACCTCACCTTTATAAAGAAAACAAGTTAAAAAAGTTCATGAAATGAGTAAGATTTTGAAAAGTTAACACAAACCGTGCGAACTAGTCAAATGATCCTTCAACATATCCAAAAGATCACCTATAAAACAAAATTTTATTTAGATTATATCAACATGAAACAAATTTTTTTTATATTTGAAAATTTTCTGACTTATTACGCTGACTCTTTGATTCAACAAATCTACGCGATTAGATATCTCCAAATATCCTGCATTAAGATAAATTAAGTTTTGAATAAGAAAATTAAATGTAAGCATTTGAAAATAAAACTCTAACCTCTTATAGTCTTATACAATCCCTCGTAAACCGGTTCTGACCAAAAGATTTCTGGTGTGTCTAAAATATTACTGACCAAATTTATATTGATCCGCATGATGAACAGCTAAGACCAACAAAGAAACAAGTTATACACATGTCAAGATATTAATCTAATAGTTTTATCAATATAGTTATTTACCTGGCCAATCTTTTGAGTAATAGCAGTTCTATGGGTTTACAAAAATATAAGGAGTTAATTTATTATTTAAAATATATAGCGTAAAACTTTAACACGAACCGGGTCATGAAAACTTTGCCAGTCTCTGCCATTGTCTTGGGAATATGTTTTGTGGTTTCGATAGTCTCTTCGATTAATTCTTCAAAAAAACTCATCTTAACCGATTGGGCCACCGCATGAGAAATAGTAAGCTTGATCATGTAGTTTGCAGGATTTTTTAATGTGATCACATCATTATAGATCCTGTGAGAAGATCGATTGAAATATTTACATTAGAATATAGGTAAAAAGAGAACGTAATTTAGATATCGAGTAAATACCTTGGGTGGTATGAGGCAGCATAATGATAATGAAACTCTTCGGTAACGATATCTTTCGCAGCTAGAAAAATCATTATTTCCTAATAATCAAAATCAATAATTTGGATTTGATAGAATAATAATTTAAATTATAAAAACCAATACCTAGTCTATCTTGCTCGAACGGGATCAGTTCACGTAAAAGATTTTTCTCTTCACGTTCATTCATACCCCAAATTACTACCACCCCATAATCAAAAAAGAAAACTTCGGGCAAGATTTCCTGAACCTGTGTCGAAATTTCCGAATCGTTGATACCCAAAAGGTCGGCGGTAATAGGGGGAGATACAGGTACTGTGAAAGAAAATGGTGTATATACACTGGGAAAAGAGAATTTTCGATAAGAATTAAAAGCTGGTTTCATATTTACTTCAACTTAAATACCATTCCTCAAATCTTCGTGGCGAAGTGCTATTACGAATTTTGCGCCCTTGAATATTTTTCATCAGTTCGTCCAATTTATAAGCTCTAATAAATATCAATGACATTAAATTTTTGTTTGTCATTTTCATGAACATATTTTAAAAGAAATACATACGACGCAGTACAATAAGCGGTCACTCTTGGAAGTTTCTCTCGTTCTTCACGAGTGAAACTTTCGGCTTCAACTAGAGCGGGCCCTAGGAGATTTTGCTTAATATAGATTTCACTTTCATCGATTTGATCTATAGACTCTTCAGGGAAAAGTGCAAGTTTTTGAGAAGTCTTGGTTCGACCGGGAGTTTTGATTTTTGCTCGGGTAGGAGTATTTGTCTGTGGGTCTGTCTGAGGATTAATCGTGGAAAGCCTATCTTTCTGTTCATCTGGAAGTGAATTAGGAAGCTCAGAGTAACGAACTCGTTTGTGCATGGCAGAAAATGTATACTCTATATGTTGGAAAAGCGATGACTAACAGCATTAAAATTAAATTTTTTTTTGTTTAAAAAAATAATTAAATTAATAAATAATAATTAATAAGTGTAATCCAATTACAACCTACACAGAAAATGCTACATTTAGTATATATTATTATGGATTGAAGTAACAAGCTAATAGAAAGTAATAGAAAATAATCACAAAAGAGCAATAAAAATTATAATATTAATAAATGTTATTGTACTTTTTAATTAATAAAACAAATCAAAAAAAAGAAAAAATATATGTAAATGCCAACAAGTAATTTTTTATTATTATTTTTTTAATCTATAATCTAATTATTATCTAATACAATACAAAATATTCTAAATTAAACATAATTTATGTGTTTTTTATATGTAATCAGACACAAATTTAGTTTAAATTAAATTATTAGGAATTTATAAAAGCAAATTTATCTAAAATAGTTATCTTATATATAATTACAACTAAATTATTATTAAAAAAAATTAAACTAGCCAATTATACAACAGTTTTATTTGTATTAAATTTAATATTAAAAGTTTATAACTTTTAAAGTATCATTATTCTAACAATTTTTTCTTATTTACATAAAAATCTGGGTTTTTATCAAACATATTATTATTATTATTATTATTTATATTATATTTTATTTTAAGATTTATTATTTTTTTGGTTAAATCATTAACAAAATTTACAAAAATATTAATATTTTTTAATTGCAAAAATCCTATTTTTTGTTTTAATTTTTGCAGAAATATAATTATTAATAAACTTATTTATTATAAAAACCAAAATATTAATAAGTTTTACAATAAAATTAACTAAAAACTCAATTTAATCAACTTAAATTCCAAGAATATTAATTTAAAACCAATTTAAACTTAATAATAATAAGAACAACAAAAAAACAATAATTTTAACATAAAATTTTATAATAATAAAATAAAATTTAAAAACTTTAAATTTAATTATTAACTTAATAAAACCTTTGAAAAAAAAGATAAAAATATTTTACAATTAAAAACAAGTTTTAATATTTAAAATATAATTAATGACCAAAAATATTTTATTAAATCTAATTTTTTTTTCAAAATACTAGTTTTAATAATTATAATATTTAATTTTTTCTAAAAATTAAAAATATTAATAATATATTTTAATTATTAAACAAAATTAAAAAATTGAAAAATAAAACAAATATATTTATTTATTTAAAAAACCAGTTTATTAATCTTAAAAACAGTATAATTAAATATAAAATTTATTAACTTGGCTTTAAATTTGTTTTTTTAAAATAAATCGTTTTTTAATTTAAATAAAAAAATTTAAATACTATTTTTTTAATAAAAACTAATTAACAAATTAAAACAAAATATATATAACTTAAAATAATCAATATTATATTATTATTATTAATTAACAAATTTTAACTTAATATTATTATAGTAATTTAAAAAAATATTATAATAAACAATAACAACAAAAACAAAATTAAATACAAAAACCACAAAAAATTTTGTAATTTTACAAATAAAAATAAAATTTTTTTAATAATAAAACAATATTTAAAAAATTTAAGATGTAAAATTTCATATAAAAAAGCTTAATATTGTTTTAAAAACTGATTTTATATTAATAAAATTATATAAAACTAAAAAACCAGTATTAATATAAGCCAATTTAATTTTAAAAAAAGTATTAATATTAAAGTAAAAATTATTTATTTTAAAAAATTTTGATAATTAATAATTATTTTTTAAGATTATTAAACATAATACTATTAAAAAAAAATTCCGTTTTTATTTAATTAATTCAATTTTTAAAACCAAATAACTTAATAGATTAATTATTTAAAATTATATAAAAACATAATTTGTTTAGTTTTTAAAACTAAAAAAAATTAACCAAAATTCAACATATTAAATTATTTGATTGAATATTAATTAAATTTAAATTTGATAAATATATTATTATTGCTATTATCTAATAAAAAAATATTGTTTACAGCCAAATTTAGATTAAATACTATTATAAATAATTATATTATAATTTAGTACTGTAAAAATTAATTATTATCTAAAAATTTTTACAGTTGAATTTTTTGTATAAAGCACAAAAATTTAATATTAATAGTTTTTAACACTTTGTATTTTATTTTTTTGGCATAATAATTAGTTTATTTTAATGGTTTTTATTTTTTTAATAAATTATTCAATTAATAATAAATTAATTTTATGTTTATTTTTGTATTTTTTATTAAACTATTTATAATATTATAATTTTAATACTTATTAATTAATTTAGTAAAAATAAAAAATAAAATAAAAAAATAAAATAAAATAAAAAAAACATTAAAAAAAGTAGAAATTAATATTTTATTAATAGTTATAATTAAGAATTATTGTTTTAATATATTAAAATTTTTAAATATATATTATTAATATTTGTTGTTTTTATTAAATAAAACAAATTAAATAAATAATTTACTAATATTTAATACAATTCATAAATTTTTAAATATTGTTATGATTTAAAAATTTAATAAAAAGTTATAATATAATACAATAATAATTTTAGAAAAGTAATAATTGACATAACAACAATTATTAAATAATGTTAATAATAAATACTATCTTATAATAACAATAAAAATTATAGTAAAATAATAATAAATACTATATTAAAATGTTAAAATAAAATATTATAATATGGTTTTTTATAGAATTATAAACATATATATATAATAGTTTTAATATTAAAAAAACAACAATTTAATTTTTTATTTTTTATTTAAATTATTTTTTAATTAAAAAAATTAAAAATTAAATTAAATTATTACAATAAAAGTATTAAAAAACTTATTCTTGGCTCTAATTCTGGTGGCAATTTAATTGTTAAGTTAGTTTGCAGTCTTATTAAAAATCATAAGTCTAATATTTGGTTGTCTGTTGCCAAGTTGAAAGTCTTCTATAAAAAACATGATTTCTTGTCATGTGATAGATCTGCTGTACTATTGGTTGCTGGTTTGTTGGACATTTGGGCTGTTGATGTTATTTACAGCTTTGGTTTTAGGTTGGATATCTATATGTGTTTTGGTTTGTGTTCTCATATTGCTGGTTTGGGCTTTGGTTTTTTGGGCAGTATTTTTTTAATAGATTCTATAAATATATAGTGCTGTCTTAATTGGGCTGAGTGTTTAGTTATGTGTAGAAAAAACATGAGCCATATTTAATTTAGAATTTTGTTTGATTTTATGTATTTAGATAGTGATTAGACTGTACTTGTAAAATTCCAATAAAAAAAAAAAACTTATTTGTATTATTTATTAAATAAATTTTTTAAAAAAATAATTTTTATTTAAAATTATTCATATTATTATTAATTAATAAAAGTTTTATTGTTGAAATTAAAAAAAAAACTAAAAAATATTAATATTTTGTGTTTTTAGATTAGAAAAATACTTTAAATAATTGTAAAAATAGTCTTAAAAAACTTTATAACTACATAATAATATACTAAAAAAATAATTCTATAATAAGTTTATTTTGAATAATTAATTTAATAATATAATAAATATTTTATTTGAATAAATTTATGTAACTTTTAATATTTAATTTATATATTAATTTTTAAAAGTTTTATATAATTTAAATATTTTTGATTTTTTGTTAATATTATTATTTTTATAAAAAACAAAAATATTAATATTGTCAATAATATTTGTTTTATATAATTAATATTATTTACTTTATATTTATTTTATTTTATTCTATTTAATTACAATTAGTAAAATTTTGTGTTGTTTTTTTAATTTTTTAATAATAAAATAAAATTTTTAAAATATTTTTTTTTATTAGATTACTATAATATTAAATTATTTGTTATTATAATTAAATTATTATTCTATTTAGTTTAAGTTTTTAATACAAAATAAATAAATAAATAAAATTAATATTTTATTAATTATTATAATTAAAAATAATTGTTTTAATTAAAAAAATTTTTAAAAAAAATTGATTAATTATATTTAATGTTTTATAATAAATAAATAAATAAATTTTTTTGTAATAATAATACAAGTTTCAATTTAAAAAAGTTATAAATTTTAAAAATAAGTTTATTAAATTATAAAAATAATTATTATATTAAATTTAATTATTTTAAGTAAGCTTTTAAAAAAAAATTTATTTTATTTTATAATTAACTAATTTTTTTAAACTGAAGCTATTTATATATATATATATTTTAATTTATAAAATGGTTTTTTAAAAACTTATTATTATTATTATTATTTTTTATTGTTAATTATAATTTATTATTTTATATTATTTTATATTTAATATATTGTTATCTAAATAGAAAAACCAATTAGAAACTATTAAAAAAAATATAATTATAATGTAATAACATAGAAAATATGTAATAATACAAAATAATACAAAATAATATAAAATAATACAGAATAACATAAAATAACTTAAAATAATATACAATAATACAAAATAATACAAAATAATTAATAATAATATAAAATAATTAGTTATAATACAAAAAAATAAAGCAATAGCTAAAATAGTAAATAATAGTTAATAATAATAAGTAATTAAAAGCAATTTTGTAAAATTAAAATATATATATAAAAACAAATAGTTTTAATAAATAAAAAAAGAACAAAACATACAAAAATTTAATTTATATTCTATCTTATCTTTAGTTTTAAAAACTTTTTTCTCTTATTTATCTTTTATATTCTAAATTCACCAAATAAAATATTATTATTCAAATTTATAAGTTTATAATCTTAAATGCTTTAAATATTAAAATCCAATTAATTGTTTTGCTTATTTTTATTCTAGACCAGATATAATTAGCATAAATACTTTTAAAATTTTAATAACTAGAACTAATTATTTTTAATTATAGTAATTAATAAAATACTAATTATTTTTTGTTTTTTTTCTTATTTGTAAAACAATAACATTGAAAATTGATTGTTTGAGAATAGATTTTATAATATCTGGTAAAAAAAAATTTCTTTAAGTTTAAATATTAATTTTATCTTATTAATTTACCAAAAAAATGAAAAGATAATATTAGATTTTAGTAATTGTGTTTACTAGTTTAAAAAAAATATAATGATAATTACACAATTAAAAAAGCAATATTTCTGTGTTTTATAATAAAAAAACCTAATAGTTAGAATTTTAAATAAAAAAATTTTCAAAAATTAATAATTAAATTTATTATTTAAATCTGTTTATTCAAAAACAAAATTAACATTTAATTAGGCTGAAGTAAAATTCTAATGTTCAGTCCAATTTGGTTTAAATTTAATTAAATTACTGAATTAAACTAGACTTAAATAGAAAATTTGGCAAAATTTCAAACTTGAACTTAAACCAAACTTAAAATTACCAAACTTAAACTAAATCTAAACATATACAATAAGTTTGGTTTAAAGTTCATGAACATGTTTAGGTTTAATTATTAAAAACATTATATTATACTATATTATTATTTAATTTTTCTTTTAATAGTTTCTGTATTCATAATTAAAGACACTAAGCAAGACTTCATATCTGTAATTATATTTTTACTTGCAAAAAATATGTATTTAGAAACAACAAATAATTTTTGGATTGTCAAATAATTACAAACCATATATGCAAAATGAAAAAATTGTGTTTAATGTACCTAAATATCAAATTATTAATAAAATGTTAATTTAGATAAATATTTTTTGTAATATATTTTTTACTATGCTATTATATTTATTTCTCTATTGGCTATTTTTTTAGAAATATAATAATCAATTTTGTCAAGTTTTTTTTCTTCATTATTATTAAAATCTGTCTCTAATATAAATTGTATAACTAATACTATAATATTATTAAAATTGTCATTCAACAAAAAACTGTCATTTAATTTTGATATAATATTTAGTGTATACTTTATTTTAAAAAAAATATGTATTTTAAAGATTTATTTATTATATAAGAGTTAAAAAATAAAACTATTTAAATAAATTAATAACTTACAATTCTTTTATTTTAGATTTAATACAGTGCAGAGTATTATAGTTGTATTTGTTTTAGAGTAATATTCAATCAACTTTTTTTTACTGCCCTAGCTGCTATAACAAGTAATAAATCTAATATTAAATATGTTAAATAAATAACTAAATAAATACAATTAAGATTATAATACTTTACCAAATTTATTATTATTAATTGTGTCTTTAATGTAATTAAAAATAATATTAAAGAGAAGAATAATTGAAAAGGCAATATTATTTGAACTGACTAATATTTTAATCATAATATTCTTAAATGGTTTAAGAAATTTAGCAATTTTATTAAAGACAGCTCACTGATTGTGTAAAATAGCATATTAATAAAAGTCAATATAAGTGTTAATAAGAGTATTTAATGTCTATAAATTTATAGTTAGAATTTTTGTATTCAAAATATATGGAATTAAAAATAAACAACTTGTCAATTTAAGAGATAACTTATTTTTGACTATATTATAAATAAAATCCTATCAGATAAAACAATTCAGAATGAGTTTACAGTATTTAATTTGACATATATTACAGATATGTTTAAAGAACTCAAAACATTAAAATAAGATACAAATTGCAAAGTTAAGTTTCTTAATCTTTAATTTATACAAAGTTTACATTAAAAAAATTTCAGATAAATATATTCAGTTTGGGTTTTTAACAAATATCTTGAAAATATTATTTTTTATTTTATCTAAAATCATCTATACTGCCAAGTTTAGAATATAATCAAAGCATTAAAATCAAAGATCTTTTGAGTTTTATTGAATGTTTTTTTCTTCTAATTTTCTTACTAAATCTCTTATAAAAGTACTATTATTTGCAAAATTATTAAGAGTAATAGCAAAAAGCTGTTAAAAAAAATTAGATTATAACTAATAAAATTAATAGTAAACTTGTATAAAAAGAAAGTAAATATAACTCTTTTTTAAACTTTTTTTAAACTTTTTGGCTGAAAATTCAGCTTGAAGCAATAATGAAGAAAGTGTGATTTTTAATGATATGAGCACTGTAGTAATTCTGAGTTTTAGATAATATTAATGCTGAAAATTCAGCTCTGGAGCAATAATAAAAATCAATTTAAGCCAATATTAAAAAAACACAATTTTTAATAATATAAGCACTGTGATAACTCTAAGTCTCAGATAATACTAATATGCTATATAGTATATCAATTTTATCATTGGCTATTGACTAATTCAAATTCATACAAAAATATATATACATATTTTTGATATAATTCTATAATTTTTTAATACTTTAAAAAATCTGTTTGCAATATTTATTTTATTATATTATCTATTTATTAATCCAAAATCAATTATTGTTTATTGAAGATTTCAATTGTTATTAATATAATAAGTAATAATAGAAACAAAAACTTTATTATTGGGAGATGTTCAGAAATCTGATGTAAAAAAATTTTTAAACTTAATAGTATCTAAGTATGTTTATTATATTATAAATATAAGTAAAAGAAAAAAATATTTCATAATAAAGATAGTACTTATTTTTAATTCTTGTTTACTCAAAACATAGGAGTTCTATAACTCTATTTTTAATTATATTAATACAAACAAGTTGAGAAATAGATTTCAAATATTAAAATATTTTGATTAATTTAGAGTCTTTTATTATAAAAAGTAGTTATTGGTAATTAATAAGCCAAATAGTAATAATATCACAAGTTTTTTATTATCAACATTAATAACAGTTATTACAAAAAACTAGAGCAGTTTTTTAATTAAATTGGCCAAAAATTATAAAAAAAATAACAATTTTACTCATTAAAACATTTTTTTAATTAATTCACAATTTTTCTGAATATTTTGCTTTTTTTTATGATATTTTTCTGTTGTAATATATACTGTCTAATAAAAAGCCTTTAAATAGTGCCATAAAGATTTAGTAATATTTATAATTCTACAAAAAAATAGTTTATACACATATTTTAGGACTGTATATTTGGCTGGTTTTTTTTTTATTTACTCAAACTTATTAAAATAGTCTTATACTTTACTCTAAAAACTACATTTACCAAATATATTAATATTTGAATTATTTGAATTATTAAATTTTGTTATTTTGAATTTTGAATCTTTAATAACATTGAATAATACTAACAATAAATTCATTTTGGTAAGTTGAAAAGTGAAGTTGTTATACATGTATAATTTTATATATTTTTTTAACTGATTATAGTAATTAAACAAAGTAATGATTAATAAACAAATAATACAAGTTATATTTTTTTTAATTTTATTAAATTTGAATAAGTTTTTAAACTTTGAATTAAAGTTAAACCAAACTTAAACTTGTTAAAAAAGTTTAATACCAAACTTAAACTGAACTTACTTTAAAAAATTGGTTTAATTTAAATTTGGTTCATAATTTAAATTAAACTTAAACAACACTCAAAGTTTGGTTTAGTTTAATTTAATTAAAACTTTAGGCTGAAGAAACAAAGCAGTTATTTGAACTATTTATATTATACCAATATTATTATAATTAAAAAAATCAGTTAACAATCTATTTTTACAACCAAACCAGTTAATAATTAGTATGTGCTATATTCAAAATCAGAACCAAATAAGCAACTATCATATATTTTATTCAGATACAAAAATTACAACAAAATGTTTTTATTAATAAAAGCTTACATATTACTTAAAAAAAAATATAAAATTTGTATTTGCTATTACTATAAGACCTACTACTGAGAATAATTTGACAGCCCAAAACAAAACAAAACAAAAAATAGAATAATACATTTTGTCTTATATGTAAAAAATTATTACCAAAGAAATACAACTGAATTAATGTTGTAATAAGAAAAAAAGTATATAATTAAACTTGCCAATATGCTTTATTAATCTCTAAAAAAGTCAGACAAAAAATACTTTTTAATATAATATATATCAATATTTTTAACAAACTCTATTATTATCTACACAATACCAAAATGATTAATAATTTTGTCACAGTCTTAATCAATAAAGCCATCCAGAAAAATGTTTGCTAAATGAAAAAAGTAGAATATATCAAATACACAATAAAATTAGCCAGTATTATAGATAATTATTTGAAGTATTAGAATAAATAACAAATTTATAACTTAATACTTAATAGCTATCAATAATAGTGACTTCTAAAAATTTTTAATCTAAAGGTAATTAAGTTTTTTATATAATAAACAAAGATTCAATTAATGATTTCTTTTATAAATTTTTTTTTTAGTATAATGGCCAGTTTATTTTAACAGTTATGCTCTTTTAATAAGCTATCTTTAAAGTTTCTACTTTTGTTTTACAAATTTTTTACCAAGCTATTCTTAATATTAATTAGTAAACAACAAAAAAAAAATAAAAAAAAATAAAAAAAATTAGTATTCCATCAATAGTTGTAATTAAGAGCTATTGATCTAGTATAGTTAAATATCAGATTTTATTAACATAAGTTATTGATAGTGCAAAAGTAATTAATATTTCTTAATTAAGCAATAAAAACATAAATTAAATGATAATAAATATTTTTATTAATATGAATATGATTCCATTTTAAGTTATAGAAAACTATTTTTTAAAAGAAAAAGTATTTAATAATTACTTGTTTTTAATTACTGTTCTGTTTTTTTTGCTTTTAATATACTCACTATATATACATAATTTATGTTATACAAAATTCTACATATTTTTACTTTTTTTTTATGCTACTTTTTAAAAATGTGCTTATTTTTGAAAATATGCTATAATTTCTTAAAAATATAATTACTTATTAAGTACTATTCTTCTATTGGTCTATTTTATAATTTGTTTTTTTTATCTTTTTCTTGTACTCTTTTTTTATGAATAATAATATTTTTTTCTTTAATATTAAGCTCTATTGAAATTCTTATTTTAAATTAAGTTTATTACTTTTTTTTTTAATATTATTTATTTAATTCTGGTTTTTATGTCTTCAAATTAAAAATTGGTTATTCTTTTTCACTGTTAATAGTTATTGTTTTTATTTTTGAATGTAGTAATATTTTTGAATAATTTTAAAATACAGTATATAGTTAATAATTTGTTTTAATATATAGTATAAAACTTATTTTTTTTCTGATAAAGTTTTTAATTTATTGTATTATTTTTTAATTAAACATTTTTTTGGATTTATTAGTATATAATTCTTGAATATTTAGCTTTTGTTTCAACTAATAGTATCAGTATACTATTGAAAATTGTTCTATTTATAGCTTTCAGTTTTTTTAGTTAATTCTTTTATTAGAATAGTAATTAATATTTTTTCAAAAGTATTTTTTACTTTTCTTATCATCTTATTTAACTAGTGCTTTGTTTAGTTTTGTGGTTGCTAATATAAAATAATATTTGTTTTTTTGTGTTTTTATAATAAATTGTTTAGTAATTAATGATAATTTCTATGTTTAATTATTGTTAATTTATGGTTTAAAACAATTGTTGTATTATTATGTAAATGTGGTCTGGAATTTCCATCTTTTACTGTTGCTTTTGTTACATATATTGTGTTTTTATATACTTTTATCTTAATTTACTTTTTGTGTTTTCTTTAATAATTATAATTAATTTCAAATCTCATAAAATCTTATTTGGTTTAATTAATATTTCTTGTACTTTTAGTTGTAGAATATTATTAATAAATAATAATATTATATTGTAATATAATTTCAGTTAATTACTATGTACTGCTTTGATTAAATTTTGTTGTTCTATCTTAATTTATAAGCTTTATTTCCTAAAATTTTTTCAATATAAAATAAATTATTTCATTTGAAGTTAAACTTTTCACTTTATTGTTTTTTTGCTTTGGTATAATATAAGAATAATTTGTATTTAATTCTAAATTTGACTGGTTTATCTAATAACTGGTTGTTATGTTATTTTTTTTATTTTTTTTGTAATTTTTGTATATTATTAGCTATTTTTTATTTTTTAAAGTTTTTATTAAGTTATATGTTCTTTTTAGTAATGTTTTTTGAAAGTTAACTTCTATTATTGGTTTAATTAGATATGTATTGATTTTTATTTCAACTGGTAATATTGTTGTTCTATTATAGAGTAGTTCAAATAGTGTTGTTTGTATAGTATCTTGTTTTATTATTTAATAAGCAAATAATGCTGATAGTATAAACAAATTTCATTTATTCTGGTTTTTTTAGCTAATCTTGACTATTGTTTTACACAATATTTTATTAAACTTTTTAACTAAGCTATTTGTTTGTAAATAATATAAAAATAATAATAGTTTTTTAATTTTAAATTTTTGACTTAATTTTGTTAATGTTCTGTTTACAAAATAAGTTTCTTGGTTTGATAACAATTTTTTTGGACTTTTATGTCAATAAATCAAATTTTGGTATATGAATTTGGCTACAAATTTTGCATCTGTTTTTTAAATGGCTTTAGCTTTTGGCTATTTTGTAAAATAGTTTATAATTATTGTTATGTATTAGTTGTTTCTGTTAGTTATTGTTAATAGTTCTACTAAGTTAATTCTAATTTAATCAAATAGTTGTTTTATTTTAATTGGTTTTAGTGGTTTATTGAGTTTTTTTTTTTAATAAACATCACAATTTTAAACATATTAAATAATGTCTAAATATATTAATAGCCAATAATATCTTTTTTGATTTTTTCTATAATTGCTTCTTTATGAAAATATTCTGCAATTAGATCTAAGTACATATTGAACAGTATTGTTTCTTTTTTTGGTTTTGTAATTACTTTGAGTAGTTGGTTTGAATTTTTTCTGTTTTTCTAATATAGTATATTTTGGTAAATAATAAAATATTTTGATTGTTGTTTTATGTTGTTTTGTTCTTTTTAAGATAATTTTTTTTAAACTATTAAGTATTCATATAATATTAAAGTTGTTAATATTTTGTGTGTTTATTTTTTGTTATATTTTTGGGTTAAAATGTTTTTAGATTTGTCTTATTTGTAACAAATCATCAGCATTTTTTTTTTTTTTTTATAATATATTGTATAATTAAATAATAATAGTTCTATTTTTTATCTTATATGGTAATTATCTTTAAATTTTTGTTTTTAAATTGATATTAATCTTTTGTAATCAGTATATATATTAAATTTTTGGTTTAAGTATTTTTTTTATTTGATAATAGCCTAATAAATAGCTAAATGTTCTAGTATTGGAGTTCTATGGTTTTTTTTAGCTGAACTTAAACTTTGGCTAACATATACCATTAGATATTCTTATTCATTTGATTTTTTTTGTAATAATATAGCTTTCAATGCTTGATCTAATACATTAGTAGTAATAATAAATGAATTGCTATGATTTAAGTAAATTAATATTAGAGCTTGAATAAGCTTTCTTCTTAATGTATTAAAACTTTTTTGTTGTTTTTCAGTTTATTTATATTTAGTGTTTTTTGTTTAGAGCTAATATAGTAATTAAACCAATTTGAAAAAATTCTGAATAAAGTAACAGTAATATCCAAAAAATCTTAAAAATACTTTTAGTTCTGTTAAGTTTATTATTACTGAAAAGTTTTTAACTATCTTAATTTTATTTAAATCTGTTTTAATGCTATCTTTGCTTAAAACATGTCTTAAAAACTTGAATTCAGTTTTTTCAAAGAAACACTTAGTAATATTTAATTTTAATTCTGCTTTTTTTAATTTTTTGAACACTTATTGAAGATAGTAGAGATAGTTATTGAATGTTTTGAAGAATACATTGGTGTTATTTAGGTAAACTGCTATTGATTTTTATAGTAATCTAATATAAACAACTTCTATTAACTATTAAAAAATAACTGAAACATTAATTAAGCCAAAAGACATAATATTAAATTCAAAGTTTTTTTTTGATAGTAAATGCTGTTTTTTTCTTGTCAGCTAAATTTATGGTTACTTGCCAATAATTACTATTTAAATTTAATGTTAAAAACTATTTTTTTCTTCTAAAAACATCAAATAACTCTTGGATTTGTAAAATTAGATAACTGTCTTTATAAATAATACTGTTGAATTTTTTATAATTCACAAAAAAGCAAATCTTTCCATTTTTTTTAGATGAGTACTACTGGTAATGACTATGGACTTATTAATAGTTAAATTAATCTATTGTTTAATATATAGTTAATTTTTTAACAAATAATCTTATGACTGATAAGTAATACTTAGTATGCTTTTTGTTTAATTGATATTACATCTTTAATTTTGATCTGGTACTAAATGATGTCAGTTTTACCAAACTCATTTTTACTTACAAAAATGTTGATAAAATTGTTAAATAATAGCTTAATTTACATATGTTGAAGTGAGTTTAAGTTTTTTAAGTTTATTTGCTCTAATTGTTTTGGTTATAGCAAATAACATTTTTTTTGTTTATAAATGATTTTTAATATGATGTTCATATATTCACAAAGTTGTAAAAAATTTAGAATAATAATTGGTATTTGATCTTCAACTTTAATATTTAAGTATTCAATAATAATTTCACTTAGTATTTTTATTAAGTTTTTAGTTATATTATATATTGAAATCTTAATATGTTTATGATTTTTGGCTAATATATAAAAATTAGTAATAGCAATTTTTTTTGATTCACAAATAGTAAGATCTACTTCAAAAATTTGGAATTGATTTTTTATTTTCTTCTTTATAGTTAATATATATTAGTTATATAATAAAATAGAAATTAATTAATAAGTAAAAATAATTTTTTCTTAATCTATTGTTTTTTTTTCTATTATATTGACTGGTATTTTTATTTTACTCATAAATTCAAATTTTTTTTTTTTTTTGCTGTTATTTCTGTTTTTTTTTGTTTTTACTAATACTAACTGAATTATTTTTATCAAAAGCAAGAATATTGCTTGTGTTGTCCTTTTATTTAGTTCAATAGTATATGCTTTTTCTAATTTGTTTTGTAGTATTACAATAATATTTTTTATATATCTTGTATCAATTATTCTTTTTTTAATATTAATCTTTTTTTGCTAAACTAAATTTAGATACTAATTGTACTATTATTATTGTTAGAATTTCTAATATTAATTTTAAATCTATGCTGGTGCATAAATAAGATTTCAATCTAATAACAGTTTTTTCAAAATATCTGAAATCAAATTTTATATTAATATTATATATGCATTCTAGCATAATATCTTTATTGTTATTGTTAAATTATTTAAGTTTTTGCTTTATTATAAAATTTAAAAGCATGATATATTGTTCAGAGTTTTTATTGGAGTTTTAATTATCATTGTTGTTGTTTTTATTGTGGATAGTATTGAAACCATTGTTGTTATTATCATCAAAGTCTGAATTGTAATTACATTTCGATTTTGATTTTAAGACACATTCACTAATTAGTTCTTTTTTTTTAAGAATTAAATAGATTATATATAGTAATAGATTGTAAATAATGTTATAATTGTTATAATATTTGAAGTTACTAGAAATTAAACAATGTTTACAAAGTTTAATATTTAATTGTTTTAAATACTGCTCTTGCTTTTTTTGAGTAAATTCTAGATTTTAATAATATTTATGAAATTGTTCTAAGTTGTTTATAATATTAACAAAAATATCTGGATTTAAAACAAGAATAATTTTAACAGATTTTAGTAGGTTGTTTTTGATTGTCAATATTTTATTAGATAAAGTGTCTTTAATTTTAATACTTACTATTTGTTAGATTTTGTTTTCATTATATAAATAATCATCTAAACATAAAAAAATCTTGTTTTACATAGTATTAAAAAACATTTTTTAGCTTATCTAATTGTTTATAAGAATTATGTATTGGCATAATACATCACATGTTTTTTATAATCAAAAATATCATTTTATATTTTTTTATCAAGTAAGATCTTTTTACAAATAAGACATGATTTGTTGTTTTACTTGTCTTGTCTTTTTAGTTATTTAAATTATTTTTGGTAATATGTTTTATAATAATAACAGATATGTGTTTTGTATTTATTCTCAGATAATATACAAGCTCTTATAGATAAAAGCTTTTTTTTGCAATTTATGTATTTAAATGAGATATAAAGTGAGTATTTTTTTAGTACTAGTATTAAGTATAAGATACTTTAATTGCTTGCTAGTTTTTTTATAGAAGTAGTAACTTGTAGTTTATTATCTTTTTTTTCTTTGTCTTTATTGTTTTATGTAAATACTAGTAATAACTTATTGTGTTTTTTTTTGGTTCATAATACTTAATAGACTTTCCAAATAAATTTCTTTTTTTTTCTTAAATTTGATCAATGATTGTAATTAGGTAGTTGTAGTAGTTTTAAAGTGGCCACAGATATCTAAAACCCAATTATGTTGTCTAATATATGCTAGCTGAAGTTTTTAAGTGTTTTAATCAAGCACAGTATTGGTTTTAGCCAGCTAGTTATTATCAATAAAAGCTTGATATTATATGGTTTCTATTATTAAAACTTTGATGAGCATAATAATACTATTAACTTCAATTAGAAAATTATTGATTTTGCCAATAAAAGCCTTAATCATTCTATTAGTAGTAATAATTCTAGTGTTAACAGCATAATTAATTCAATAATCTAATTAGTTCATAAATTGTTATGTAATAATACTGTTTGCTAATCTGTTATCAAAAATTATTTTAATAGAATGACCATCAATTTTGGTATTAGTATACATAATAGTAATTAGTTTAATATTAAGAACAGCTTTACTAAGAAGATATATTATTATTGGTTCTTTAAGTTTAAAAAGAAATATTGTGGTAAACAACTTGTCTTTCATAATAATAACAAGTAAAATATTATTGACAAGTGTTTTTTGAATTTTTAAGTTATTAAATAGATTGTTTATTGGAGTAGCTAAAAGACTTAAATAGATTTGAAAATTTGGGTTTTGGGCATACTCATTTTCTAAATTTTTTGAACATAATCCTAATGGCTGGTTTAAAGAACTGAAAATTAGTTGATATATAATTATTGCCAATTTTTAATTTTGTTGGATGTAGATAATTCTCAGTTTTTGATTTTTATTAGTGATTTGAGCTAAAATTTGAGACTGCACTTGAATTTGTTAAAGTTGGTAAACTATCTGTGATTGCAGTAGTTAAAAGATTATTGATATTAATATTTAATAAATTAGAGATAAATATATTAGTTATTGTATTATTAGCACATAATAAAGTTGATATTAGTATAGTTTTAATAACAAATTGTTAGTGTAATTTGGAATTTGAAATCTGCAATCAGAATTTTAATATTGATTTCTTGATTATTGGTTATTTAATCTTGCCCTATAATTTATTTTTAAGTTTTCTTGTTTATTACAATAATAACAGATACATATTTTTTGTTATTATAATTGAGTTGCTAAAGCTAATTATAATAAATACAACTGATTTTGGAACTAATTAAAGTTTTTTTAATGATTATAATATTAAGAAGATCAATAAATTGTCTAATTGCTAATTAAGTATCTTTCAATTTTCTGATTAATTGTTTTACTAA
Source organism: Geosiphon pyriformis (assembly GCA_016748015.1). Taxonomy (NCBI): domain Eukaryota; kingdom Fungi; phylum Glomeromycota; class Glomeromycetes; order Archaeosporales; family Geosiphonaceae; genus Geosiphon; species Geosiphon pyriformis. The sequence continues at coordinate 387,219 of JAAOMT010000708.1, read as the reverse complement.
ATTGCTTTAATTTGGTATTTAATTCAGATAATCTATTTATTATTAAATTTATGGTTTAAGCATATTTGGTTTTGAATTCTATTAATTTAAAATCTTTAATATAGGTAATTATGTTTTAAAATATGTTTAGATGTAATAAGTATACTTGTTGTAATAAATTACTGCATAATTTATAAATAAATTAATTTAAAATCTGTGATGCTATAAAGTAATTAGCATTAATTGCTTAGATTTGGTGCAAATTTCTGTAAAAGCATTTTAAATAAGTGATGACTGTTTTATATTGTCTTATTTGATTATAATAAAACCAGTTAATAGCTAATTGATACTATTATAATTACTAAAATACTATAAAAACACAGTTTTAAATATGTTAAAGTTATTAAGTTTGTTTATAAGATCCTAATAATATAAGTTGACAGTATCTTGTAGAAAATATGAAATAATTTAAAGAGCTTTGACATTATCTTATCTGTTGGCTGTGATGATTTTTGCCATATTGTTTAATTATGCTTGGATGTTGTTTTCTTTTCCAATAAATTTTTTAGTTTTGTAATTAATATATAAACTATTAATACTAGTAGTAATTGTTATTAGTGTTGTTATAATAAAAGAACTATTGGTATAACTGGTGGTAGATTAATCTAAATAATTAAAAGTAGGTTTTGTTGAATAATAAGAATAAGATTTGAATTATTTAAGTTTTGCTAAGATTAAACAATGTTACCAGTAGAATTTTAGCTATTAATTAACATGAAATTACCCTTATAATTCCTATAATTAATTAGTATATTAATATCATTTCAAATTATCATTTATTATTTAATCAATTATCACATATCACAATTCAATCAAAATAATCTAATTAGTATAACAGAAAGTAGGATGATCAAATTACACAATACTCTGAACTTTATAATATTCAAAAATTCGCCGAAATTTACAGAAATTCGCCGAAATTATGAATAGTTCACCCAAATTAATCAATAGTTCAGTGAAATAACTTGTAGTTCATCAAAATGTATCTTTAATTCACCGAAATTTGAGCAAAGAGAAAAAGTGCAAGTTTATAGACTAGTACTACAACAAGTTGTATAAAAAAAGAGCTTTTCTCTTCAAGGAAATGTTGAAATTGATTAGCTACCAATTTCAATAAACTGTTAGTGACTCCAGGCCTGGATAGAAAACGTTTTCCTTGATAAAATTCTATTTCTTTTATATTTTTTTTATTTTTCTTTTCTTTTTTTATTACAATCATTAGGGTAGCCTACAAACGAAATTCCTGTAGAAGAGTTGACTTTCACAGCAAAGTAACTACACATTTTAGTGAGCTTCCAGATGAGCAATTCCTGGGAAAGAGTTGACGTTTACTACAACGTAACTACATAAAGTAACTGGCAAGGAATTGGCCATTCCACTTATCAGCCCAGCAGTTCAAATTATCAGAGATAATTTGAAGATAAATTCAGTTACTGGAGGTTTACCTACTTCCTGAGAACGTGAATTCACAGCAAATCAACATTACCAACATTTAAGGAAAGAGACCAAAAACCTCCGGTAACAACAATTAAAGTTTAAATTTTCAGATTATTTGGGATCAGATTTTAATTATTAATTTCTTAATTGTTATTATTATTATTTTCTGATTTTGTTTTTTTCCAATTATTAGTAGATTTAAAATTTGGTTGAAATAGTAGTAATTAAAGTTCTAATAAAATTGTTAATTACAATTTAAATCCTTCAAAATAATTGGCATAGGTTCTTAATAGTTTAAATTTCTTCTGATTGTTTTAAAATAAAATTCTTGTAACAGTTAGTTTTGTTGTAGATAATAACACAAAATTTGATAGTATGTTAATGTTACTTTTTGGTATATAATGATATAATAGATGTATTAAAAAAATAACTTTGGGTTTCTTTTAGTTAAACAGTTATATTGTTTTAAGCATATTTGCTAATATTTGTATTCTGTTTTTGTTTTTATTTATAAATATAATTAAAAACTTTTGTTGAGTGTATTTTTTAATTTCACAATTGATTTCAGTGATAATTGTAATAAAATTATAATTTAGTAATAAGCTAATATATTGGAATAATTTACTGTAAAAATTTTTTTTTGCTGATTCAAAATTTGTTTGTTCTCTTAAAAAATGTATAATTTTTTTGTTAATGTAAAAATTAAAGACTGATTTGACTAGAAAATAGTTGCTAGTTAATTTTAACTATTGTTGATATTATTAGAATAAAAATTTGGTAAATCCTAAATAATTTGTTTTTATTATTTCTAATTCTGCCACTTTTCTGAATAATTGTTGTAGATATTAATTTTTTATTAGATTATACCTTACAAAGAGCACCAAATATTACAAGTAATTATTTGGGATATTAGAATAAATAACAAATCTGTAATTTGGTACTTAATAGCTATTAATAATAGTAATTTCTGAAGATTTTATTATCTAAAGATTTTTGTTGAATCTTTTGTATAATGAACAGAAATTCAATTAATAGTTTCTTTTGTGAATTTTTTTTAGTGTAATGGCTAGTTTATTCTGGCAGTTTTGTTTTTCTAATAAGCTATTCTTAAAGTTTTAATTCTTGTTTTATAGATTTTTTACTAGGTTATTCTTGATATTAATTACTTAAAACTTAATTTTTTAATTAATTAATAAACAACAAAGAAAACAAAAAGAAAACAAAAAGAAAACAAAAAGAAAAAAAAAATAAAAAATTAGTATTTCATCAATAATTATGATTAAGAGTTATTAGTCCAGTATAGTTAAGTATCAAATTTTATCAATATAAATTGTTAATAGTATAGAAATAATTAATATTTCTTAATTAAGTAATAACAATATAAATTGAATAATAATAAGTATTTTTATTAATATGAACATAATTTTACTTTAAATTATAGAAAACTATTTTTTAAAAAAAAAGTTATTTGATAATTACTTGTTTTTAACTATTGTTCTGTCTTTTCTGCTTTTAATATTTTTGCTATATATATATAATTTATATTATATAAGATCTCACATATTTCTATTTTTTTCTATGCTACTTTTTAGAAATATATTTATTCTTAAAAATGTGTTATGATTTTCTAAAAATATACTTACTTATTAAATATTATTCTTTTATTGGTCTATTTTATGATCTGTTTTTTCTATTTTTTTTTGTACTTTTTTTCTATAAGTAATACTGGATTTGATTATAAAGATAAAGTAAAAACTTATCACCAGATTACAAATTATGTTTATTTAACCAAAAAGGTTCAAATTCAATAATTAAAATAAATAAATATTCAGTAATATAAAAAATGTATTATGTTTTGTAATAACTAATAATATCCAAAATATTATGCTCTTAGCATATTATTACTTGAAAACAACAAATACAAAATTGAATTTGGAGAACTTGAACCAAAAAAAAAATTGCAATTACATCAATCTATTTTACCAAAAATTAGTCTGCTATACAATTTAAGTATTTTGATAATAAAAATTAAGAAATTAAGCCAAAAAAAGCACACAAAATTAATGTGAGATATGATTTACAATATTTAGAAAAAGATACTTTGGTCTTTTAACCAAATTTTTTAATATAAATCAATTTCAAAATTGCTTAAGCTATTTATTTATCCTTAATCAATATTTCAAGTTTATAATCAATTAATTACATAGAACAATTAGGCAAAAATAAAATAAAAATTCAAGGTTTTGGTTTAACTAAATAATTTACAGTTTTAGTTAACATAATTTTTAATGCACAGAATAAATCTCACCAGATTTTTTAACTTTTACAACCAATTACTATTTTATTTTTTAAAAAATATCAAAAAATCTACATCTGCTCAAAACTTATTACCAAATAATAAATATTTGAATCAAACAAACAAATTTGTTTAAAATATAAAATTTTAATTTTAAACATTTATATTTCTAAAAAAATGAAAAAGTTTCAAGTTATATTTTATAATCTCAACAATTATCTAATTATTTTATTGAATAAACTAGAAATTGAAATTATACATAGCAATATTTTTCAAAATAAAACTTCTCAAATTGTTTTTAATTTTATCAAAATTGTAAAACACATTCTTTTTTCAAATCCAAATATTATCTTAAGCATTAAAAACTACTATTTTATAAAAAAAACTAATTAGAATTAACATAAATCTTTTAAAACTTTAATAACAAAAACAATTAAAACAAATTATTATTGAATATGCTAATATATTTGTTAGAAACAACAATGATCTAAAGAAAACAAATATTATTTAATACCAAATTTATATAGAAAATGCTTTATTAAAATGTTAACAAATATATTGAATTCTACTTGTTAGCCACCAATTTATTAGAAAAAAAATTAATGAATACTTAATAATAGATTAATTTAACTATTAAAAATCTTTGAATCTTATTAGTAATTCTAATTAAAAAAATAAAAAGATCAGATTTTGTGTAGATTATTATTAACTCAACAATATAACAATTAAAAATATATACTCTTTACAAAAAATTAACAACATATTAGATGCCTTAAAGAAAATCAAGTTTTTTTCAACTTTAAATTTAGAAAGTAAATACTGACAAGTTAAAATAAATTCAAAAAACTGACTCAAAACAGCTTTTACTACTCAAAAAAAAACTACAAATTCAATGTAATATCTTTTAAACTTTGCAATATACCAGCAATATTTTAGTAACTTATAAATATTATATATAAAATTTTTTATAGCAATCAGTAGTTGTTTATTTGGATAATATTAATATCTATTTTCTAACTTTTAAAGCTTATTTAATTTATTTGTAAGAAGTTTTTTAATAATTATAGAAAATAAAATTAAAGCTAAACATTAAGAAATACTACTTTGAGAAAACAAGTTTAATTTTTTTGAATACATTATTAACAAAGATGGAATCCAATTCAATTTAAGAACTATTAGTATTGTAAAAAACTTTTAAATTTTCTGCAATACTACTAAATTAAGAGGATTTATAAGATTAACCTATTATTATTGAAAATTCAATAAAAAATTTTTAAAAATTGCCAAACTATTCAATTATTTAACCAATAAAGATATTATATATCAATAGACCCCACTCTACAAAAAGTTTTTGATATTTTAAAAGAAAATTTAACAACAATTTCAATTTTTGTTTACTTTAATTTCAACAAACAGTTTTAATTGATTACTAATATATTATATATAGTATTTGGTATTATTTTATTACAATTAGATAACAATAGCAATAAGTAAGTTATTGTTTATATTAACAGAACACTCAAATCTACTAAAACAAAATATGGCTCAATTAAATTAAAAATAGCAGCTATTATATTAGTTTTTAAATACTTTTAACAATATTTATAAAGAAAAAAAAATTGACATTATTATTAACAATATTGATCTTAAATAGCTTAACAAAAAAAATTCCAAACTCAATACTAAATAATCTTAATAAACTAATTTTTTAGCCAACTACAAATATATTGTCTATTACAAACCAAAAAATTACATATTAATATAAATAGTCTTTCTAAAATAAGGCAAAATTAAAATTAATACCAACAATTTACCAATATCACAATTTATTAACTTAACAATAAACAATTAAATAATAGATTTCAAAAATTACAACAACATTAAAAATTATTTGAAAACTTTTACTATATTATAGAATTAATTTCCAATTAAAAAACATTATTTACAACACCAATTAAAACAATACTTTCTTTATTACAACAAAATTTATTATTGAAACCAGAAAAATTTAATCAATTCACTTAGAATAGTACAAAAAATAAAAAACTTCTTTTTTTCCTTTGTTCAAAATTCCCAAAAAAGAGTCAAGAGTTTTTTTTTGAAAGAAGTTTTTTACCATTCAGTATGATAAATCAAAACCGTTTTTCGATTACGAGGCCACTGTTGGCTCTGTTATTACTGTTATGAAAAAGACTGCTAAAGTTTCTGGTTCTGAGAGTGGTTTTAAAGCGGTTGCATTAAGGAAAAAGAGGAAGGGAGGTGTGTTGGCAGAGGGTGTTGATAACAGAAGGGTTGCTGCTGAAATTTTTGGTGTTTGTTCATGGAGTTTGGAGACTGGTAACACTACGGAATCTGAGAGTATTGACATGGAGGAAGAATGCTTGGTGGAAGAAACCAGTGTGGACTATGGTGATGATGGTCCTTTCGCGGGAGGAGATCCTGATCAAACGCCTAGAGGTTTGTGTGTAAAGACCAAAAAAGTATTAGGGAAGCCATTGGGTGTGATTGATTATGATGCTGTCGATGCGGATGGTGATGTGTTGGATGAATCTCTTCTTCTCCCGCCTCCTTTTCCAGTCAAGCCGTCCGTTCAGGTGCCTGTTTGCAAGTCCTTCGCTTTGGATATAGATCTGGTGGCAGTGGTGGGTAAATCCTCTCAGGAAAAAGTCAATTTTGTCAGAAAAATCTTTTCAGGTGTAAATAGTTTTGGGGGGGCCTCTACCCCCTCAAAATTTGGTGGAATTATTCGGGCTACTTTCACTTCTGAGGAGACAATGATGACTGCAGCTAATTTGGCTAATGACCATGGTGTTGTAGTAAACACCAATCTCAAGCACCCTGTCAACAATCATACAAATCGGGCAATTGTGCTGAAAGAAATTCCTGTGAGAACATCTTTGGAGGCTGTGCGTGTGGCTGTAGCCGAATTTGGCATCATTAAGTCGATCAAAATGCAGCTGGTGGGTTTATGGCAAAAGGCGATCATCGAATTGGAAGATCAAGACCAGGCTGATTTTCTGGCCTCTAAGTGGTCTATCCTCATTGGGAAGGACGTGATTCGGGTGGCCAGGGCTGATATCGACAAACAATCGTGGGATACCAGAGATAATTTTAAGGCTTTGCTATATACTCTTCTCATGGGAACCACTGCTCATAATTTGTGGGATTTTATTGGTTCTATTGGTGGGAAAACCTGCTTCATCGATTGCAATCCTGTCAGTTATTCTTGCGCCTGCTGTGCCACTGTGTGTTTTAGCTCGGAAGTGGAATTAGTTAATGCAATAGCAACAACTTCAGTTATAAAGAGCTTTGGTCTCCGTTGGTCCCGTCTTTCTTTAGCTTCATGTGCGGTTTGTAAGAAATTTGGTCATACTTCTCTTGGTTGCAGAACAGTCAAAGGTGCTGGGATTGCAGGAGGCAGAAAGGCTCACCTTTTGGTTCAGGACCAATCCAGATTGGCGAAAATTTATGCAAGGAGATCTGCGCCTATCTCTCGTCCTTTGGCTTTTGGTGGTAAAACTTAGGCATCGGTGGTTAGCGCTCCCTCTGCTCCCTCTCTTTCTGGTGGTAAGGCAAGTTTTGGTTCTGTCATCGATGGTAAACCTATCCCTCCTGTTGCAAAAAATCTGGAAAAAAGACTGGTCAGTATCAAGGATGGTCTTGTCAGTCTCACAAAACAAATTGATGGGTTGGCCAAGAGGTTAGATTTGCTTGTGCCAGTGGTTCCCCAGCCTGGTCAAGGATGCTGGCTGCCAGTGGTCACCCCGCCACAGAATTTGGAAAGTGATGTGACATTGGATATGGACTTGAGTATGGCTGATGGCCATGAGTTTGCTACAATTGTGGACTCATCCACGTCCCTCCATGTTGTCAAGTTGAAAAATATGTTGAAGGGCCTCTCCAAATCTGTGTTGATCTTGTCCGCTTGTTTCGATAGTCTGGCTTTGGCTGGTGGTGCAAACTTCCAATCCCCCTCCCAATGAGTGAATTAGTATGGAGAGTCACTACATGCAATGTTAGAGGAATGAACAACCCTGCAAAGCAGGGTGATGTCGTTTGTTGGCATAAGGACATGGACAATTCAATTTCGATTTTTACTGAAACTAAGTTAAAAGGTAAGGTTCAGCCCTGGATCATTAACAAGTTTGATGGGGTTCGGATGTTTACTACTGGTTTGGATTCTGGGTATCTGGGTGCTGGTGTGGCAGTAGTTATAAACTTTTTTTTGGCAAGACATATATGCAAAGTGTCTGAGGTCCTGGGTCGGTTGTTGTCTATCAAGTTACTTTTCAAGAACAGACTCTCTGTGTCAATTTTGGGACTGTACGCTGGCGCTTCTTCGGCAGTCCAGTTCTCTCAGACAGGCAAAATCAACTCTATCATCGCAAAGGCTGTTAATAAGTCCTTCTTTGTTATCTTCGGTGGCGATTTTAATGAAGACGGCTCTCATAAGTGTGCAAGTTTCAAGAAGTGCCTTGATTTGGGATTGATTAACTCTTTGGTCGGGAGCCCGGCTGTGAAAATGCCCACTTGGGAGAACTCTAGGGGTGTCAAAAGAACAATTGATTACTCCGAATCTAGTCAATGCGATGGTACATCGTAATGTTTCGGGTGTTAGTAAGCACTTTGACACGGATCATCAAGCTGTCTCAGTGTCTTTGGGTTTGGGTGGGCTTCTGGATACGCAATTGAGCTCTTTTCGCAAGCAAGCAAACAGAGACAGATGGAAGTTTGATTTCAAGGGTGCTGATGAGAGTAAATGGATCGATTTTAAGTGTGCCACATTGGCTAATGCAACAATGTTTTCAGATGAGTTTGCTGTTTCTGTGAGGTTTTTGGATTTGGACGCAATGTGGAATGTTGTTCGCAGAATAATGATTTTTTCGGCTAATAAAGTGTTCAAGAAAAAGTGGTTCAAAGAATTTGATGGTGTCTTTACCAAAGAGTCATCAAGGTTCCACAAGTTGGAGCTTCTGGTTTCAAAAATTATTAAGGCATTTTGTGTGAGGTGTGCTGTGGATTTTGCTTCTCTCATGAGGTGTTGGGCTTCTCTGAACAGTGTCAAGGCTTTGGTCGTTCAGGATCTGGTGGAATCTGGTCGTGTTTGTTCTGCTCTTTTTGGTGCCAGGAAATTTTATCGAAAGTCCAAGCTCATTGAATCTCAGAGTGCTAAAGAAGCATGCATCAGATCTGCAATAGACAAGAGGATGGAAAGCTTTGAGGTAAATAAAGGTTATACAATAAGAAGCGTGTTGGAGCGCCCATTTCATAAGATTGTGCTGGATCATTTGGTGGTTGATGATGAATTGATTTTGGAACCTGAGCAGGTCAAATCCAAGGTAGATGCGATCATGGGAGGTTGGACTAGGAAGCGTCGGATGGTCGATAATGTCTTGGATGATTGGTGCCTTCAATATCAGCCGCTGGAGTATGTTTTTGACGAAGCTTTTTCTGGTGTTATGTGTTCGATTGGGTATGATAAGTTCCTTGGGGTAATTTCTGATCTTCCGGAGGGTAAAGCGGCTGGTTTGTCGGGTATTTCAAATGAGCTTTGGAAACATTGTAATAGGTCAGTTTTGGATATGTTGTTGGTGCTCTTGAACTCTTGTTTGTCTAGTGAGTCAGTGCCCGGCTCTTGGAAGGAAGCATGGATCTCAATGATTCCGAAACCTTATGAGTGGAAAGGTGTTTTAACGAACACACATCCTATTGCCTTGATCAAAACAGCTCGCAAGGTTCTTTCCAAGATATTTTCGGACAGGATTTCTTTGGCATGCAGTACTTTTGATGTGCTTCGAAGGGCTAATTTCTCAGTTTTGAAGGGTATAACAACCCAGTCCCCTATTTTTGCAATTGGTTCAGTGGTCGAAAATGCTTTGGAAAAAAACAGGGAGCTATGGCTGGTTCTGTAGGACATGCGAAAGGCGTATGACTTGGTTGGCTGGGAGCATCTCGAGAAAAGTTTGGTTAGGATTAAGATGTGTAGCAAATTTATTCGGTTTTTTGGTGGTATTCATAGGGATCGTACCAATCAAGTCATGACTGATTTTGGACTGACAAACGGTTACCGTGTGCACGATGGTTTGGACCAGGGAGAGGTCTTCTCTCCTCTTCTCTGGCGCATATTTTATGATCCTCTTTTGTGTGAAGTCAAAAGACAGAAGAGTGTATGTGGGTATAGGTTGAACTCTCACTTTGTTTCCAAGAATGGTCGTTCCGAATCTCAGGCTGGGTTTTCTTCTTTTTTTGCCGCTGGTGCTTTTGTTGATGATACGATTTGGGTTGGTAGCAGTCAGATGGCTACTCAACATATTCTCGATGTTGCTAGTGAATTTTTTTTATCAATGAGATTTCTATTAACAACGACAAAACAGTAGCCATTCCTATCAATAGCAGAGTCAGCAGTCTTTTCCTTTTTATCAGTGGTTCGCCCATTTCTATTGCCAAAAAGAGCGAATCTCACCGATATCTGGGCATTTTTCTGTCAACTGAGGGTCTTTTGAAGCCTAGCTTGGCTAAGGCGCATTTGGACATTCGCTTTTTTACCAATCTGGTGTTGAGGAAGGCGGTCTCAGATAAGCAGTTTTTGTATTTGGTGTCGGCAGTTCTGCATCCGATAGTCAGCTATAGAACTCAGTTCAGTTTTATTCCTGTTGGTGTGTGCGGGAAGTGGGATGCTCTGATTTGTAAAGGTTTGAAGCTCAAGTCTGGTTTGCCACTCGATTTCTCCAATAATGTGGTTTACCACCCTTCGTTTTATGGTTTGAAGTCATTTTCTCAAGTTCAATCTGAAAGCAAGATTGCTTCCCTTGTCAGTTTTGCGAACTCTGGTGGTATCTTGGGTCGTTTGTTTTTCCACAGGTCTTATGACTTGCAAGTTCTGTGTTGGTGCCCTGTTCATCTATTGTGTTCTCCTGTTCGTATTTGTATCAGTGCTTCTAATAACTTTCTGGCAGGCATGGTTCATGTTCTTGTCGATTGCAATGTGTCTCTGAGTGGCTCTTTGGTTAGTTCTTTTCGGTCTCATGGTAGAGTGCCTATGTCTGAGGTTCTGGGCGAGTCAAGATTTCTTAAGTTTCTCCCTTCTCTTCAGTGGTATGGTATTGCCTTTGTGAATCAACTTCGTGACCGTCATGGTGCTGTTTATGATTGGTACACTTTCAAGCAGTGGAAGAGATTGGACTCCCGTGGCCCAGTTCCTGAGTGGTTCAAGCATTCTGTTTTGTTTCTCAATAGTGTGAGATCTTCTCGTGATCAATCTCTAGTTTTGGGGGATGGTAATCCTTCAAACATTCTTAAGTCTGGTGAATTTGTGTCTATTCATGATCGTCTCTTGGTGACCGGTGCTAGCAGCCTGTCAGTGTATACGGATGGATCTCTTAGTGGTCTTGGCATGGTTGGCTGTAGAGCTGGTGCTGCTGTTTTTTTTGAGGACATTGGTTTGGGTTTGGACATAAGGGTATTAAGTTTGATGTCGTCTACTTTGGCGGAATTGCAGGCTGTTGCTTTAGCTCTGGAGTGTGTTCCTCCGTCAAGCTCTGTTTGTTTGTTCTCAGATAGTCAATCGGCGTTGGATGCTTGCAGGTCGGAGTTAGATCTGGTGTGTCCCAATTTTTGTAATCAGTGTTGGATCAAACGTCATCATATTGTCAATGTAATTCACAGTAAGAAGTTAAGGGTTAGCTTTCGCAAGGTGAAAGGTCATTCTGGTGTTTTGGGAAATAAGCGTGCTGATGCGATTGCTGGTGCCGCTTCTCTCTCCAATTGGTATCTTCCCCCTTGCTTGAGTGAGCACTTCTTGGCAGCTGATGGTGATGTTGTTTCTGAAAATTCGAAGCATTTTGTTCGTGATATTTGTCGTGTGTGGTGGGAGATTGGTTTTGGTTCTGGGGTTTTGGTTGGCAGCTTGTCTTCTAAGGTTGATTGGCCCCGTTCGTCGTTGGTGTGGCATCCTGATTTGCACATGGCTGCAGGATTTACCAGCAGGTATTCGTCCAGTGTGTGTACTTATTTTATGAAGTCTTTGCACCATCGGCTGCCGGTTGCTGTTCGGAAGCGCCTCTATAATAAACGTTATCCTAGCGTGTTGTGCTTGTATTGTGGTGAGGTGGAGGTGTCGGATCATGTGTTCTCTTGCAAGGTTGACGAGTCTGTTCAGCACCAGTTGTTGAATTCTTATGTAGGGTCTTGGAAGGCGCTTTCTGGCTCCTCTCACTCCCCCTCAGATATATTGCAGCTGTTGTCATCCAGTGTTTCTGATTCCTCTGTGTCTATGGCTCTTTTTAAGGACTTTGTTTTCAATGGATAGTTTAGCGAGGCTGTTTCCATCTTTCACGACCCCAAGATTGCTGTTTTGGAAATTGTCAAGTTTGTGCGCTCTCTTGGTCTTGCTTTCAGGAAGGATGTCTGGTCGATTCATGCTAAGCATCGTGCGTATATGGAGAAGAATGAACTGATCCCACTAGATAGTTCAGCTGTCATTTCAGTTCATGGTTTGGCTTCGAGGTTCTCTGCAGGAGTGGTTAGGTTACTTGGCATTACTAGTGCTTTAGGTGTTTATTTTGGTTTTCGCAAGACTTGCTTGTTCTTTTCAGGTATAGGTGAATTAGTATCAGTTCATATAGCTGTGTAGTGTTGTTCTGATCGGCCCGAGTGGCTGGTTATGTGTAGAAAGTGCATGATTCACGCCTAGTTTAGATTAATTCCATGATGTATAGTGCTAGGTAGTGTTTGGACCTTACTCGTTAAGCAATAAAATAAAAAAATAAAAAAATAAAAAAAAACCATTTTTTACAATATGTACACAGACTTATTTTTAGCATATTTAGAAAAAAATAGTATAATTTAAAGAATATTAGAACATTATTTTTGGATTTACATACAAAAAAAATTTAATAATATGTAGAATTATATAATAATTATTAAAAAAAAAGAAATTTGTCTTACTAAATCTTTAAATTTAATTAAAGTTAAACAACTCTTTAACAAAATAGAAATTAATTTAGTTAAATCATTATTTATCACAATTCAAAAAAACTATTATATTATAATTACAGTAGATTATTTTACCAAATGGTTTAAAATTAGAGCCATTCAAAGAATAGATACAAAATTAATAGCAAATTTCATCTATAAAGATATTATCTGCAAACATGAATGTTCAATCAAATTTTTATTCAATCAAGAAACACATTTTGTAAATAATTTAATACAAAAAATTTGTGAATAATTTAACATTAAAAGATTATTATTATTATCTTATTATTTGACTTTACTATAGAAAAACAGCAATATTACTAATTAATTTTATAGTAGAAACATATTTAATACAACTGATTACAGAGAAGAACTTTTAAGAAACATTTTAACAAAAAGCTTATATTCTGCTTAGTATGTTAAAAAAAAATAACAAATTGCAATTACTTATATTAAACACTCCTAAGTTTAACAAAAAAATAACATGACAATAAATTTTTAATAAATTTAAAATTGAAAATAAAGTTTTTTTATACAGAATTAAAGCTGAAAAATAGTAAAATAGAAAATTTAATCACAAATAAAATAGAATATTTTATATTTATAAAGTTCTAAGCAATGAATTATATAAGTTAAAATTTAATGACGAAATTTTAGCAAAAGTTGTACATAAAGATTAATTAAAATATTATTACTTTAGAATCAATCTTAAATTATTAATTTCACAAATTAGTATACATTCTTCTTAATTAATCTTGAAAATATTCTTTAAAATTTAGAATCAATAGTTGTAATAAAATAATAACTAAATCTGAATATTTAAATTATTTATATTAGTAATTTTTTTAAAATAACTACAAAAAAAATAACCAAATTAAAAATATATATAAAAAAAACTTTTATATTCAAAAATAATTTTTTTTTATTTTTTACCAAATTTTATTATTTTTTTTTAATTTTATAATATTTATTTACCAAAACATTTAACAAATATTCTAAAAATTAATATTAACTTTGAAAACACTTTTTAATTTATCTATAATAATTAATAGAAGTTAAATTAATTACATTTAAAAAAAAACTATAGCTTTAATAATAAATAATTCTTAAAATTATCACTTTTATAGAAAAAATACAAGAAATTATTCTAGAAATCACTTACCAAAATTTTTAAAACAAGCTTTAAAAGAAAACTTACTGTTTAATTCTATAAATATTTTTCTAAATACCACAATACAACAAAAACTTAAAATATATCTTAATAAAAACAGTAAATATACTCTTATTTATTAATACTTTTAAATTAAAAAAACACTATATTAATGAAAACTGGAATTTGAAGCAATCAATCTCATTTCTGAAGCTATACAAAAACAAATCTACAATGAATTTAAGATAACAGCTAGATCAATAAATACTTATTACAAACTTAAAACAGTTTTTAAACTTTATAATTTGTTCAATACTTGTGAAAATGTTCTACAAAATTCAATATTTTAAACAATAAAAATTCAATATATTGGCAAATTTACAAAACTGAAATTTCAACAATTTTCAAACCAAATTACTTTAGATTATTATCTAGAAATTATGGATAGTATTTAGACTTTAATGGAGCTTAGTTTTAAGAAAAAAATTATGTTACTAATAGAATTTTAGCCATTAAGTAACAAAAATTATTTTATAATTCCTATTATTAATTAACATATAATATCATTATATTAATTATCACTTATTATTTAATTAAATTATTAAATACTACTATTTAATTAATAACTCAATTTATATAATACACAAATTGTGATAATCAAATTATACAATATATTAAACTTTATAATAGTCAAGAATTTACCAAAATTTATAGAATTTTGCAAAATAATTCACTAATTTACCAAAATAATTCATAGTATAAAGAAACAACTTATAGTTTACCAAAATATACTTTTAATTTATTAAAATACTAGCAAAAAAAAAGTATAAGTTTAAAAACTAGTATTACAATAAATTTAAAAAAAAAAGCTTTTCTTTTTGAAAAAATATATTTTATCTTAAAATAATAATCTTATTCAAAATTATTTTATTTATATTTACAACTTAATAAAAATTAAAATACTTTAAAAACACAAATTTTTTAACTATTATACTTGAATTTTTTAAAATTCAACTAATATTTTAAAATTAATTAACTACCAATTTCAGTAATTTATTAATTACTTCAAATCTGAACAAAAAATAATTTTTTTAATAAAATTTTTTTTTATATTTTTTATATTTTCTTTTACTTTTCTTTTTATATATATTAGGATAGTCTATAGACAAAATTTCTGTAGAAAAGTTAACTTTCACAGTAAAGTAACTACATATTTTTAGTGAACTTTTAGATGAACAATTTCTGAAAAAAAATTAACTTTCATAGCAAAATAACTACATATTTTTAATAAACTTTTAGATAAACAATTTTTAAGAAAGAATTAACTTTTACTACAAAGTAATTATACAAATAACTAACACAAAATTGGTTATTTTATTTATAAGCTTAGCAGTTTAAATTATAAAAGATAATTTGAAAATAAATTCAGTTATTAAAGATTTAATAGTTTTCAATAATTAGGAATTAAAACAGCAAAACAATAACAACAACATTTAGAAAAAGAGATCAAAAATCTTTAATAATAATGATAATATATATTAATAATAAAGTAAGATAAATAAACATTAAATTAATACTTAACAATAGATTAACAGACAACATAATTACAAATCAGTTTATGAATCAATTAGGTTATTAAGTAAATTATATAGCTATCACTAGAATAATTATTATAGAAAAAATACCAAAACACTATTACAAATAATTATTTAAGATGTTAGAACAAATAATAAACCTATAACTTGATGTTTAATAGCTAAAAATGATGATAATTTTTAAAGATTTTGGTTGAGGCTTTTATATAATAAACAGAGATTTAATTGATAATTTCTTCTGTGAATTTTTTTTTTGGCAATTATGCTCTTTTGATAAGCTATTTTTAAGTTTTCTACTTTTGTTTTCAGGTTTTTTACCAGACTATTCTTAATATCAAATACTCTGTATTTGATTTTTTTAATCAATTGGTAAACAACAAAAAAATGAAACAAAAAAAAAAAAATTAGTATCCTGTCAATAACTGTAATTAAGAGCTATGGTTCAATGTAATTAAGTATTAGATTCTATCAACACTCTATGTTGATAGTGTAAAATAGATTAATAATTTTTTAATCAAGTAATAATAATATGGATTTAATGATAATTGAATATTTTATTAATATTAATGTAATTTTATTTTAAATTATAGAAAACTATCTTTTGAAAAAAGAGGTATTATTGTTTTAAACTCTATTAAATATATTTTTTCTGCTTCTAAAACTTTTTATATATATGCATAATTTATGTTATATAAGATTCTTTGAAATTTTTTAATTCTTTTAAAAAAAATTCTGGTATTCTGCAATTTCTTGAAAAAAATCTTGAAATCCTGCAATTTTTTAAGAATTCTGGAATTTTTTTTTTACTGTCTATAATTTCTAATTTTTATAAATAATATTATTCTTTCTTTTTAATATGAAGCTTTGTTAAAATCTCTTAAATTTCTTAAATCTCTCTCTTGAATTAGCTTTATAACTTCTTTCTCAAGAATTGCTTTTGTAATTTTGGTTTGCAATTTATTGAATTAAGTATTAGTTAATTTTTCCAATTGATTAATAGTTACTGTATTTATTATTGGATGTAGTAATATTTTTGGTCAGTCTTAAAATCTTATTTGTAGTTAGTAGATGGCTTTTGCATATGTGAATAAATTGTTTTTTTTATAACTTGTTTAATTTGTTGTAATATAGTTATATTAAATATTCTTTTGGTCTTATCTGTATATAAGTTTTAAATATTCAGTTTTTGTTCTAACTAATAATAACAAAAGTTTTTGGGAATTTGTTGTGTTTATTGGTTCTAATTTTTTAGTATTATTTTTTTATTTGGTATTACTATCTTTGAAATTTCCAATATTTTTTCCACTTTTCCTATTATTTTGTTTACTGGATTTTTAGAAATATAATATCTGAGATATTGTTCTTTTTTTTGGAATTTTTGAATTATTTTTTTGTTTTTATATTGGATAGTTTGTTTGTTAATGATAACTTTTAGACTTAATTTTTGATGTTAAATAAGTTGTAATAGTTGTTGTTTAAGTGAGTAAATATTGTCAGTAATTTCTATCTTTTTGTTTGCTTTTGTTATATCTATTGGTTTTTTATATACTGTTTTTGTAAATTAATTTGACATGTTTGTGTTAATGATTATGATTAGTTTTAGATCTTATGAAATCTTATTTGGTTGGATTAGTATTTATTGTATTTTTAATTATGAAGTATTATTGATAAATAATAATGCTATATTGTAATATGATTTTAGTTAATTTTTATGTGTTGCTTTAGCTAAGATTTTGTTGTTTTATCTTAATTTATAAACTCTATTTTTTAAAATTTTTTTAATGTGAAATAGTCTGTTTTATTTGGAGTCAAATTTTCTATTCTATTGTTTTTTTTCTTTGATATAATATAAGAATACTTTGTTTTCAATCCTAAATTCGATTGGTTTATCTGATAACTGGTGTTATTAAAGGTTTTTGGTCTCTTTTTTTGAATGTTGTTAATGTTTGTCTGTTGTTAATTTCACGTTTTCTGAAAGCAGTTGAACCTCCAATAACTGAATTTATTTTCAAATTATCTCTTATAATTTGAACTGCTAAGCTTATAAGTAGAATGGCCAATTCTATGCCAGTAGTAAATATTAACTTTTTTCCAGGAATTGCTTGTCTAGAAGCTTACAAAAATGTGTAGTTACTTTGCTGTAAAAGTTAACTCTTTTACAGGAATCTTGTCTGTAGGCTACCTTAATGATTATGATAAAAAAAGAAAAAAAATGTAAAAAAAATAGAATTTTATCAAGAGAAACGTTCTTTATCTAAGTCTGAAGTTATTAACAGATTACTGAAATTGGTAGCTAATCAATTTCAAAATGTTAGTTGTGTTTGAGGGAATTTCAAGTATAATAATTTAAAGAATTTGGTTTTCAAATATTTAATTTTTATTTGAGATATGTAAAAGGTGATTTGTTCTAATTAAGATATCTAAAGTAAAATACTATGATAAGATACTATGAGAAGATATATTTTTTTAAAGAAAATAGCTCTTTTTTTATACAATTTGTTGTAATACTAGTCTTTGAACTTGAACTTTTCTTTTTGCTATAATTTTAGTAAACTAAAAATACATTTCAGCAAACTACAAGTTATTTCACTGAACTATTAATTATTTCGGCCAATTTTCATTAATTTCGGCGAATTTTGATTATGTTAAATGGTTCAAAGTATTGTGTAATTTGATCATCTTAATTTCTATGGTACAAATCGGATTATTGATTAAATGATAATAATTGCTAATTTGATTAAATACTATTAATTAAAATGATAATAATATATGCTAATTAATAATAGGAATTATGAGGATAATTTCAACCTAATTAATAGCTAAAATTTTACTGATAACACTGATTATTATGTTGTTGTTTTTTGTTTTGCTTGTAACTTTTGTATATTATCAACTGCTTTTTATTTTTTATTTTTTAAAGTTTCTATTAAGTTATATATTCTTTTTAGCAATGTTTCTTGGAAATTAGTTTCTGTTATTAGTTTAGTTAGATATGTATTGATATCTATCTCAACTGGTATTATGGCTGTTTTATCATAAACTAATTCAAATGATATTGCTTATGTAGTATCTTGTTTCATTGTTTAATAAGCAAATAATATTGATAATATAAACAAATCTTATTTATCTTAGTTTTCTTAACTGATTTTGGTTATTACTTTATACAATATTCTGTCAAACTTTTCAATTAAGTCATTGGTTTGTGAATAATATAGTAATAATAATGGTCTTTTAATTCTAAATCTTTGACTTAATTTTATTAATGTTTTATTCACAAAGTGAGTTTTTTGGTCTAATAACAATTTTTTTGAACATTTATATTAACAAATCAAATTTTGGTATATAAATTTGGCTACAAATTCTGTGTCTGTTCTTTGAATTGTTTTTGCTTCTGGCTATTTTGTAAGATAGTTTATGATTACTGTTATAAATTGATTCTCTTTCCTGATTATTGTTAATAATCCAACTAAGTTAATTCTAATTCAATTAAATAGTTGTTCTACTTTAATTGGTTTTAGTAGTTTACTGGATTTTGTTTCTCTTTTTTTCTAATAAACATTACAATTTTAAATATATTAGATAATATCTGGATATATAAATGGCCAGTAGTATTTTTTTTTGATTCTTTTCATAGTTGTTTTTTTATGAAAATGTCTTGCTGTTAAATTTAAGTGTATATTGAACAGTTTTTTTCTCTGGTTTTGTGATTACTCTAAGTAGTTAGTCTGAATTTTTTCTGTTTTTTTAATATAATATATTTTGATAAGTGATAAAATATTTTAATTGTTGTTTTATGTTGTTTTGTTTTTTTTTAAGATAATTTCTTCTTAAACTATTGAGTATTGATATAATATTAGAGTTGTTGATATTTTTGTGTGTTTATTTTTTGTTATATTTTTAAGTTGAAATGTTTTTAGATTTGTTTTATTTGTAATAAATCATTAGTATTTCTATTTTTTTTTCCTTTTTTATAATAATTTTATTTTTTATTTTGTATAATAATTGTTTCCAAATTTTTATTTCTGAATTGATGTCAATTCTTTGTAATCTATATATACATCAAATTTTTGGTTTAAGTATTTTTTTTATTTAATGACAATCCAATAGATAGCTAAATGTTCTAATGCTGAAATTCTATAATTCTTTTCAGCTGGACTTAAATTTTGGTTGGCATATGCCATTAAATGTTTTTATTTGTTGGCTCTTTTTTGTGACAATATAGCTCCCAATACTTGGTTAAATGTATTAGTAGTAATGATAAATGACTTATTGTAATCCAAATAAATCAATACTAAAGCTTAAATAAGCTTTTTTTTCAAGATGTTAAAAGCTTTTTGCTGAGTTTTAGTCTATTTATATTTAATATTTTTTGCTTAAAACTGGTAAAATAGTTGAGCCAGTTTGGAGAAATTTTGGATAAAATAATAATAGTATTTAGTAAATTTCAAAAATGCTCTTAATTCTGTAAGATTTGTTAATACTAAAAGTTTTTGATTATTTCAATCTTGTTTGGATCTGTTTTTATGTTATTTTTGCTTACAACATATTCCAAAAACTTGAGTTTAGTTTTTTTAAAAAAGCATTTAATAACATTCAATTTTAGTCTAGCTCTTCTTAATCTTTCAAATACTTGTTAGAAATAATGGAAATAATTGTTAAATGTCTTAAAGAACATATTAGTGTTATTTAAGTAGATTATTACTGATTTTTATAATAATTCAGTATAGATAATTTCCATAAGCTATTAGAAGGTAGCTAAAGCATTGATTAAACTAAATAGCATAACATCAAATTCGAAATTTCTTTTTCTGGTAATAAATACTGTTTTTTTTTTGTCTGCTGAATTTATAGCTACTTGTTAGTAACCACTATTACAGGTGATTATTTGGGGTCTCAAATTAAATAACAAATCCATAACTTGGTGCTCAATTGATAAATGATGGGTGTTGGTTTCTGAAGATTTTGGTTGAGTCTTTTGTATAATAGACAGAGATTCAATAGTTGTTTATCCATAGCTTTCCAGAATTGTAATTCTGTCAATTTCTTTTTTCAGCTTGATGACCAGTACTTCTCTGATAAGTAATCTGTAATTCCTTTACATACTCTACCCATTTGCAGGGGTTTTTTACCAAACAATCCTTGACGTCAATAATTTAGTGCTTTTTCTCTTTTAATTAATTTAGTAAACAACAAAAAAAAATAAAATAAAATAAAATAAAAAAAATAAAATAAGAAATAGTGTCCTGTTAATAGCCATGATCAAGAGCTATTGTGCCAGCAGGTTAAGTAGTGGATAATAACATGGATTTAAGGATAATGGATAATTTTATTAATATGGGAGTAATTTTACTTCAAGTTATAGTATTTTATTTTTTGAAAGAAGAGTATTTAATAATTATGACCTGTGAGTTTAATTGACTCTAAAAGTTCTACTGACTCTCAGTCTTCTTAATTTTGAATCTAATTGACTTTGGGAGTCTACTTGACTAATTTTCTAGCTTCTGATATTACTGCTATATATACATAATTAAAATTCCTCAATTTTTCAATTTTTTATACCAGGAATCCTGGAATTTCTGGAATTTTGCAATTCCTTTAAGAGGAATTCTAGAATTCTGGAATTTTGCAATTCTTTTAAGAGAAATTCTAGAATTCTGGAATCCTGCAATTTCTCATACAAGAATCCTGAAATTTCTGGAATCCTGCAATTCCTCTAAGAGGAATCTTGGAATTCCACTTTTACTATATTTATTCTGATTAGCTAATTTATGTACTAATATTTAATTCCTATATTCTATAAGTAATATCATTATCTAAGTTTAATATTAAAAACTATTTTTTCTCTTTAAAAACATTGAATAATTTCTGAATCTATGAAGTTGAATAGTTGTTTTTACAAGTAATACTGTTAAGTTTTCTGTAATTTACACAAAAACAGATTTTTTTATTCTTTTTCTGAATAAATACTACTGGTAATAATTATGAACTCATTGATAATTGAATTAACCCATTGTCTAACATTTAATTGATTTCTTGTTAAATAATTTTATGACTGGCAGGTAGTACTTTGTATATTTTTTGTTTGATTGGCATTATATCTTCAGTTTTGATTTAATGCTAAATAATATTAGTTTTGCCAAATTTATTTTTATTGGCAAAGATATCAGTAAAATTGTTGAGTAGTATTTTGAGCTATATACATTATTACAAGTAAATTTGGTGAGTAATAGAAATGGTAGCATTTAGTGCTCTCAATTATTGGTAATGTATCTTCCACATAATTCTGTTAGCTTAGTCTCAATTATCAGTCTTTGAAGATCTATTTTTGGATGTGAATTTACCTGTTAAGTTTTTTGATTATAAGACACAGAGTTCATTTTTTGTTGATTGCAATATCTTCTGTAAATGTGAGCTTTCTTCTCCAAGCTAACAAGCACAGTTATTAGGGTCTGGTGGTGTTTTTTTGCCTTTCTGGTAAGCTAACAAAATAACGTTAATATCCAAAACCTAGAAGGAGCTTTCCTCTTTTACCAAGCTATCACAAAGTCTATTTCCAAACAGCCAATTTTACTATGTTGTCACTCCACAAAAGAAAATAAGAAAGAAAGAAAAAGAAAAAAAAGAAAAAGATAAATTAGTATCATCAATCATCATGATCAAGAGCAATTAATCCAAATTATTAATAGTCCAAGATGGTTATATTAAGAGCATTTGTCCTAAAACAAAAATATGAAACAATAGTTAATTCACATAAATCTCACCCAGTTTGAAAACATGAATTCGTGATTCTGATTTTTTTAATAATTGATTTATTTTAGAAGATGAATATGAAAATATAATAAATGAGGAGGAGTGATGGATATTTGTTTCTTGTCTAGTAGTTCATATCTATCTGTCTGTTTTTTTTCTTCTACAACTACTTACTTTTATACATTCTTTTGGTTTTACAGGATTGCTTCTGATTGTTTTGTTATTGCTAACTATTGCTTTTTTTATTTCTGTTATTACTTTGTTTTTCTACATTATTCCCAGTTATCCTATGTTATAACACTGGTGTTATTACATGTTATTTTGTGTTGTCCTCTATTATAACACATTATCTGGTGTTATTACATGTTATTCTGTGTTATTCTATATTATAATGCATTATCCTGTGTTATCCTAAGTTATAATGCATTATCCAACATTATTGTATGCTATTCTGTATTATGTCACATTCTGGTCATGTTTTTTTTAACTTCAGATCGGTTTTTCTACTCAGGTAATATTATCCCTCTTCTTTTAGTATTAAGCTCCTATGAAATTGTATGTATCTGTTTCTATGTCTTTGTTTATGTAATATTCAATGGTTGCATCAAGTATTGTTTTTTGTAAGTCTTCAAACTGTCGATTAGTAATTTGTTCTATGTTGTTAACTGTTATCATTTTTATAGATCCATACAACAATACATTTGGACAATGTTGGAAAGCAGCATATAATCAGTATGCTGCTTTGTAGTATAGGGTCAGGTTGCTTCTTCCTACAAATTTTTCTACTTGTTGCATTGCTTCTTTGTTGAAAGTTTTCTGGCTGAGGTTTCCATATAGTGTTTTCAAATTTAGTTGTTCACCAATTTTGTAGAACTAATATGCTGGAGGAAGTCTTTTTTTCTATTCCTGGGCATTGTCAGGTGTCCACTCCCCTGTTTTGGGGAGTTTGGTCCCACAAGCTAAAACTTCTTTTATTTCTTCTAGCTTGGGGACCAAGTATCTTCTTTTATAAAATAATTCTCATTCCTCCACACTTTCTTCAAGTCCCGCCCGAGACAAATTAATTCTTTTTTGTAAAATTCTTTTTTTGGGCAGGGTGTAGGAATGGGAATGGTTAATTCTAGTTGAACTTTTGCCCATCCCTTTTTTCTCCTTATCTCTATATCTTATTTTTTTTCTATCAATTATAATTTCTATTTGAGATGTCAATTTTTGAATTGTTTCAAATAATTGTTTAGATAATTTTAAAATTTGATCTAAAAGATCTATGTTGAAATTTCTATTGTTTCTTGCTGCTTTTTGGATGCTATATATATTTAAATTCCCCACTTTAATTTGCTGTATGTTGTCTATGTTTTGATGACAATAATTGGTTCCAGATCTTGTGATATATCTTCTAGTCTGATTAATGAAATTTGTGTTCCTAGTTGAAGTACTGATGACGATAATTCTTGTTTTGCATGATAAATTTTTAACCAATTTCCATGTGCTATTTTCTTTAAAATCCTGTTTTCCAATTGTAATTTGTAAGCTCCATTTCCTAATGCTTTGTATATGTGGAATAGACTGTCCCACTTTGGGTCAAACTTTCTACTCCACTGTTTCTCCACTTTTGTATGATGTAACAGTATCTGGTCTCCAATCTTGAATTCCATTGGTTGTTCTGGTAGACAGTTATTATGTCTTTCTTTTTGTCATTCTTGAGTGTGACTAATATTGTCAGCTGCTGTTTTTTGATTGCCTTTCAACGTTTTCATTAGCTGGTACGTTCTTCAGGATAAGGTAGCTTCAAAATTTTTTTCATTGATTGTTTTTGTTGGGTATGATAGTATCACTTGTTCAATCAATAATGTAGCTTTTCTTCCATAGACTAGTTTGAAGGATGTGAACTGAGTTGTATTTTGTTTCAATGTTTGGTATGCAAAGAGTACAGAAGGTATGAATAAGTTCCATTCTTGTTTGTTTTTATGACTTATTTTTGCTAGTGCTTCACACAGTGTTCAGTTAAATTGTTCTACCAGTCTGTTCATTTGTGGGTGGTATGGTGACAATAAGGGTTGTTTTATTCCAAACTATTAGCTTAGTTCAGTTAGCATATTATTAACAAAATGTGTTCCCTAATCAGATAATAATTCTTTCAGGCATCCATGTTGGCAAATTAAGTCTTGATGCACAAATTTGGCTACTGTTTTGGCATTGGCCACTTGGATTGCTCTGGCTTCTGGCCATTTTGTAAGATAGTCTACAGCTACAGTAATATAGTGATTTCTTTGGGATGTAATTGAGAGAGGTCCAACCAAATTGATCCCAATTCTATCAAATGAATTTCCAACTGGATTGGGTTGAAGTGGTTCTCTTGATCTTGCTCCTCCTTTTCACTAACATGTGTTACAATTGAGCATGTATTCGAAAATGTTTTTGTATATTGTTGGCCAATAATATAAATTTAGTGTTCTTTTGAGGGTAGCATCCTTGTTAAAGTGTTTTGTGGTTAGATCAAAATGCATATTATGTAATATAGTTTTCTTTTCACTGTTCTTTATAACTCATTGTGAGGTGGAGCAGTTTCAACGTTCTCATTGATATAGTTGGTTGTCTTGAATAAAATAATTTTGGGCTTGTTTTCATATGATACTTTATTTTTGTTAAGATAGTATCTCCTTGAAACGTAGTGTCAATAAGTACTAATGTAGTCATTGATAAGTGAGTGTGTTCATGGGTTTGAAATTAGGTTTGTGACATCCTCGACAAACTGTTGGCATTGGTGTTCTTGGATTCTTTCTTGTAATAGACTTTGAGTGGAAATTGTTACAGATAAGTACTCCATCTCACATATTTTCCTTTTAATTGTGGATTATTGAGTAACCAAATAAGTCCTTTATGATCAGTATATAAGTCAAATGGTTGACTAAGGTAATGTTTTCAAGTCTGTATGGCCCAATAAATGGTGAGGCATTCCAAATCTGTTGTGCTATAATTTTTTTCTGCTGGGCTCATGCTACGACTGGTGTAGACAACTGGATGTTCTCTATTGTCTGGTCCTATCTGAGATAATACTGCTTCTAGAGCATTTTTCAAGATGTTTGTAGCGACAATAAACTATTTAGTAAAATCTGAGTAAATCAGAATGGGAGATGTGATCAAACACTGCTTAAGATAGTCAAATACTTTCTGTTGATCTTCCTTCCACAAGTATGGTACATATTTGGACAACAAATGATGGAGTGGTTTTGCAATGTTCAAGAAACCTTTGACAAATTGATAATAATAGCCTGTCAATCCTAGAAATTCTCATAATTCTCTGAGGTTGATTGGAGCTGGAAAATCCTTGACTTTTCAGATCTTATCTGGATTGGGTTTAACTTCATCTTTGCCAATTATATGTCCTAAAAACTTTAACTCAGTTTTTTCAAAGAAGCATTTATTGGAGTTGAGTTTTAATCTGGTGTTACAGATGATTATTGGGGGTCTCAAGTCAAATAACAAATCTGTAACTTGGTGCTGGGTTGGTATTTTGGTGTTGATATCTGAAAATTTTTTGTAGAGTCCTTTGTATAATGAACAGAGATTCAAGTGTTGTCTTTTCCATAGCCTCCCAGAATAGCAATTCTATCAAATTTCTTTCTCAGCATGGTGGCTGGTAATCTTGACAGAAATGTCCTTCTAGTAAGCTATCCTTAAATTCTCAATTTCTATACCCTTCCTTTGGAGTCTTTTACCAGACTATCCTTGACGTTAATAACTCAGCACTTAATTTTTAATCAGTTTAGTAAAACCAACAAAATGACAAAACAAAGAAAATAAAAGAAAAAAATAAAGAAATAAATAAAAGCAATTGTAAGTTAGTATCCCATCAATAGCTGTAATCAAGAGCTATTGTTCTCGTGTGGTTAAGTATCACTTACTATCAACATTTCATGTTGATAGTAGAAAGTAGATTAAGATGATAAATAATTATTTATTGATATTTGTAAATAAAAGGTTGCTTAGATCAAATCTAAACTAAGAGGTCTGTCTTTTTTACTTCTAATGCTACCACTATATATACATAATTTGGGTTTTATAAAATTGCTCATATTCCCAAGCAATGTGCTATAATTTCTCAAGCAATGTGCTGTATTTTCTTAACATTGCTCCACATTGTTGAGTGATATGCTGTGATTTCTGACATTGCTCCACATTGCTGAGCAATGTGCTCACGTGCTAACTACTATTCTCCTATTGGTCTTCTATTTTTCTATATTTGTTTTCTTTTTCTATGAGTAATATTATCTCCTCCTTTTTAATATTGAGCTCTGTCAAAATCTTTGTTTTGAATTAATTCTAATACTTTTTTTTCAAGTATTGTTTGTTTGACTCTGTTTCTCATGTTTTTTACTTGTGTATTGTTTATTCTTCTCCATTGGTTAATGGTTATGATTTCCATGTCAGAGTGTAACAGTATTTCTGAATAGTTTCAAAATATGTTGTGTAGTCAGTATATTGTTCTAACATGTAGTGTTGAATTTGTTTTCTTTCCAATAAATTCTTCAATTTGTTGTATTATGTCTTGGTTAAATATTCTCTTGAATTTGTTGATATACAACTCCTGAATATTCAACTTTCGACCTAACTGGTAGTAACAGTATGATATTGGAAGTTGTTCTGTCCATTGCTTCTAATTCTTTTTTGTAAGTTCTTCTGTTGGTGCTATAATAAGTATTTTCCCAAATATGTTCTTTACTTTTTCTATTATGTTATCTGACCAGTTTTTATCATTTTTTGGTACCCGCTAATATGGTGTGTTCTTTGTCTTTTTTTTAGTGTTTCAATAGCAAATTGTTTGGTTGTTAATGATAATTTCCATGTCTAACTGTTGTTAACTTAAGGCCTGAAACAGTTGTTGAGCTATAGTGTGAATATAATCTGGTATTTCCATTTTCTTGATTGCTTTTGTCATGTATACTGTGTCTTTATATACTTTCTGATTGTTTGATTTTATGTGTTTGGTTCAATAACTATGATTGGTTCCAGATTTCGTGGAATCTCATCTGGTTGAACTAGTATTCTTTGTACTCCTAGTTGTGGAATGTTATTGGTAGATGATGATACTATCTGGTAATATTGTTTCAATCAATTACCATGTGCTGCTTTGGCTAAAATTTTGTTGTTTCATCTTAATTTGTAAGCTCCATTTCCAAAAATTTCTTCAATGTGAAATGGTCTGTCCCATTTGGGGTCAAATTTTCCACTCCATTGTTTTTCTGCTTTAGTACAATGTAAAAGTACTTTGTCTCCAATCTTGAATTTAACTGGTTTGTTTGGTAGTTGGTTATTATGTCTCTCTTTTTGTTTCTCTTGTGACTTTTGTATGTTGTTAGCTGCTTTTTGTTGTCTGTCTTCTAGTGTTTCCATTAAGTCATATGTTTTTCTCAACAATGTTTCTTGAAAATTATCTTCTGTTATTGGTTCAGTTGGATATGTATTGACTTTTATCTCAACTGGTAATGTTGCTGTTCTATCATATACTAGTTCAAATGGTGTTGCTTGTGTAGTATCTTGCTTCATTGTCTGATAAGCAAATAATACTAATGGTATGAACAAATCCCATTTGTCTTGGTTTTTTTGACTGATTTTGGCAATTGCTTCACACAATGTTTTATTGAATCTTTCAACTAGTCTATTGGTTTGTGGATGATATGGTGATAATAATGGTCTTTTAATTCCAAATCTTTGACTTAATTCTGCCAGTGTTCTGTTTACAAAGTGAGTTTCTTGATCTGATAATAGTTCTTTTAGACATCTATATCAACAAATCAAATCTTGATGAATGAATTCGGCAATGGATTCTGCATCTGCTCTTTGAATGGCTTTTGCTTCTGGCCATTTGGTGAGATAGTCTATGGCTATTGTGATATATCTGTTGCCTCTGCTGGTAATTGTTAATGGTCTGACTAAGTCAATTTCAATGCAATCGAATGGTTGTCCCACTTTGATTGGTCTTAATGGTTCACTTGGTCTTGCTTTTTTTCTTCTCTGACAAGCATCACAATTTTGCACATATTGGATAATATTTGGATATATTGCTGGCCAATAGTATCTTTTTCTGGTTCTTTCCATAATTGCTTTTTTGTAAAAATGCCCTGTTGTTGGATCTGAATGCATATTAAATAATATTGTCTCTTTCTCTGGTTCTGTAATTACTCTGGTTGGTTGATCTGAATTTTTTTTGTTTTTCTGGTAAAGTATATTTTGATGATTGATAAAATATTTGGATTGTTGTTTTATGTTTCTTTGTTCTTTTTGAGATAATTTCTCCTTGAACAATTGAGTCTTTATATAATGTTGTAATTGTTGGTATTTTTGTATATTTATTTTTTATTATATTTTTGGGTTGAAATGTTTTTAGATTTGTCTCATTCATGACAATCCGTCAGCATTTCCATTATTTTTTCCTTTTTTATAATGTACTGTATAGTTAAATGGTGAAAGTTCTATTTTTCATCTGGCATGGCAATTGTTTGCAAATTTTTGTTTCTGAATTGAAGTCAGTTCCTTGTAATCCGTGTATATTTCAAACTTTTGGCTCAAGTATTTTCTCCATTTTATAACTGCCCAATAGATTGCTAAGTGTTCCAGTGCTGGAGTTCCATAGTTTTTTTCAGCTGGACTTAAGCTTCTACTGGCATAAGCTACTGGATTTTTTCTTCCATCTGGTCCTTTTTGTGATAGTACTGCTCCCAATGCTTGACCTGATGCATCCGTAGTGATGATAAATGGTTTGCTGTGGTTTGAATACATTAATACTGAAGCTTGAATAAGCTTTTTTCTCAATGTGTCGAATGCTTTTTGTTAAGCTTTAGTCCATCATATTTTACATTCTTAGTTTGTAGCTGGTGAAGTGGCTGAGCTAGTTTGGAAAAGTTCTTGATGAAGTGGTGATAATAGTCTACGAATCCCAAAAATGCCCTTAGTTCTGGCAAGTTTGTTGGTACTAAAAAGTTTTTTATTATTGCAATCTTATCTGGATTTGTTTTGATACTATTTTTGCTTACAACATGTTCCAAAAACTTGAGTTCA
This sequence comes from Geosiphon pyriformis, assembly GCA_016748015.1. Classification (NCBI taxonomy): domain Eukaryota; kingdom Fungi; phylum Glomeromycota; class Glomeromycetes; order Archaeosporales; family Geosiphonaceae; genus Geosiphon; species Geosiphon pyriformis. The sequence continues at coordinate 357,917 of JAAOMT010000708.1, read as the reverse complement.
GTTTTTCCAAAGAAACACTTTGTTGCATTTAGTTTCAATCTGGCTTTTCTTAGTCTTTTAAACACCTGCTAGAGGTGATGCAGATGATCATTAAATGTTTTTGAGAATATATTGGTGTTGTCTAAGTATATGACTACTGATTTCCATAGTAATCCAGTATATACAATTTTCATGAGCTGTTGGAATGTTGTTGGAATGTTCATCAAGCCAAATGGCATGACTTCAAATTTGAAATTCTTTTCTCTTGTTGTAAATGTGGTCTTTTTTTTGTCAGCTGGATCCATGGCTACTTGCCAGTAGTCACTATCTAGATCCAATGTTGAGAACCATTTGTTTTCTCCAAAAGCGTTGAATAGTTCTTGAATCTTTAGAGTTGGGTAGCTGTCTCTTTTGGTTACTCTATTTAATTTCTGGTAATTTATACAAAAGCAAATTTTTCCATTCTTCTTCTGGACTAGTACCACTAATGACAACCATGAACTCATTGATGGCTGAATTAGCCTATTGTTAAGCATCTGATTGATTTCTTGATGAATGATTTTATGGCTAGCTGGTGGTATTCTGTATGCTCTTTGTTTAATTGGCATTGCATCTCCAGTTTTGATTTGATGCTGGATGATGTTGGTGTGGCCAAATTTATTTTTACTAGCAAAAATGTCATTAAAGTTGCTGAGTAACATCTTTAGTTGCATCTGTTGGAGTGAGTCTAAATTTTTCATGTTTATCTGTTCCAATTGTTCTGGTTGAAGCAGATAGCATTTACTTTGTCTGTAGATGATTTGTGATGTGATGTCCACATATCTATACAGTTGTGGAAAATCTGAAATGTGGTTTGGTGGTTGATCCTCAACTTCAGTGGTTAAATATCCAATGATAGTTTCCTTTGGTATTTTAATGATGTTTCTAGTTGTGTTATGAATGGGAATTTTAATATTTTTGGGGCTGTTGGCTGAGATATAGAGATTGGTGAGTCCAATCTCTTCTGATTCACAAATGGTGGCTTCTGCTTTAAACAATTGAGCTTGATTCTTTACTTCTTTTTTTATGGCTAACATATACTAGTCATATGGTGGAATGAAAATTGCTTGATGGGTTGAGATAATTTCTCTTTTGTCAACAATTTCTTTCTTTGCTATATTGACTGGTATATCTATTCTACTCATTGATCTAAATCCCTATATCCCTCTAGCTGTAATCCCTAATTCCTTCTTGTTTCTTACTGACACTAATTGAGCTATTTTCACCAGAGGTAGGAATATTGCCTGTGTTATCTTTTCATTTGGATCTATGGTATATGCCTTTTCTGAATCATTTTGTAGCATAGCAATAATATTTCCTACATATCCTGCATCAATTATTTCTTCTCTAATGTTAATTCTTTTTTTCACTAAACTACTCTTGGATGCTAGTTGAACCATTGTTGTTGTTAGAATTTCCAGTGCTATTTTCAGATCAATACAAGTGCACGAATATGGTTCTAATTTGATGGAATCTTTTTTTGGATATTTTAGATCAAACCCTGCATTGGTATCATGCATGTGTTCTGGCATAATACATTTTAGTTTCTGCTCTTTGGTGAGATTAGAGAGCACAATATATTGTTCGTAATTTGAATTGGAGTTTGAATCTGAGTTGGAATTGTTGTTATTGTTATTGCCATTTTGAACAGAACTGGAATCATTATTTTCGTCATCATTGTTGTCGGAGTTTAAATCAGGATTGGAAACTGATTCCAATTCCAATGTGCAGCTGCTGATTGGTTCTTTTTCCTTTGGAATTGTGTAGATCATGCGTGGTGGTGAATTGTAAATAAGGTCACACTCATTACAATATTGGAAGTCACAGAGAATTAAACAATAGTCACATAGTCAAGTATTGATTTCTTCCAACCATTGCTCTTATTCCTTTCTAGTGGGTGCTAATTTCTGGTAGTATTTATGAAATTGTTTTGGATCTAGTAGATTTATGACTGGTTCTGAATTTCAGTCAAGTTCTATGGGTTCAGGTGAGTTGTCTTTGATTGTTTTTATTTCTTCTGGGATTGCTCCTTCGATTTTGGCAAGTGCTATTTACCAGATTTCATCATTATCGTGTGAACATCTGTCTAGACATTTGACAGCTCATCTTCAGGCAGTGTCTATGGACATTTTTTTTCTTACCCAGTCACTTATAAGAATCATGTATTGACACAATTTGTCACACGTTCCTCTTTGCCCAGGAATGTCGTTTCACTTTCTTTCATCCAGAAGAGTTTCACCACAAGCCAAGCATGATTTATTGTCCCATTTCCCTTTTTGTTTTGGACATCCAAAGTGTTTTATGACACACATGTGGCAATAGAATTTGGTTACTGTTGAGTATTTCTCATTGTCGCCATAACATGCGCCCATTGACAACAATTTCTTGTCACAATTGACACATATGAGTTTTGGACAATGATAGCTTGATTGTGGTGTTGTGTATGTATATGTAGGGTGAATAGGGGTTGGTATAGAATTTTTTTTTTTCTCTTTCTCTTTTTCTTTTATTTTATTCTCTTCCCATTTCCAGATTGTTGATAATTCATTCTGATCATTATAGGTTTCTCAGTTTTGGTCAGTGTTCCAGATAAGTTCTTCTCTTTTCTTTTCTTTCCTGTTATTGTTGTCCCACAAAGGTACTGGCAGTAGCTTGTTGTGTTCTTTGTTAGCCCAGAATACTTGATAAGTTTCTCAGGTAGATTTTTTTTTTTCTTTGAACTCTATGAGTGGTGCTGTCAAGTTGGTGGTTATAAAGTGGCCATACATGGCTGGTACATGTGTGTATTATCCATTCTGGCTGATTTGAAGCTCCTGCATATTCCAATCAAGCAATGTGTTGGTTTTAGATAACTAATCATTACTAACAAGTGCTTGGTATTGGGTGGCTTCTATGACTAATACTTTGATTGATACAATGATGCCGTTAACTTCTATAGGGAAGTCATCAATCTCACCAATGGGAGTTTTGGTTGTTCCATCAGCAGTTATGATTCTGGCACTGGCAGCGTGATCAACTTAGTGACCTAATTGGTTCATGAGTTGCTTTGTAATAATGCTGCCAGCTGATCCACTATTTAGAATCAGTTTGATGAAGTGGCTATTGATTTTGGCATCAGTGTACATAGTGGTGATTGGTTTGGTGTTAAGAGTGGCTCCACTGAATAATGGGACTGGTATAATTTCTTCAAGTTCAAATGGAAAGATCACTGCTAATGATTCGTTGTTAGTGATGGTGGCTGAAGGTATGTTGTTGGTGAGTGATTGTTTTTGGTTGGTTTCCGGATTATTGGGTGGGGCGTTTTTTGGGGTAACCAGAAAACTTAAATAGTTTTGGGAATTTGGGTTTTGGGCATATCCAGTGCCTGAATTCCATGGTCGAGATCTTGATAGTTGTGCTATGGAACTGGGGATCAGTTAATGGACTGCCATCAATGATCTCCAGCTTTGCTGTGTTAATCTTGGTCTTTGAGTTCTGTTTTGAGGTAAGTTCTGTGGCAGTGTTTGATGTTGTTGGAATGGATAATTTACCTGAGACTGCAGCTGATAATTGGGTTAGAACTGCAGTTGATAAATTGCTGTTGGAGGCTGATAGACTGAAGGTAAGTATAATTGCTGCGTCATTGGTGTTTGATATATCAGCTGCATCATAGGTAAGTAATCTTGTTGATATAGAGCTGGGTTTGATTGATTACTGATGTAATTCTGAGTTTGTAGTCGGCAATCAAAGTTTCAATACTGATTAACTGATCTCTGGTCACTTATTCTTTTTTGACATTCAAATTGCAAATGTTCTTGTCTACCACAATAGTGGCAAATACGTGTTTCCTGCTGCCACTGTTGATTGGTCAAGGATGTTGGATGTGACTGATTCTGAAAACAATCTGTGTTTCCAGAATTATTGTGTCATTGTGGTGGTTGATATATTGTGCAATTGTTAGCTAAGTATCTTTTCAATTTCTGATTAATTGAATCACTGAATTGTTTCAATTTGGAATTCAATTCAGATAATCCATTTATGACCAGATTTACAGTTTGAGCATAATTGGCTTCTAGTTTAGCTGCTTCGAAATCTCATGCATTGGTAATTGTGTTCTGGAGAGTTTGTGGGTGTATTGGGTGTATGCATTGGAGGATGCTACTACACAACCCACAGATAAACTGGTTTAGAATTTGTGGTGCTGTAAAATAGTCAGCTTGGATTGCTTGAATTTGGCATAGATTCCTGTAGAACTGTCGCAAGTAAGTGGTAACTGCTTCAGTTTTCTCTTGTTTGATTGTGGTGAAGGTGTTGGTTAACTTGTTGATGCTATTATTATTACTAAAATACCTCAAGAATTCGGTTTTGAATTCATTAAAATTTTGGGGTTTGGTGGTAAGACTTTGGTACCATGCATTGGCAATGTCTTGAAGAAAATAGAGGATTGCTTGCATGGCTCTATCATCATCCCAGTTATTGGCTGTAATTGCTTTAGCTACATCATTCAGCCAGACTTGGGTGTCATCTTCTTTGCCAGTGAATTTATCGAGCTTTATGATTGGTACATATGCCATTTGTTGTTGTTGTTGCGATACAGACAGCTGATGAATTTGTTGAAGTGGTTGTTGGGGTGGCTGTTATATGGGTTTGGCTAGTGGCTAATTAATAATGATTCCAAGAGGTAAGTTTTGTTGATTAATTAAGTTGGGGTTTCGGTCATTCTGATTTGGCTGTGTTTGAAAATTCAGAGTTTCAATTTCTGGATTTTCTAAATTTAGATTTTACTAAGTCTGAAAATTTGGAGTTTTAATGTTCGGGTTCTCTGAGATCAGATTCTGGTAAGTAAATTTTTGATCTTCAGATTCTTCTTCCTTTTTTTCTTGTTCTTCTTCCGATTTCATTATTTTTCAGGGACTCGTGGTTCTGAAATCTGGTTGGAGTGGTGGAGATCGAAGTCCTGATGGCATTGGTGATCGGGACTTAAATTTTTCAAAATACATGCTGTATGGTCCTAAAAGATCTTCTTTCTTTTGTTTACTCTGAAATAGAAATTGTCCAAAGATTGATGTCATGTGTAATGTGAACACACCTGTTGATGTGATGTTGATGGCACTTCCAGGTGTATAGTAGTATGATGAATTTGTTGGTGATTCAACTCTGGTTTTCTTTCAAGTGAGTGGTTGTATTTGTTTTGGTGTCACTGCTAGTATTTGTAATTTTTCTTTGCCTTTACTAGCATAAGTGATTGGATATCTTTGTTGTGTGTGATGTTTAATTTTTTTATTAATCTCAGTAATGATGAATGTAAAATTATAATTTGTTGGTAGGCTGGTGTTTTGGATTAATTCATGGTAAAAAGTTTCTCTTGCTGATTCAGTATTTACTGGTGTTCCTAACAAATATGCAATTCTCTCATTGACATAAAAATCAAAGGCTGATTTTGCTAATATATGATTTTGGTTTAATCCTAAGTGTTAACAGTAATGTTAAAATAAGGATTTTGCGAATCCTAAATGGTTTGCTCCTATACTTTTTGATTCTGCCACTTTTGGGATGAGTGTAGTTGGTGCTGGTTTTCTGTAGGATTATACCTCACAGGAAGCACCAAATGTTACAGATGATTATTTGGAGTCTTAAGTCAAATAACAAATCTGTAACTTGGTGCTGGGTTGGTATTCTGGTGTCAATATCTGAAGGTTTTGTTGTGGAGTTCTTTGTATAATGAACAGAGATTCAAGTGTTGTCTTTTCCATAGCCTCCCGGAATCGCAATTCTATCAAATTTCTTTCTCAGCATGATGGCTGGTAATCTTGACAGAGATGTCCTTCTGGTAAACTATCCTTAAATTCTCAATTCCTATATCCTTTCTTTGGGGTCTTTTACCAGGCTATCCTTGATGTCAATAACTCAGTATTTAATTTTTAATCAGTTTAGTAAAACTAATGAAATGACAAAACAAAGAAAATAAAAGAAAAAAATAAAGAAATAAATGAAAGCAATTGCAAGTTAATATCCCATTAATAGCTATAATCAAGAGCTATTGTTTTCATGTGGTTAAGTATCACTTACTATTAACATGAAGTGTTGATAGTGGAGAGTAGATTAAAATAGTGAATAATTATTTATTGATATTTGTGAATGGAAGATTGCTTAGATCAAATCTAAACTGAGAGGTCTGTCTTTTCTACTTTTAATGCTACCGCTATATATACATAATTTGGATTCTATAAAATTGCTCACATTTCCAAGCAATGTGCTATAATTTCTCAAGCAATGTGCTGTATTTTCTTAACATTGCTCCACATTGCTGAGTGATGTGCTGTGATTTCTGACATTGCTCCATATTGCTGAGCAATATGCTCATGTGCTAACTACTATTCTTCTATTGGCCTCCTATTTTTCTATATCTGTTTTCTTTTTCTATGAGTAATACCAGTACTACAAAAGCATTTGAAGACTTGTTACAGATGAAGCAAATGATTGTCAAACGTTTCAGAGAAGACATTGGTGTCATTGTTACAGGTGACTATTTCTGGTGTTAAATTAAATAATAAACCCATAACTTGGTGCTCAAATCTAATTGCAGTTGATAGTGATCTGAAGATTGGTGTCTAAAAAGTCTGTATTCAAAGGGTTTGGTTGAGTTCTTTGTATAATGAACAGAGATTTAATGGTAATAGTTTTATTCATAGCTTTCCAAAACCGCAGTTTTGTCAATTTCTTTCTCAACTTGATGGCCAGTATTCCTTCTGGTAAGCTATCCTCAATTGAGTGTTCTACCCTTATTTCTGGGTCTTTTACCAGTTATGTTTATTCAGATGTTAGTACTCCGTGCATTAATCCTCAATAGAGTTAGTAAACAACAATAAAATCAAAGAAGAAATAAAGAAAAGAAAAGAAAATAAAGAAAGAAAAGAAATAAGCCAAGGCAATTTGCAAGTTAGTATTCTGTCAATAGCTGTGATCAAGAGCTATTGTTCCAGTATGGTTAAGTATCAATTACTATCAACATGAAGTGTTGATAATGGCAGCAGATTTGAGATAACAAACAGTTATTTATTTGTGGTTTGGAAAGTTGTCTAGATAAAATCTAAACTGAGAGGTCTGTCTTTTTAGCTTCTAATCCTACTGCTATATATACATAATTGAGATTCCTCAATTTCTCAATTCTTCACAACAGGAATCCTGAAATTTCTGGAATCCTGCAATTCCTTTGAGAAAAATCCTGGAATTCTGGAATTCTGCAATTTCTTGTGAGAATTCTGTAATTCCTGGAATCCTGTAATTCCTGAGAAGAATACTGGAATTCCACATTTTACTATGTCTACTTCTGATTAATTAATAACTATGCTAATATATATTTCTTATATTTCTATAAATAACATTATTCTCTCCTTTTAATTTTGAGCTCTGTCAAAATCTAACTCTGTTAATTTCTCTTCTTGAAGTATTTTCTGAATTTCATTTTCGAGAATTACTTGTGTTATTTGAGTCTGTAATTCTTCAAATTGAGCATTGGTGATTTTTACTAATTGATTACTGGTAACCGTATTTATTGCTTTGTTAAGTAAGATTTCTGGTTGATCCTGAAATGCTGTGTGTATTTGGTATATGGCTCAGACCTGTGTGAATAAGTTGTTCTTTCTCACAAAATGTTCTAATTGTTGTAGTATTCTTGTGTCAAATAATTGCTTTGTTTTATCCATATATAGATTCTGGATATTCACGTGTTGTTCCAAGTAAAAATAACAATAGTTTCTTGGAAATTGTTGTATCTACCAATTCCAAGTTTTTTTAGTTAACTTTTGGTATAGTAACTCTTTTGTCAACTCTTTTATTGCTAACTTTATTTTCACAATGATTTTGTCAATGGTATTTTCTGTTTTCTTCTGTGTTTTATGTGGTAATGTCTTTCTAGTGTCTTGATATCAGATGGTTTGTTGATTAATTATAATTTTCATCTCTTGATGTTGAATCAATTGAAAAAGTTGTTATGCTAATGAGTAGATGTTATCTGTAATATCCATTTTTCTGCTATTTCTTGTCACGTCTACCATGTTTTTATATATTCTTTTGATAGATTAATTTAATGTGTTGTTGTTAATGATGATGATTGGTTTCAGATCTTGTAGAATTTTCTCTGGTTAGACTAGTATCTTCTGTACTCCTAATTGTAGAATATTACTGGTGGATGGTAGTGTGATGTTGTGATATGGTTTCAGTCGATCTCTATGTGCTGCTTTGGTTAAGATTTTGTTATCCAGTCTTAATTTGTAAGCTCTATTCCCTAGAATTTTTTCTATGTGAAATGGTTCATCCCATTTGGGGTCGAATTTTCCACTCTATTGTTTTTCTACTTTGGTACAATGTAAAAGTATTTTGTCTCCAATCTTGAATTTAACTGGTTTGTCTGGTAATTAATTATTATGTCTTTCTTTCTGTTTCTCTTGTGACTTTTGTATATTATCAGCTGCTCTTCTTTGTTTGTTTTCCAATGTTTCCATTAAGTTATATGTTTTTCTTAACAATATTTCTTGAAAATTCTTTTCTGTTATTGATTTAGTTAGATATGTGTTAACCTCTATCTCAACTGGTAATATTGCTGTTCTACTGTATATTAATTTAAATGATGTTGCTTGTGTGGTGTCTTGCTTCATTGTTCAATAAACAAATAATACTGATGGTATAAACAAATCCCATTTGTCCTGGTTTTTTTGGCTGAGTTTTGCTATTGCTTCATACAATGTTCTATTAAATCTTTCAACTAATTCATTGGTTTGTAGATGGTATGGTGATGATAGTAGTCTCTTAATTCCGAATCTTTGGCTTAGTTCTGCTAATGTTCTATTCACAAAATAGGTTCCTTAGTTTGATAATAGTTCTTTTGAACATCTATGTTGACAAATCAAATCTTGATGGACAAATTTGGCAACGGATTCTGTATCCACTTTTTGAATTGCTTTGGCTTCTGGCCATTTAGTAAGATAGTTTATGGCTACTGCAATATATCTGTTGCCTCTGTTGGTAATTGTTAATGGTCTGACTAAATTGATTTCAATACGGTCAAATGGTTGTCCCACTTTGATTGGTCTCAATGGTTTGCTGGGTCTTGTTCTTTCTCTTCTTTGACAAGCATCACAATTTTGCACATATTGGATGATGTCTGAATACATTGATGGTTAATAGTATCTCTTTCTGGTTCTTTCTATGGTTGCTTCTTTATAAAAATGTCCTGCAGTTGGGTCTGAATGCATATTGAATAGTATCATCTCCTTTTCTGGTTTTGTAATTACTTTGGTTGGTTGATCTGAATCTTTTTTATTTTTCCAATAAAGTATATTTTGGTGAGTGATAAAATATTTGGATTGTTGTTTGATTCTTTTTTGTTCTGGTTGAGATAATTTCTCTTTAAACTATTGAGTATTTATATAATGTTGAAGTTGTTGATATTTTTGTGTGTTCATTTTTTGTTATATTTTCGTGAGTATTGTTTTGGTTTTGTTATATTTTTGGGTTGAAATGTTCTTAGATTTGTCTCATTCGCAACAAACTGTTAGCATTTCCATTGTCTTTTCCCTTTTTATAATGTATAGTATAAGTGTATATCAAAAGAGCCATTTTCCATCTTGACTGTCTTCCATCTCCAAATTTTTGTTTTTGGAGTGATGTCAATTCTTTGTGATCTGTATACACCTCAAACTTTTGACTCAAGTATTCTTTCTATTTCATAACTGCCCAATAGATTACTAGATGTTCTAATTCTGGTGTTCTATAGTTCTTTTCAGCTGGAGTCAAACCTCAGTTGGCATATGTGACTGGATGTTCTCTTCCATCTAATCCTCTCTGAGATAGTACTGCTCCCAATGCTTAACCTAATACATTAGTGGTGATAATGAATGGTTTACTATGATCTGGATAGATCAATACTGGAGCTTGAATAAGCTTTTTTCTTAAGATGTCAAATGCTTCTTGCTGGGTTTAGTCCATTCATACTTTGCATTTTGGTTTGAAGATTATTGAGTGGTTGTGCTATCTTTAAAAAGTTTTTTATAAAGTGTCTATAATAGTTTGCAAATCCCAAGAATGATTTCAGCTCAGTTACGTTGGTTGGTATTGGAAAGTTCTTTACTATCTCTATTTTCTCTGGATCTGTTTTTATGCAGTCTTTGCTAACTATGTGTCCCAAGAATTTTAGTTCTGTTTTGCCAAAAAAACACTTTGTTGCATTCAATTTTAATTCTGTTTATCGTAGTCTTTCGAACACTTGTTAGAAATAACATAGATGATCATCAAATGTTTTTGAGAACACATTGGTGTCATTCAAGTATACAACTACTGATTTCCACAATAAGCCGGTATACATGATTTCCATTAGCCATTGGAATATAACTGGAGCATTGGTTAAGCCAAATGACATAACTTCAAACTCAAAGTTTCCCTCTTTTGTAGTGATCGCTATTTTTTCTTTGTTGGCTGGATCTATGGCTACTTGCCAGTACTTACTATCCAAGTCTAACATTGAAAACCATTTGTTTCCACCAAAAGCGTTAAATAGTTTTTGTATTTGTGAAGTTGGATAGCTGTCTCCATGAGTTACACCATTGAGTTTCTTGTAGTCTACACAAAATCGGATTTTTCCATTCTTCTTATAAATGAGTACTACTGGTGACAACCATAGGCTCATTGATGACTGAATTAACCCATTGTCAAGCATTTGGTTGATCTCTTAACAAATGATTTCATGGCTGGCTGATGATACCCTATATGCTCACTGTTTGATTGGCATTGCATCTCCAGTCTTGATCTGATGCTGGATAATATCAGTTCTGCCAAATTTGTTTTCACTGGCAAAGATGTCATTGAAATTATTGAGTAACATTTTTAGTTGCATCTGTTGAAGTGGGTCTAGATTTCTTATGTTCATCTGTTTCAATTGTTCTGGCTGTAACAGATAACATTTGTTTTGTCCATAGATGATTTGTGATGTAATGTCCACATATTCACAAAGCTGTAGAAAATCTGGAATGCTGCTTGGTGCTTAATCTTCAATTTCTGTGGTTAAATATCCAAGAGTGGTTTTTTCCAGTATCTTTACAATATTTCCGGTGTTATTGTAGATGGGAATTTTGATATGGTTATGGCTCTTGGCTGGTATGTGTAGATTGATAAGTCCAATTTTTTCTGATTCACAAAGGGTTGCTTCTGCTTCAAAAATCTGTTCTTGCTTCTTCTTTCTCCTTTCTATTGCTAACATGTATCAGCTATATGGTGAAATGAAAATTGTTTGACCAGTGTTACCGGAGGTTTTTGGTCTCTTTTCTTAAATGTTGTTGATGCCTGTCTGTTGTGAATTCACGTTTTCTGGATGTAGTTGAACCTTCAGTAACTGAATTTATCTTCAAATTATCTCCTATAATTTGAACTGCTGGGCTTATAAGTGAAATGGCCAATTTCTTGCCAGTTACTTTATGTAGTTACATTGTAGTAAACGTCAACTCTTTCCCAGGAATTGCTCATTTGGAAGCTCACTAAAATGTATAGTTACTTTGCTGTGAAAGTCAACTTTTCTACAGGAATCTCGTCTGTAGGCTACCCTAATGATTGTAATAAGAAAAGAAAAGAAAAATAAAAGAAATATAAAAGAAATAAAATTTTTGTCAAGAGAAACGTTTTCTATCCAGGCCTGGAGTCACTAATAGTTTATTGAAATTGGTAACTAATCAATTTCAAAATGTTAATTGGGTTTTTGGGGGTTTTTCCAAGTACAATAATTAAAAAATTTGGTTTTTTGAATTATTTGATATTTATTTCTTTTTGTGTATATAGGAATGGTTTTAAGAGATAAATCTAAAGTAAGATACATTTTCTCGAAAAAAGAAGCTCTTCTTTTATACAACTTGTTATAACACTATTCTATGAACTTGAACTTTACTATTTTCTACAATTTCGCTGAACTAAAGATACATTTCGGCAAACTACAAGTTATTTCTGTGAACTATTAGATATTTTGGTGAACTATCAATTATTTTGGCAAATTTCTATAAATTTCGGCAAACTTTTGAATGTTACATAGTTCGGGGTATTGCATGATTGATCATCGCAATTAGGTTACATTTGTGTTGTGTACAATTTGGGTTATTAATTAAATGATAATTTTGGATATTCTTTGCTAATGTAATAAGTGATAATTTGAAATGATAATATATGCTAATTAATGATAGGAATTATGAGATAGTTTCATGCTAAATGATATCTCTAATTTTGTCTGGTAACATAACCTCCTCCTCAAGACTGAGCTCCATTGAAGTCCAAGTACTGTCTGTTATTTCCAGATAATAATCCAAAATTATTGAAGAAATTTGGTCTGAAAATTGTTGAAATTTCAGTTCTGTAAGCTTTCCAATGTATTGAATCTTCAAAGGTTGAAAAATTGGGTTTTGTAGTACGTTTTTACAGGTGTGGAATAAGTCATAAAGTCTAAGAGCAGCTCTAAGCCTATAGTGACTGTTTGTTGATTCAGCTGTTGTCTTGAATTTGTTGTGGAGTTGTTTCTGAATAGCTTTTTTTGTGAGGTTTGCTGTTGTAAGTTCCAGTTTCCGTTCGTAGAGTGTTTTTCCAATGTGAAAATATCTATAGATTGGAGAATATTCAGTGTTTTCCTCATTGAGACACAGTTGAAGTTTTTGTTGACTTGTAGTATTTGGTGGGATACTAATCGGAGTGAGCATTAGGTTTTCTCTTAAAGCAAGCTTTAAAAGTTCTGGCAGGTAAATTCCAGTATAACTTCTTGTGTTCTTTTTATATGGGTGATATTTTCGTAAATTTGGGGCTAAATTTGTAACTACTTCTGTTTGAGTATAATTTATGTGGTTTCCAGTAATAGTAATGGATAATTCAGGTATTGTTTTTAAAGCTAACATTAGTTTTTGGGATAATTGTTGAATGTTTTGAGAAATAGTCATTATAAGCACTTGAAAAAAAAAAAATTTTATTTTTGGTTTATGGGTTTTTATGTTATTTTTGTTTTGTTTTTGTGAGATTGTTCTAAATTATAAGAGAATAACTAGTAAAATTAAATTAAGTGTTTAGGTTGAAAGGTTGTTCAATGACAACTATTGGTTTTAAGTTTCGGGGAATATCTTCGGAACTGATCAAAGGAGAATGTGTACCAATTTGTGGAATTAATGGTTCAGGATTGTTTCTGGAATGATAGTGTTTCAAACAATCTCCATATGCAACTTTTGCTAGGATTTTGTCATCAAGTCTTAGCTTGTATGATCCATTGCCTAAGACTTTATGGATAAAGAATGGTCCATTCTATTTATTTTCAAATTTTCCACTTCATTGTTTTTCAGCTTTAGTTCTGTGTAAGAAAACTTTGTTTCCAATTTTGAATTTATTGGTGACTGAAGGCAATTTGTCATCATGCCATTCTTTTTGTTGAGCTTGGGAGTGTTCAATATGGATGGCTGCTATTTGTCGTTTTCCTTCCAATGTGCTAAGCAGAGTGTAGGCTCTTCGCTGAAGTGTTTCTTGGAAATTGTTTTCATCAATCAGTTGTGCTGAGTATGTTTCTACTGTAAAACTAATTGGTAACGTTGCTGTCCTTCCATAAGTTAAATCAAATGGTGTGTGTTTCATGGTATCTTGTTTTAATGTCCTATATGCTAGTAACACTGATGGAATAAAGAGATCTCATTCTTGCCCAAAATCGGTTGAGACTTTGGTTAATGACTCACACAATGTTCTGTTAAAACGTTCCACAAGTCTGTTTGTTTGTGGATAGTAGGGCAAAGACAGAGGTCTTTTGACACTGAATTGTTCACAAATTTCTTGTATCAGGTTGTTCACAAAGTGTGTTCTCTGATCAGATAAAAGTTCAATTGGACATCCATGTCTATAAATGATGTCTTCGTAAATGAAATTTGCTACTGATTTTGCATCTGCTCATTGAATGGCTCTGGCTTCAGGCCATTTAGTAAAATAGTCTACAGCTACTGCAATATAATGGTTTTCTTGAGTGGTGATAGATAGTGGTCCGACTAAATTGATACCAACTCTGTCAAAAGGCTGTTCAACTTTGATTAGATTTAAAGGTTTTGTAGGGCGAGTTCCTCCTCTTTTTTGATAACTATCACAAGATTCGACATATTCATAAATGTCTTTTCTCATTCGAGGCCAAAAGTAGTATTCTAGTGTTCTTTGGGTGGTGCTATCTTTTCCGAAGTGTGCTGATGAAGGATCTGAGTGCATATTGTATAAAATGGTCTCTTTTTCCTGTTTTTGTATTAATTTGAGTGGTTTGGTTGGGTTTTTGAAATTTCGATGATAGATAATGTTGTTGTGTAGAAAATATTGTTTGGTTTGTTGTTGTAACCAATGTTTTTTGTCTGAGAACCAATCTGTTGGGATTGTTAATGTCTCCAAATATTGTTTGAGATTGTTGTAGTTTTCAGGATTCATTGTTTGTTGTTTTGATGCTGTTAATTCAAATGGATGTTGGTTTTGTTTTCTAATCTTGCCTCATTCTTGAGAGACAATCAACGTTGGTGTGGAGTTTTCCTGGTTTGTGGTGTACGATGTATTGGTAATTAGCTAAAAATCCTGTCCATCGGATTTGTTTTGCGTTCAGCTGGGTGTTTTTGTTTTGAAGCCATTTAAGTCCAATATTATCAATAATAATATCGAATTTTTTGGGTCTGAGGTAAAAGTTGAAGTGATGTAGGGCCCAGATTACTGCTGCAGTTTCTAATTCTGTTGTGGGGTAGTTCTTTTTGGCTGGCTTTAATGTTCTACTAGCATAAGCAATTACTCGCTCATTTCTATTGTTATCTAACTATGATAGGATGGCACCAAAGGCAGTATAAGAGGCATCAGTTGCTAACCAAAATCGGTTGCTAAAATCTGGGTAGGCGAGGATTGGAGCTGTTGTGAGTTTTTTCTTAAGTATTTTGAAAGCATTTTGGTGTTCTTTTGTCTATTTGTATTCGACATTTTTAGTAGTGAGCTGGTTGAGGGGTTTTGCAATTTCTGAGAATCCTTTAATGAATTTTCAGTAATAGGATGCTAATCTAATAAATCCTTTTAATTCTGTGGTATTTTGTGGAGTCTTGAAGTTCTTGACAGTACTGATTTTTCTGAGGTCTGGTTTAATTCCATCTTTGCTAACAATGTGACCAAGAAAAGCTAAACTTGTTTTTCCGAAGTAGCATTTTTCAATGTTCAGTTTCAATCCTGCTTTCCGTAATTGTTAAAAAACTTCTCACAGGTGGATTAAATGTAGCTCGAAAGATGGTGAATAAACATCAGTGTCATCGAGATAAACTACTACTGATTTCCAAAGGAGGCCTTTATAAACAACATCCATGAGTCTTTAGAATGTTGCTGGTGTATTGCATAATCCAAAAGGCATTACATTGAACTCGTAATTTCCTTCTTGAGTGGTGAATGCTGTTTTGGGGCAGTCTTTGGAATCCATAGCAACTTGCCAGTATTCACTCTCTAAATCTAATGTTGAAAAGTATTTGGACTTTCCAAGGACATCCAACATGTCATCAATTTGGGGAAGAGGGTAGGCATTCCCAATGGTGACATTGTTGAGTTGTCAGTAATCAACACAAAATCGTATCTTTCTATTTTTCTTTTTAACTAGGACCACAGGTAAGGCCCATGGGCTCATTGATGGTTGAATAAGCCCATTGTTAAGCATCCGTTATACTTCTTCTTGGATAAATTGGTGACTTTCTGGGGCAACTCGGTAGGCTTGTTGTCACCTTGGTTTGGCATCTCCTGTATAGATTTAGTGTTGAACCAAATCAGTTCTTCCTAAGTCATTGTTGTTTTTGGCGAAGATGTCAGCAAATTCTGCAATTAGCTCTTTGAGCTGGGTCTGTTGTTGTGGTTCAAGTTGTCCCATGTTGATTTGAGATAGTTTTTTCATGACAACATGGTAGTTTTCGGAGCTGGGGTTTGGGTTGGTTTTTGGTATTGAATGTCCAATAATTTCAGAGAAATCGGAAACTATTTGGGATAATTTTTGTTGAAATATATTACTGTAAATAACTCCAATTTCTAAATTATTTAATAAGATTATGGGGTAATTATTGGGGTTGTAAAAAGTAACTCGGACTTTTTTTGTTCCTTCTGGAATATAAATATTTGGGATTGAAATATTATGTTCCAAGCAGACTTGTTCATTGGACTCAAAAATTTGTTGTGTGGTTGTTGACTTTGGGCAGGTGTAGATTTCCGGATGTTCTCCAAAGGGTAAGATAGTAATTGGTTGTGGAAGTCTGAGAATCTGATGGGATTCATTCTGTGTGTTAAGAGCTATATTAACTGGAACTGTGAATCGTTCAGTTGAACCAAAACCTTGGGTTCCTCTATCACTTTTTCCTAATTGTTCTCTTTGATTGACTAGTTGCAAACCTGAAATGTTGATTAAGAGTAGGTAAATAGCTTGGGCAATTTTTTCAGCATGTTTGATCTTGAATGGTTTGTCAGTTTCATTTTGAAGCATCACTGTTATGTCTCCAGTATATCCAGCATCAATTATTCCTCTTCTGACATTGATTCCTTTGCTTGCCAGAGAGGACCAGGAGGCGATTTGAACTATTGCTCCTGGCAGAATTTCAAGTGCAATTTTGAGATTGATTTTTGTGAAAGATTTGGGTTTGAGAACAAAAGTATCCTTGCCTGGATATTTTAGGTCATATTCAGCATCAATTTCGTGTGCTTTTTTGGGTTTTATTCCTTGTCCGTTGTTGTTGAAGTATTTAAGTTGTAAGGCAGGCTGATTTTCGATAAGGTAGATGGGTGTTGTTTCAATTTCTTTCGTTTCTTCAGGTTCTCCGAATTCAATTTCATTCTCATCATTTTCGCTGGGCAAGGGGATACTAAGAGCATAGCATTCAGAACACCATTGTTCATTGCAAGGCATAATGCATTCTTCATATAGCCTAATGTTTATTTGCTCTAATCGTTGAATTTGAGCTTCTTGGATCGGGTAGGTGTGACTTGCAATTTGGTGGTAGACTTCTACTTCATCTTTGTAATCAAATTCAGCTAATTCCATAGTGTATTCAATGTATTTTGCTTCCTTCATTTGACGAACATCTCCTTTGGTAGCTCCATTAATTAATGTCATTGCTAAGTCAAAAATCATCTTGGCATCATGAGAGTAGTGATAAAGTTTGTTGAGAGCACTATTGTATGCTGCATTAAAGGGTGTTCCTTTTTTTACTTTTTCTGAAATTGATAAAGCATATTGGCAGGTCTGATCACAGACGTCTCCTCTCATTGCTACATCAATCTAATTGCATTCTTCTGGTAGCATCTCTTCACAAGTCAAACAAGAGGTGTTGTCCCATTTTCTGCTTTTTTTTATTAGATGGCCCCATTACTCTCTGTGGCAAGCCTTGCAGTAATAACAAGTATGATTTTCATATTCTTCTTCAGGCGAAATGCAGGCTCCCATTGATGATAGTTTCTTGTGACAGTCTTTACATTTAAGGGGAATATAGGGGCGTTGTTTTCTTGGTTCGGGTTTTGAGTAAGGTATATTCTATCCAGAGGTTTTGGGTTTAGTGTGTAAAGTGAAATGTTCTTGTTCTGTTTCATTGGCCCAGTTGGACATTGATTCAAGAACCATGAATGTTTCGATTATTGGTTTTTCTTCTTCCGGTTCAAATTCAAAAGCTGGGGCTTTTTCAGAGCGTTTGTTGAATGTACCACAAATGGCAGGTACCCAGGTGTGTTGTCCTTGGTAGGAGATTGTTAACTCTTGTGTTTCCCAATTCAGATTAGCATTGGCTTCTTGAAGCCAATTATTTCTGATGAGAGCTTGATACTGGAGTGCGTCCATTACAAGAACTTTAACTGGAATGGTGATTCTATCAAGAGTGAATAAAAAATTGTCAATTTCTTCTACTGGGGTCTTTTTCATGCCATCAGTAGTGACGATTACTGTTTGAGCTGGTCGGTCGACATTTCTTTTCAACTGTTGTATTAACTGGTAGATAATAATGCTTCCAGCAGATCCACTGTCTAGAATCAAGCAAATTGGCTTTCCTTCTACTTCAGCTTCTGTGTACATTGCAGTGACAGCTTTTTGCTCATTAGCCGCTGCATTGCTAAGCAAGAATGGTGATTCATTTGCTTCAAATTCAAAAGGAAAGATATCAGAGAGATTGGCATTTTTAGCAATTCGGGCTGGTGGAATAGTGGTGTGGTTATGAGAAGGGTTTCATTGTTGTTGTGCTGCAGCTCTACCTTCCAAGAGTGCAGTATGGTGAAAATCCTGTTCTTCTGGCATTGTTAAATAACTGGGTTGAGTGTGGTAATGGTTGGGTCTTGTTTGAGTGGTATTTCGGGGAACCAATTGGTTGTTCGAACTGATTCTATTGTTGTTTACTTGGTATTGGTTTTGTGGTGTAAATTGATTTTGTGTAATCAGTCTTTGAGCAGGTACTTGATAATGTTGGGTGGGTGGTTGTTGGTATTGCTATTAGATTGGTTGTGGGGTGGACTGATAATAGTTATTTTGGTATTGGGGTCTTGGTGGATAGTAAGCTGGTGGTGATGGTTGATAATAAGATTGCTGTGGTGGAGAGTAACGTTGATTACCTCTATTTTGTTGGTCTCGTTGCAGCTTTCTGCAATCTCTTTTCCAGTAGCCAGAAATTTCACAGTAATGGCAATTCTGGGGCTGGTTGTTGGAAAGTGGTGCAAAGTTATTTTGATTTCGTCTTTGAGGTGGTTGATATCTTTGGGGTTGTTGTTGTTGTTGGTTGGTAAAATAGTTTTTGACCTTTTTTGTGAGTTGGTCAATTTTTTTCTCAGCTGCTGAGCTGGTTTCTCCAATTGCCAAATTTACAAGTTTTGTATGATTGGCTTCTTCCATGGCCATTTCGTATCTTTTCCCATGCTGTATGGCAAAGTTTAAATCTTCTGGCACATGTGGGCAAACCTTTTTAATTAGTTTATCTTTTAAACCAGTGATAAATTGATCCAAGATTTAAGCATCAGAATAATAATTGTTTGTTTCGAGTTGGCGAATCCGTCTGAGAAGTTTGTTGAATTTCCCAATATAAGTTATAATAAATTCGGAGAGTTCTTGTTTGATATTTCGAAAATAATTGTGAAGAGTGATGGAGGTATTATTGTCAGTGAACTGTTTAAGGAAGGCTGCTTTGAAAGCATTCCAATCATTGAATGGGACAGCAAGGTTTTCAAACCATTCTCCTACTGTTTCTTTAAGAAAGTAGGATATTGTTCTTAACATTTTGGCAGCATTCCATCCATTTGCATCTCCAGCTTTAGTAACTTGGTCGAGCCATTCTTGGGGACTGGTCTCAATATCTTCTCCATTGAATTCAGGAATTTTTGCAATGTATGTTGTCATTTCGTCTTCTTCGTTTTCACTGTCTATTGATTCTTTTTCAGTTATTTTGGAATTGTTTTCTTCATTTGCTGCTGTCTCAGAGTGTTCACTTTGATTTTCAGCTAGAAAATCAAGAAGATTGGAACTAGTTTGAAGGGGTTTTTGTTGTCTGGTGGGACTTCTGAGTGATGTAAAATCTTCTGGTCTTGTAAATCAATTCAAGGGTGAATTAGATGTTTGTGCTTGTGCAAGTAAAGCTGGAAAAAGTGTGATAGTAAGTAGAAGTTTTGAACTGGTTCCCTGTTTAGGTGTTTGTAAATGTTTGGCAGTTGTTTTTGGTAGTGTTAGAGTATTTGGGGTGGTTCTTGAATATTGCTTTAATTTGTTTTTGCCTTTGTTGCTTGTTTCTGTTTTCAATTCAAAATCAATAGTGTATTGAGACTGCACTGGATATGTTTCTTCACAGTATTTGATAATGTTAAAATTAAGTTTGTGAAAGTAAGTGGCAAGTGTTTCACTATTAAGGTCTTTAGTTTCCAACTGTGAATAGTGTGCTAAATTATTGTAAAAGTTGTTTCTAACTTCTGAGATATTGTAATTTCCAAAAAGATAATTGTTGATACGGTTTTCAATGTATTGGTATACTGATTTCTTGACAACTTCAATTCTGTCTGGAATGTTGAATCTTTGCTTGCAGTGGGTGTAAATTGATTGGTAATACTCTAGAGTTGTTGTGTCTGGTGTGGTTGCCACTTCGAAGTTGTTTTTGCTGTATTGTTTCCGTGAGAGAGCACCAAATATTACCGGAGGTTTTTGGTCTCTTTTCTTAAATGTTATTGATGTCTGTCTATTGTGAATTCATGTTTTCTGGATGTGGTTGAACCTCCAGTAACTGAATTTATCTTCAAATTATTTCCTATAATTTGAACTGCTGGGCTTATAAGTGGAATGGCCATTTCCTTGCCAGTTACTTTATGTAGTTACGTTGTAGTAAACATCAACTCTTTCCCAGGAATTGCTCGTCTGGAAGCTCACTAAAATGTATAGTTACTTTGCTGTGAAAGTCAACTCTTCTACAGAAATCTCGTCTGTAGGCTACCCTAATAATTATAATAAGAAAAGAAAAGAAAAATAAAAGAAATATAAAAGAAATAAAATTTTTGTCAAGAGAAACGTTTTCTATCCAGGCCTGGAATCACTAACAGTTTATTGAAATTGGTAGCTAATCAATTTCGAAATGTTAGTTGGGTTTTTGGGGGTTTTTCTAAGTATAATAATTAAAGAATTTGGTTTTTTGAATTATTTGATATTTATTTCTTTTTGTGTGTATAGGAATGGTTTTAAGAGATAAATCTAAAGTAAGATACATTTTCTCGAAGAGAGAAGCTTTTCTTTTATACAACTTGTCATAACACTATTCTATAAACTTGAACTTTGCTATTTTCTACAATTTCACTAAACTAAAGATACATTTTGGCGATGTTACAGTTTAAGAATTTAGAAAAAAAGAATCATAAAAATAATACAAACTATTCAATCATAATATAGCACAGTAATAATCTTAGAAAGGTAATGATTAACATAGTAGCAAACACCATCTCGCGATAGTGGCAAGCACCAGTTCACAATAGCAGCCAACACCAACTGGTGATAGCAGCAAACACCAGGTTGAAATATCAAAAAGAAAGTATTTTCTCGTAGAACTACAAACATGTATATATACAGTAGTTTTAATATTGGGAAATAAAAAAAAATCAAGTAATAAAAATCATAAATTATCAAGCAATAGATCCAATTTTATCCAACAAACACCACTTTAAATCATACTTTCAAATTAA
Source organism: Geosiphon pyriformis (assembly GCA_016748015.1). Lineage (NCBI taxonomy): Eukaryota > Fungi > Glomeromycota > Glomeromycetes > Archaeosporales > Geosiphonaceae > Geosiphon > Geosiphon pyriformis. The sequence continues at coordinate 336,701 of JAAOMT010000708.1, read as the reverse complement.
ATATCCCAAGAAACCATTAAAAATCAAAAAGAAATATTTAAAACTGAACTATCACAACCCAAAGTATTAAGAAACTTACTTGTATTATTTATTGAATGAAACTATCATTCATCAACTGAAACTCTTGGAAGAATAATCCTTGATCAAGATTATTCACATTGTTACTAATTGATAAAAGCTTTATTGTGAAAATTAGAAAAGCACTAAAGACCATTAACATTCTGTGTTTCTAGATTAGAAAAACACATCAGGCAATTGCAAGGATAGCCTCAGAAAAGACCCCAGACAGTGGGTAGATTTCAGTTCAGCCTCTGAGAAGGAGTACATAAACACACACAACAATCAAGAATTAAAGAATAACTTACATCGCAACAGTAAGCCTTCAGTGTAACAGTGACATTATCACACAAATAGAATTGAGGAATTCACGAAAGACTAATTGCAATTAAAGTGGGATATCAGCAATTAAATATAACAAGAAAACCATCCCGTAACATTTGGTGAACCCTACGAGGAAAGAAAATCAAAAAGGAAATAATAATTAGCAATAATTCATTGCTAAAAAGGAAAAGACAAAAGTGGCGACAAAAACCCCTAATCTTACTGTTCTTGAATTCTGCCGTGCTATTTACACACAAAATCAAAGTGATCTTGGATTACCAGAAGGGTGTTGTCCAGCAAAATCTGCTCTCACTTATTATATCAATGCCAGAATAAATCATCATATAGGAAAGGAAGAAGAACCACACGAAGCAAAACTTGGATTGTATAGAGAATTATCACAATACACTACAAAAGAAGTAGCAGTAATAGCCGCAACTATTGTCAAAATCCATCGAGAAATTGAGCAATATGCCAACGAAAATTTTCCAATATCCACAGGAAACACTAGGGAACGCGCCAACAAAACCAAAGAAAATTTAGAAACTAATCAGGAAAGTAACCAGCAAAAACTAGAAACACCAGCTCAAACGCCAAAGAAAACTGTCACTCAATCAATAAAGAAACAACGTATTTATTCACCAGAAGATAAATCATACCATTTTTCACCAGAAAATAAGATACAAATTCCATTAGGAGCTGCATCATCATCAACATCAACTCCACAAATGCCAAGAACTCCTAGTTATATTGATAAAATTAAACAACGTAACTGGGGAGACATACCAATTACAGGAGGATATTCATCACTATTCCAAAACCCTTTTTTTCAGCCAAAATTTAGAACGGGGTTTGAAAACCGGGAAGAGGAGTCTGAATCAGAATCCGAAAAAGAGACCAGCGAAAAAACAATCACAAGACCAGTCACTGGAACAAGCAGCCAGTCCAGAAACCAAGAAACTCGTGATCAAGAGGAAGAACCGGATATAAGGGAAGCCACCTTTAGGAACGCTCAAGGAAATATCATCCCACCTTCTCTTAGACCAATAAACCCACCAGCAGAAAACAGCAACGAAATAACCACACCATACATTGCAAGACTAACAGATTTCTCAGAAGAGGAAGAAGAAACAGACGTGCACACATGGCTCAGAGAAGCACAAAAAGCCATCCAGGCAAATAACTGGAACAACCAAAGAGCAATTCAAACATTATCTTTCTTCTTGAAAGGCACAGCCGACTCGTGGTATCAAAGCCTGGAAACAAAACCCATGAGCTTCGCCGAATTTAAAAATGCACTCCTGGAGTATTTTAGTGACCCAAACGCCGTAATCCAATTACAGAACGAATTCAATACTATCAAGCAAAATACCGGTGAAACTGTCACCCAATACCTTGTTCGATTCAATCGAATTTGCCGTCAGATTGAAGCAATTGAACAAGGATACTACACTGATCCTCAGGTTTTAAATCAGTTTATTAGAGGATTAAAAAGCAGCATTTTAGGAAGAGTACGCCCTGCCCACCCTAATTCCTTACCAGAAGCCGTTACGCTCGCCAGAGCTCTTGAATCGGCTGAGAAAGAAGCTAATCATAGTCAAATGGTTAACATGGTAATAGAGGAAAATAAGACAGAAACATTAGAGAAAAGAGTAATGCGATTAGGGGAGGAACTCTTTAAGAAAATAGAAAGTTACCTCATCCTGGATCCGAGAAAAAATACATACCAACCACTCCAAAGACGCAGCCAGGAAGTCAGCGACAGTCAAAATAATCGCCCGTCGCGCCAGGAATTCAGAACAGAAACATGCGCCTGCCATTTTTACAAACGCGTAGGACATTTGATTAGTCAATGTCGAACGCGAATGATGCAGGAAGCACGCGAAAATAATTACTACGCGCCACCCCAAATGCCCAGAAACCAGTACACGCCAATACCACGCCAATATCCCACTACGTATCAAAATCAAGGAGCTTACCAGCAACAGCCCATGATAGCCAACCCGAATTGGCGTCCCGAGGCCCGAAATCATCCCATGTAGAACCAGAATGCATTGGTCCAGAGGAATCCAAACTGCACTGAAACCAATCAGCAAACCAATCCAAACTACCAAAATTATCAACAAACTTACCTTAATATACCGGAAAACCTGATCATCGGAAACAATGATAGTAGGAACATAAACAGAACCAAAAATTCCTCCAAATTGAGCCAGACAATACCACCAGCAGTTGCCACCGAAGATAGCAGCCTCGCAGCTATTTTTCCTTTTGAATTAGAGGAAAACAAGGCTATGTTCAATGAAGCAGCATTGGACAAAAAACGCCCAATCACTGCTATGTATACGGAAGCCACTGTAAACAATACCCCAATCAAACTTATCTTAGACAGCGGATCTGCTGGAAGCATCATAACGCTTCAACTAGTAAACCAACTGGGTTTCAAAGTTGATCGTGCCGCGACGTCCCAAATCATAACAGCCGATGAAAGTACAAAGCTGCCTTATGGCGAAATTGACTCATTCCCTTTCGAAATTAACGGCATAGTAATACCTACAAAAGTATTAGTAATGGATGCTACACAATATCAAGTATTAGTAGGGAATGACTGGCTAACAAAAGCCAACGCCACCCTAGACTGGACCACCCAAGAGCTTCTGATCAATTATAATGGCCACCAGGCCAAAATTCCAGCCACCTGTGGCCACTTCCAAAAACCCAGTGCCAACCAAAGACCTACCTTCGAATTTGAGGAAAATCCAGTACTACCAGCCATCGAAACCTATCAGCTCTCTTGGGCTGATGACCAAAGAACAAGACTACCAGCCGTACCAACGTGGACCAGCGAAGAAAGATCCGAATGGAACCAGGTAAGTTCACGAAGAAACCACCAGTGACACAGACCAAAGCTAGAATGCTCGGTTTGCAAGAAGAAACTCTCGTCTATGACTGCGTGCAGCACACCGGATGAAGACCCAAGAAACCCCACCCACTACTATTGTAACCGTTGTAACAAAGAAAAATATGGTTATCCAGAAAGACACGGAAAATAAGATGAGGAACCGTGCCTCGCTTGTGGAGAACCGTTACCAAGAGGGTGTGACTGGAATGACTTACCAGACAGAGGAGGAATGTGTGACGCAACTTGCCAATACACGATCCTCATCTGTGACTGGGTAAGAGGAGGAACGCCGTTTGAAGCAGCGTTCAACAGAGCGTTAAAAAGACTACAGTACTACCCACACGACGAGGACGAGTTGTACAACACCGCACAAGCCAAAGTAAGAGGAGGAACTGCCGAAGAAATACGACATTGGAAAGAGTCAGCCGAAGTAGCCGACAAAGTCGCCAGCTACAACATATTCGACCCAGTGGACGAATTCCAGGACTACTACCAACAACTATGCCCCACTCGACAAGAGCAAGAACAATACCTCGCCCAAATCAACACTTATCTCTGCGAAAACTGTCTCATCCCATGCCAAAGTCAGTGCTGTGAAGAGTGTCAAGACGAAAGGGACTTAGAAAGAAAAATGGAAATTGAGAATCAGCAGTCTCAAAATCAATCAATAAATCAACAAGACTCACCTGACGGTCCCGAGTCAGAAAAATTTGTAGCCTATACCAACCTAGAACAGGTGACCGACATCCAATACTTCGACAACGGGCACTTAGGAATAATACCTGAAAGAGCTCATCCAACCGACGCCAGATTCGATCTACATTATCCGGAAGACCAATCCACAACATTACCACCCAGGAGCATCACCAAAATCGACCTAAAAATAGTGGTTGAAATTCTGCCAGGAATAATGGTTCAAATGGCATCGCGATCAAGCCTCGCGAAAAAAGGAATAAGCATTCAAGGAGGAGTAATTGACTCCGGATACACTGGAAATTTGATGGTTTTGCTACAGAACAATTCAGAAAAGCCTTATACTATTGAATCTAAGGAAAAGATTGCACAAGCAATTTTCCTACCATTGGTAAAAATTGGGAAATTCGTGCCAGTGGAAAATCGTGAGGAATTGTCACAAACAATGAGAGGAACTTTTGGTTTCGGATCGACAGGAAAAGGAATTGAAGCAAATTTCGCTGAAACAATAAAGGAAAAAGGCGAAGTAATTAAAAATGAGCAGTCCATCACGCTCCTACCATATGGAAAATCAGAAATAAGAATAAAAAGGACAATTAAAGAAAAAGACCTAATATTTGAGCCCTACTCAGAAACTTGCCAACAGTTTCTCATAGGACTTACTAACCTTTTTAT